>OV050030.1:27784515-28199515 GCA_920105625.2 Clusia tigrina | reverse complement strand
ACCGCAGAGCATGCTTAAAAAATAAATTATTGCACGAATAATTAATAAAAGAACAAAGCCCAAAGTGACACTCGCAGGCACCCTGCGGAAAAAAGTTCATTCTTTTTTTGTTGAACAACATAAACAACGCAGCTACGACAAACACGTGAATTAATAAAGTTGCGTAAACAAAGTAAAACATTTCCAACTTACAAATCGTAGTGTTGAGGTTCTAACAAATAGAGACGCAGGGGGCATCAGCAACTGTGGCGTTAATTATGTGCATAATTTGTATCCATCAAATTGAAAAATTTTGGTTTCATATTAAATCATAAAAAAATTACTTACAATTTAGTTGCTTAGATGGTGAAATTATATAAGATGGAGTACAAATTGTCAGCATTTGACTGTCATGTGCTCAGTCATACTTAATTCTTTTCCTTTTTGTTGGATATAAATTCACTCTTGTGAATGTTTTCTCCCGGGTTCATTATATCGTCGACGAGGAACGCCTAGGAAAAAAATATGAGCAATGTTTTAAATATAGAAAACTTCGAAAATTCACATAATATTCCTTCTTCCCAATTAATGTTTCCAGTAGTATTATTATTATTATTATTATTATTATTATTATTATTATTATTATTATTATTATTATTATTATGTGTAGGGAATTTAAGCACCCCGACCTTTCGATCTATTGTGCCCCCAGCAGCGGTTCAAAGTACATCTTTGGGTCCTATCCTCTGGATAAACGTGATGACATGTTTTGGCTCCAGAGGCTTCACATCACTGGCAGAGCCCTGAAAAAATTCCAAGTATTTCCTGCGGGAGTGCATGAGAGCCGGATATTCTGTCAACACATGCAAAGATGTCTCCTCTTCTTTCAAACAGAATCCTCAGGAGCCTTCCGAGGTGACCCTCATGCTCACCAAGTGTCAGGTTAATTTAAAGTGTCCTCTGAGTAGGCCTGTCATCATCCTAAGATTATTCTTAGAGAGATTGATGAGTGATTCGAATCTCTTTAGGTGGTATGTCTCTAGCAGAATCTTTGATACCCTTAGGCCTGGTGTGTTAATCCAGTGTTTGTGCCTATGGTGTCCCTCATCGATCCTAAGCTGGCTGAACAGTTTGCCCTTGCCTACACCACAGAAGAGTTCTGGGCCAATAAAGGGTGTTGCAGCCCCCTTCCTTGCAAGTTCATCGGCAATCTCGTTCCCTTCCATGCCAGCATGTTCTGGTACCCATAGAATTGTAACTTTGTTGCGTGAGCCAATAGCATTCAGTTTTTTGATGCACTCCCATACCATTTTCGAAATTACCTGATAGGAGGTGAGTGCCCTAATGGCCGCTTGGCTATCTGATAAGATAGCAATTTTCTTGCGATCGTAACCTTGAGTACTTCTTTCCGATTCTTTAATCGAACACTCCTTTACAATTCGATGGTCTTGTGTTATATTATATTTTCCAACTATTTCACATTAAAAATTCTCCATCTCTCTAAAATTCAATGGGAAACACCTTCCTGAATATTTTCAGAACTTTTTCACGGCAGCTCTCCAACTTATCCCTCTTCTATCTAGATATACGGGTATATGCAAGACAATGGCAATTTTTATTCTTTTGGGCGTGGAATTGGAGCGCCTAGAAGCATCATTGGGAGATAGTTCGCAATTTTTTTCGATGAAATTTACTTGAATTGATTGGGGGATGTTTCATTTTATTCGGCAAATTTTCGTCTATTCATCGACTGCATCTATATCGATATGAGGCTTAGCTGCCGCACCATCAGTGTTTTTTCGTGTTGTAATGATGGATGTGTCGTCAGCAACGGTGGCGATCATGTTGTTTGGAGGCAGTGGTAAATCTTTTGTACGCAGAAAATATAGAAGGGGGCCAAGGATGCGTCCTTGCGGCAAGCCAGCGTTTATTTCTTCTAGATTAGAATACTAATTTCCTTGTTTCACGTTGAAGTAGGGTTCAGTTATATATGAAGTCATAAGGTACTCTTTTGGAGTGGAGCGGAGGATTTGTTGATTAGCGACATGAATGTTATACCTTGTCGTATGCTTGTGCGACTTCTAGGAGGACTGCCGAGCATACGTTTTTCTCCTTAAATGATTTTTATATTTCACCTGGGATTTGTGCACCTGGAAGAGTGTTTGCAGTGAAATACAAATTGATGTTAAAGTACAGATTGCGAGACTCAATGACAGGCTTTTTGAGATTGAGAATGAGCTTTTCGAGTAATTGAAATTTATAGCAGAAGGTTATTATTGGTTGTAGTCAGAGAACACAGTGATGTGACACTTAAAAGTCAAATTTTCTGATGTTTAAAAAAATGTATTTGGCTATCATTGGTTAGATATATGGATAGGATTGGTGATGATTGGTTAACCAGAATGTGCATTTTATGTTCCATGAATATCTCCTCAAGCATTACAATCATGGACATTTAAAATTGTATTGGGGATAAAGGATTCTGAAGAAAGATAATGAATTCTAACTAAACCAATCTTATTGTATAGTAGTAGTTTGTTTATCATTGGTTAGCCAGAATTCTGAAGAAAATCAGCCACACAATTTCAGTTTTGCACATGTGTAAGTGTGCGCATAACAAGTGTCATTCCTCTGTATTCTCTGTTGTAGTGCACGTCGACCAATTAAATCTTTTGTGTATTGGCAAGGAGGAGATCATATGTGGCTTAGGTTTCATAATCATCTCAGTAACTTTTAACAGTCTTTGGATATATTGAATACGGTATTGATGCGACAAACAGTTTTGCTAATGTAACTGTACTTTCGTTGGGTAGTTGTCTCAGCACTTCCGTTGTGAAAACATATAAATCTACATACATTTACATATATGTTAAAAGTTATTTTCAGTTAATTTGATAAAATTTATTTTTATTAATATTAATATATAAAAATTATGTGTGGGAAATATGTTTTCCTAGTTTAACTTCTCAGCAGTGATATTTCCCTCAAAGTGGGAACATAAATTATTAATTCTTTCTCCAAACACACAGTATACTCGTATACTCGAAAACAATATCAATAATTTCTAAGTTTTGATATGTCTGCACTACTATAAATTTACTTGGTGAATGCATCCAGATATCTATCTATAAATATAAGCAAATATGAGAACATAAAAAACTGAAAATATGTTAGCCAACTATGCTGCAACAATTTAAAAAATTTGTTTTGCAGGAGAAATTCAGTAATTCAGACGTGATTCTACAAATTGCAGGAAGAACATTTTCCACATTTTCATAATTCCACGTATCACCATTTTATATACGCAGGTGCAGACATTGATATGTCAACACGGTGGGCGCCAGCAATTAACAGAGCAGCACATAAAAACAAAATACTCAGAATGTATGTAAGAGACGAAATGCAGGAGCATTATGAATACTAATACATAAAAATGCAATGTGCGTAAATAATCAGAAAGATGAACATGACAGGAAAATATTTCAGAAGTCGAATAAAAATAAATTTTGAAAGACCGCACAGATGCAGATACCACACACCAAAAAGATATCAAAAATATGAAAAGTGAAAAATTCAAACACAGACAGAGGAGACATGAAGAAGTAGATAAAAAAAAACTCCCAAGACGAGCAAAGGGCGCAACCAATTCAGAGAGCGAAAAAAAAGTAAGCCAATTATCAAATCAAAGCAATTTAAAGATTTTTAACTTAATTGGCATGATGAAAATATATAAAAATGTTCGTTTCTTTCTTCGCAGCTGCAGTGACGTTGAGTCCGAGTAAATTGTGGCATGGAAGAAATCGAAACTCACAGCGCTATGAATTTATGATTTTTTGCCTACATAAATTATTCGAATGCATCTGCGATTAGATCGGTGAAGGAAAATAAATAGCCAAGTTCCCAAATGTAGCCAGGCAGACCTCCAGAAAAGACTCCAAAAATATTGTGAAAATACGCGTACGCAGTCAAAAATTGTTTTAACAAAAAAGTAAGGAGCGGAATTAAGTTTAGGAAACCCATTAATCACGATAAACTGAGGTCGAGTAAGTTGCTCTTTTTTCGAAAAGTTTATTGCAGACTCCTCTTCAGACGCTGTACTGTGTCTTTGGATTTTTTTTTGTGTTATTTAACTGACTGGACTTAATTGGTGGTTGGCAGGCCCCATGAGTGCGGCGTTTGTAGTCGAAATTTAAAAGAAGAAGATTTGATGATTTTTTACTGTTTGTAACACATTTATCGCGGGCAAAAATATATGTTTTGATTGAAGTTGCCAAATTGACTTTCAGTCTGTATTACTTTGTCACTGCGTTTGATGGCATTCAGCCAGATGGAAATATAAGTAAAATTATTCAGAGATGGCACAATGCAATCTAGTTCAATGTGAGATCTAGTGAAATTTAAGTAATGTGAGCTATGAATAACTTCGGGTAAGGAAGAGCATTATTCTTTACAACGAAAGCTGCGAGCAATTTGGGTATTTGATATCATTGGTATGCATTTATAGAAAGAAACCAGTAAATATTTGAATATGAATATAGAGAAAATCTTTTCTCTCACCTGGTCGACACTCAGCAGCTACAGATCTAATATAAAGTGTTTGACAGTCAATTCAATTTGTAAATTCTTTAACAAAATGCATATAGAAAGTATTTTCAAAGTGCTGGAAGGGCCACGCTTCAATCTTTTTTCAAGGAAAACTTTGAACGCTAATTTTCCGCACCAACAAATGCGGCGCAGTCAACGCACATTATGAGCGAATTTCTCTTGCCACTCCATGTGCTCATATTCTTGTTTAAATTTTTATGAACCATGAAAATTGTTATTAGTCTCAAGACGGGGAAACTTGTACGCGTGTACGTCCTGCAGGCAGGATAACACAAGTATTTCTTATCTACGACATTTGTTTTCACTGTATTCGCATGGCCATATGTTCAAGGTTTAGCTTGTGCAGATCGTTAGACAGCGGCAGTAGCCAAAGCCGTAGCAAGGACATACAATCATTTACAATTTAAAATGATGTGCGCTGAATGACAGGTAAAATGGACTTTCTAAGGATACGCGTGGCGATAAACACGCTTTCCAACAGATTTTTTCATGCGAGTTAAATTGGATTTAGAACAGAATTATTTTTACTGCATTTTATACCTGCTACGATGCGGGCAATAAGGCGAAAACGTCGATGGAGGCAAATGAAGCGCATGAGCTGTGTGTTTGTGTGGGAAGCAAATCTCCCGTCGTTAGGAACACTTTTCGATAAGGCAATAATAAGATAATGGGAAACGAGTGAATTACTATTATGAGTTCTTGGAAATTGTGGTCATTGGCAATGCTCTGAGTGTGAAAAATTCAGTGTTAGCAATTTTACATTAAATTAGAGCAGAAAGGGAAAGGAATCTCATATACTAGTATAGTGAAAACTGCCGAGAGCGATGCTCGCATATCTATGAGAGTATATGCATGATTTATGGACAAAATTAGCTATGAAGGATAATTTTAACAATATAAAGACATATGCAACAGATGAGGTAGTGGGATACTCCCAATTCTTATATAAATTAATACACTAGAAGTGTTTCCGAGAATCACACCAACATTGTTTCTACAAGTGATAAAATTTGGTGGCGCATTCCTCTGATCTTTTAGTTCGGCACGACCGCAAAACACACAATATCATAATTAAATTTTTATATAAAATTTATCTACAATATTCCAATGATTTACCACTAAAATGTTTTATATTCGTGAAAATTTAGGTTATACATATAATCTAAATACAGTATATTACCCCTGAAAATGTGTTCATACAACAAGTTTGTACTATTGGCTCGGCATAAAGTAGTTTTTAGATCACTTCGCAAGGATCAGAGTTGTATGATACAGAATCATAAATGACTTTGTATAAAACTAGTAAGGAACGCTCTATATATGGATTTCAATAATCGAGAATTATACGGGACTTTCTTTAGATGAAAGTTGAAAATGTTTTCAGTCCAGAAGTTAGCACTGTGCGCAGGTAAACTATATTATTAATTGAACGGAGTATATTCAGATACTAACCCACGTTAGATTTAGTTAGAGTGCCCATCTTTTCATAAAAGCTCACTTAAATGGCCCTTTTGATACATTAATAAGAAAATCTGTTTGACTCTCCTATCTTCTGCGTGGGGAACCATTGAGATTCCTATATGAACCTGACTATGTTCTTGATACTTATAGATGAAAGTTTAATCAAACCAGTAAGGAAGGTGAGTGATTAATTCTTCTCCTAGATAGAGAATGGCGATACTACATAAGACGAAGGCTAACCATCATCTTCCCCAAAACCGCAATTACGACAGAAGTAATTGAAAGTCTACCCTAGTATTTCATCATATTTACCAAGTAAGCAATGTCCCGTGAGCACAGAGATTATTTTCAAGGACTTCTTGCCAACGTTACTTTTGCCTCTGCTGGTGAGATCGTCTGCTTTTCATGGAAGACTAGGTTTGTCTAGTAAAACCAGAGGTATGCTCTTCTATCCATAATATTTTTCCTTCCTCAATGAAGTGTTGTTTGATATCGCATTATACGGACGCTACGGGAACACTAATAGTCAAGAAGGGGGAAGTGTCATTAAGCAATTTTGCTAATTTATTGGTCTCACGGTTAACAAAAATATATAGAAGAGACCATTGCATACCTGTTATGCACGTGTCCAGCGATTTCCAGAAGGAGGCGCACTTTCCTAGGCGAGTACTTTGTGGACTCTTTGGGATATATCTCAAATAAAATGATAAGCTCCATCAACTGCCTGATGTATATATATATATATATATATATATATATATATATATATATATATATATATATATATATATATATATATATATATATATATATATATATATATATATATATATATATATATATATATATATTTATATCTATCAATTCTGTCTGGAAGACACTTCAATGGTCAAGAAGACGGAAAGATAATCTCAGCCCCAGTTTCTTGGAGAAAATACTGCAATAGAGATACCATCTTAACAAGAAAAGCTATGTAGATGTTGTTAGCTGCAGAGCCGGGTTGGGCAACACTAGTTGTGATGCTTAATACAGTTATCGGAAAGTAGTCGGGAAACGTGTTGGAAAAGGGACTGAGCGCATGATAGTATATTTTGACCAATCTTTAATAAAAAACCTCACTCTTTCATTTAGATTTTAATCACAGTTCTCTTGTATATGAAAGTTATTCTGCTTTTTGTTAATATATGAAATTGTGAAGGTTTTCTTTCTAAACTGTGTGTGAATCCTTCTCTAATATAGAGTTTGGATTTTGAGTCTATGCTGGAGTGGTTAATTTGCATCTGGAGCATATTTTTAGAAACCTTTGCTCTTTAGAAGTTTTTTTATAGTCGAACCTCAAAAAATAATTTATTAGTTAGAATACCACTAAATCAATCCTACGCTCCCCGTAGTAAACATTGCTGAAGCGTTTGAAGTACTCAATTTACTGTGTGTGGACCACAACACGCAATACAAAATCACGAGATTTTCGAAAGTTCAGCTCAGCTGATCTATTCCAATGCCAGTAGTAGCCATTAATATTGAATTGGGTTAGCTGCTGCGGTCTATCCTCCAATAACAACGAGCCCAAATCGTGGCATTACAAACTTTGAACTATGAAATTTTCGAAATTAATGCAAATAAATCTCATTAAAGCTCGCGTGTTGAGCTGTTGACGCGAAGGCTTCAAAATGCGTGCTGGCTTAGCCGCAGCGACCAGCGTCGAAAAGTGATTCGGAATTGCTAGCCTCTTATTTTCCAGCTATTTTTATTTCAATTTTCAAAATTGTTGCCAATTAAAAAGAAAAAAAATCTAACAATCGATTTACATACATGACAAATTGCACTGCGTGCTCAAAATTCAATTTAAAAGTGATCGATGAATGTACGCGACCGAGAGCCACATGTCCAGATGTGATCAATCAATGATGAAATGATGACCACAAATGACGGCAACAACAACAGCAGCAACGTTTGTATATGTATATTTAAAATATTTTAATTTGTGATGTTTTCTTTCTTTTTCGAAAGTGTGGAAAATTTGTAAATTTGTTGTTGTTTCGACTGATCATCACTTAATTAATATGTTGGAGCTAAGGCAAAGTTGAGTTGTATCGCTTTTATTAAATAGAAAATTGCCTCGGTTGAGTGTTGTTGGCTCGCCTGCTGAATTTATAAATCGTTGTTTTGTCGTTATTGTGGTTTGTTGTACGTTGGCGTTGTTATTAATTGTTGTCAATTTTTATTTACTAATTCGTTGCAACTAAACGGATATGGGACAAGAGTATTAATTGTGACTAGTTTGGCTTGACACTAAAAAAATTGTGTACAAACTTGCTGCACCAATATTTTAAAAGCCCCCGGTCTAGTACCACTGCAGCAGGTAGGGAATTAGTGGATGGAAATTAAATGCAATAATAAATTTTTTTGTGAGACACATTCAGTCAAACTTCTGTGAAAACAAAAATGGGAGTGATGAAAACGTCATCCAGAAAAAGTCAGCGGTACTATAGAAGGAAATCAGAGTGCGGATGCCATTTCAAAAAGCGGAATCTTACTACCAAACGAGCAAGTAAGTAACATACTAAACCTCTAAGAATGATCAACAGCCGTATTGATGATGACCGAATGAGAAAGGGGAAAGAACGGTGGAGTATTGCTAAATATAAGATCGCAAAGATCATGTGCAAACTGTACGGGACTCAAGCAAAATCGGTACTGCTACTTCCGAGGGAGGATTGCAGAACGGTAGCAGGAGTGCTCACAGGTCACTGTCTAACGGCGGTACGGCTAAAAGGATGGGAGTCACAAACAACAATGAATACTGGATATGTGGGGAACAAGGCACAAGAGAATCTTTGGAGCCTCTAATATGCCTTTGCCCCGCAATATCTAAAGCTCTCTTATCACATCTGGGAACCCCCTGGTTTGAAGGACTAGAAGAGGTCGCGCAACTATGGACACTAGGAATAGTTTCTCTCTTAAGATTTGCTAAGAGGGTCTCCCTGCTCAACGATTCATAATGCTCCTAAATGGATATCCATCTGGCACCGCAAAGGACCTTGTAAGTCTATGTGTGGCCTTAACGGCCGGCCAGTCTAACCTAACCTAACCTAAGCTTGTAAAACTAAAGACTAAATGGAAGATAGAATGTCATGAACACTTTGATTTTACTACGAAGTATATATTATCATCTTAATTATAAGAATACCGCGAATATGTTTAAAATTTTCTTGTAATCTCAGCTTTATAAGCTACATATTCCGATTTTTGCGCGGTTCTGCCATCAAGTTTCTGTACAACTTTCAATTCAGTTTTGTTTATGCATTTTTCTGTGTAATTTGAAGTAAAAATTTGTTATCTAATTATGTTTTACTGCAACTTTCCAAGAAGTCTTCATTTAAGTTAGGTTAGGTGAAGTGACTGTCCTTACACTCACTTAGGCCTATTTAAGGCCCATTGTGGCACCACTGAAGCTTTTCCCTTACAAGTTTGGATCCTCTTTAAACGATCGTGTGGATTTCATAAAAGTAACCACTTTCGTTTTATTAGGCTTCAGTCGAGAAGCCTCCTCAACACTACCAAGAAAAGGAAATCCAAGCGCGGATAATCTATTTCTGTGTAAATCCATGCTTCCACAGAGGAGGTGTTCCACAATTTGCCCTTCTTCGGGATCTGGACAGCTCCTACGAAAGTCATAATGTGGTAAACCCAGTCTACTTACATGTCTACCAATCAAACAATAACCCATCAGTAGCCCTATCGCATTTTCTATGTCCTGCCTATTCAATTTCAACAGCAGTCATAACGGGCGCGGTTCCATTCCGGCCAGGTTTTCCTACTTATTAGGCAAGATGATAACTGTCTCCATCGGACATTTGCAACTTCGAGAGTATGTCCATCTATTAGCAATTTGCATGTTACTAAAGGCATTGGTACAGGCACTTTCTCCGGGAGGATAGTTAACGTTGTGCCTTCCCTAATCTGCGGTGATCACAGATATCGATGGCAAACATGATTGCGATCATTTATGTCCTCACGACATACCAACCCTGCCACGGCATAAGCAATCTTCACCTTTCATCAATTGAAGCATTTCGGTAAAAGATTTACCAAGTTTAAAACAAAACTTAATATAGAAACTTAATCGTATCAAAAAATATGATAAGACAAAAAAATTAATGACGTATATTGTAATATATTTTTTATATCACAAAAATCACGGTTTGCTATATGAATATTTCATTCATGTTTGAACTTTCTTCACGAGAGATGTCAGTGTCAAATTCTTATTCAAATTTTACCTGACCAAACATGACAGCTTGGCATAACAACAGCATTGGAAATACAGGATTGGGAAGAATTCTTAATAAACAAAATATTGGTAAAGAGATATTTAGGAGAGAAATTCCTGTGAAGTGGGAGGTCCAAAAACTGTATGCCAAGCTTAGGTCGCAGTTTAACCAAATTTCCCAAGAATATCAATTAGGTTCCAAGACTAAAAAATTATGAAAAGAAAGCAATATGAAGAATGGGATTGAATGACAGTTTGACAAATCATTGGCGAAAAAGGCTTTCAACTGAATCTATAGGCATCGGCTAATTGCCAAGTTAATTAAGTTGTAGACAGTTGTTTCTATACTTTTGTTGTCATTCGCGTCTTTGAACTCCAACAAAAGGCCACATTTGTAATTGTCACAGTTTGACAGTGGACAATAACTCACAATGTTTACTCGGCTGATCTGCTTTTCAAAGAAGATACGGTAAACGAGGAAAAGAGGAAAGGAAGGTGAACACAGACAACTCACCTGCGGTTACGAATTTCCACTGGCCAGTTCGTTGGGAATCTGTTTGTGTGTGTCATTTCAAGCATGAATGGAGTGCGGAAAGTTATCCATTTATCATAGCGAGCATTGTTTTGGGCCGAGCTTATGTATTCTTGGTAGGGAAGTTGTTGGCAACTTGCTAATGTGTCTTTAAATTAGGTGAAGGGTTATTTGTCAAGCTCAGACGGGGCATTCAGAATCTGTTCTCCAAAGCAAATGATCCACCATTGTGCAACCACAACATGACTCAACAGTCGAAAATTGCTCATAAAAGTTACTAATTTCTGTTCCAGTTGTAAAAATGTCTATTCAGTTTTTAGTATATAAATGTTAATGGGGCAAGTTCATTCACACCGTCTCAGTCATAATGTTTGCTAAAGCAAATCTCGGCAGTTCTTTAAATATTCATTCACATACTATGTTTTTTTTTTTTTTTGGTTTGGAGATGACCGCTTATTTATTAGGTATGGCAAGTTTTTTTTCGTAATTTGCTCAATTTTCTACAATTTAGTATATTTGGTATGCCGCACATCCTGTTCCCCATAATTTGTCTGCTCGTATAAAACGGCGTTAAATGTTCGGCCAACACGCAATAAAGATGAAATTTTGAATTATGATTTTGCTTGCCAGCGTGTGTCTGTGCGTTGCATACTCGCCCTTTCATTTATATAATTGAGAATTACTTTAGCCACACAGCCTTTGGTAAGAAAGGAGGATTTAATGACAAGTTGCCGGGAAGTTTGTGTATTATATATGAAAGGATCGCAAGAAAAGTTATCGTTCTAAATGCGGAACAAAATTGTCGACTGGGTGCAAGTTGGCTAAACCGAAATTTATGTAATTATTGACTAAGAGGCTACAGGAATAAGGAGCCACATATTTCCATTTTAATAAAATGCTTGTTTTGGTTTACTTTAAATTCCGAGCTAATATCATATATTTTCAAGAAGGGAAACCGGGTATACCAAGTTTACTTCCGTTAAATGTGTATCTCATTTGTACTGAGGGTGATTGAAAAGTACCTCATGTTTGACGTTAGATAGCGCCACTAATATTAGGTATGTACATTCCGCAATCTGTCAAACTATGACTGTCAAAATTTCTACTAATTCTTTTGGATATTTTAGTTGTATCAGATGTTGGAAGTAAGCACCTTTGAATTTTTTGTTATTAAGGAGAAAGTACAACGCCGAGTTGTGATTAGATTCTTGATTTTCGATGGGAAAACTTGTGAGGAGAGCACAGAAACAAAAGTGAAGCCTATTTCTAATGCTAGCACTGAAAATCGTTTCTACAAATGTACTTAGCTAAAAGCAGACAATTTTGAAAAACAACGACCAAGGGCAGCGATGATGATCAACAAAAATATTAGATTCCTCCCTATTTCAGAATTTCTGCAACGTGATCTGGTGGCAATTCAGGCAAAAGTGCCTAGTGCCAAAGGGAAGAGAACAATTGAAGGCACCTACGAAATAAGAAATGTTAGGAAGACCAACTGGTCGATACTTAACTTTTACTTAGAGCAAAATACTGCGTGCTTTAGTGACAAAATAACTTACTCTCAGGAACCAAATCTCGAAGTTAACAAATTAAATAATATAATAGTAGAGGCGTTTGCAAATATTTGCAATTTAGTTGTGAAAAACCTTCTATAAGCATACCCTGGTGGAGTGGGGAACTAAATATTTTCGCGTAAAAAGCCCGCCAACTCTTTAATGGAGCCAAGTCTAATGGTGATTGGGCATCTTATAGAAATGCCCTAACGACCTATAATAATGAGTTGAGAAGATCTAAGAGAGACTCATGGAAAAAGTACTGTGAGGAGATTCAAACCCTCCCAGCAGCTACCCGACTCCAGAAATCACTCAATAAAGATCACTTAAATGGGTTTTCTATACTCAATAAGGCTTACGGAAATTTTATGGAGAGCCTGGAAGAAACGGGACAGCTTTTGTTGGGCACTCACTTTCTAGGCTGTGCCACTAGTAGAGAGGACAGTGAAACCATCGAGAAGTGCTTAAGTCTTGGACAAAGGCTAGGGTGGCTTTCATACCTAAAGCAGGCAGAAAGGCGGATCGCACGCCAAAAGCCTATCGTCCAATTAGCCTAACTTAATTCGTGCGAAAAGTTATTGGAAAAATTCTGGATCAATATATCAGGGAAACTTATCTTAAAGACTCAACTCTTCATATTGAACCATCTGCTAACCAATCAGCAAATCGACTGATACATAGCTTAAAGAGCAAAATTGAAAAGGCGTTGGAAGGTAAAGAAATAGCTCTCTGCACATAGGTTGACATTACAGGGGGCTTTTGGTAATGTTAGTATCAGATCAATTGAGGAGGGGATCAACAGGAAAGGTAAACAAAGACTGATAATAGCATGGGTTCTCAATATGCTGAAGAACAAAACAATAATCTTTGAAACTGGGGCAGAAAGGTTAATTGTCAGGTCAACCAAGGCATGTCCCCAGGGAGGCTTACTGTCGCCAGTCCTATGGTTATTGGTTATTGACGAGCCTTACAAACTCTCAATGACCTCGGATACGAATTTCAGGGCTTTGCGGATGATTTGGTAATTATGGTCTGAGGTAAGTTTGGCTCACATGCAACTAGCTCTTGATATCACGCAAAACTAGTATTAGGAGAAAGGACTACCGATAAGTCCATACGAGACAAACGGGGTACCCTTCACCAGAAGAAGGAAACTGAATCTGGGGACCTTAAGTTTAGTTGCCACGAACTTAAAAATATTCACAGATATGAAATATCTGGGAGTAATCCTAGACAAAACTCTAACATGGAAAAACCATTTATCATACATAACTAGAAAGGCCTTAAGAGCCACCTACGCCTGCCTCAGGCTGTACGGTAAAAATGATTCGCGGGGTAGTGTAAAATAATAATATTACCAATGATCATTTATGCCTTTTTGGAATGGTGGCCAAAAGTAAATCAAAACAAAGGCAGAGATGACGCTTGACACCGAATAGCCAGTTTGAGTGTGACGGGAGCAATGAGAACGTGCCCCATACTAACTTTGGGAATAATCACTGGACTGACTCCTCTACACCTTGTAGTTAAGAGGATGGCGGTCAGCGCGGTCCTACGGCTACCCAATCTAGCCCATCTTAAAGCAGGCAACCTAACGGGGCACGCACAGATTCTGGACATTGTCTGGAATTCTCCATGCCTCAAGGTCTTTGACAAGATGGACATAAAATTAGACTTTTCCCAGCACTTCGAAGCGGTCATCAGTTAGGAGAAACAATGAAGTAATAATAAAACAGGACTCACAATTGTGGGATATAGCTGGGTCCAAAATGGAAGATGGCAGTGCTAGAGCGGGAATTGCCGGGCCAAATTACCAAAAAACAATTGCAGTGGGAAAAACAGCTGCCGTTTTTAGGCGGAGTTCCACGCCTTACAGTTATGTGCTAGAGAATGTCTACGCAGGGGTTCACGTAGCACCAAAATATGCATTCTCTCAGATAGCCAGGCAGCTCTAAAATCATTAATAAACTTCTCATTCCAATCAAAGCTGGTCTGGGAATGCTCTAATCTCCTCAATACCCTAGCAGCGAGAAACTCTGTTACGCTGATGTGGGTACCGGGACATGAGGGACATGGGGGCAAACAAATGGCGGACTCCTTTGCAAAAAGGAGCACAGGCACTCCCTTCAGGAAAAACGAGGTCTGCTGAATTACTGGAGAGCCCAAAATGGCATGCGGCAGTCAGGATTTCTCATTGACCTTGAACACATCAGGGTAGATGCTGGTGCCTCAGCAGAAATGATGCCTCAGCAGAAATGACTCTAGACTCTACTGAATTTTTAACACGACACTGTGAACTCAATTGAAGACGATTCCTGCCGACTCTGTCAAGAGGAGCAGGAAACAGCAGAACACACAGCACTTGCTCAGCGGTGGCAAGACATAACTAGGCAGTGGGTTCTTATCTCCAAATCACCTAGTTAGAGATTTATAAATAATCTAGGATTGTTTTAGTTGGGTACGAGACTTCACAATAGATCTCTCAGGCCCCAGTTAGCTTTTGCCCTGATAAATAATAATAATTAATACAAACAGGAAACACAGATATGTGGATACACACATAAATATTTAAGTTTCTGTTTTTGTGTACGAGTATGTGTTCTCCTTTGGTCGCTTCCCATCATTACTTCTTTCAAAAGTTTCATACACTTATTTGCACCTATTGTAAAGAAAGATACCAAACGAGCAACGAGGTTTATGACCAAACGAATGTCGAATTACTTCGACGACAGATAATAACAAAAGAATGTGCCAAAAAATTTGGTTAGCTGTCATTTTCGATATTTCTTTAAGAGACAAAGCCTGTCAAATTAGCAATGTGAGAAATATTTCGCACAAATATCGCATAAAAGATGGCAAAAGATGCATATACATATGAGAGAACATAAACATATTCATACAAATATATATATATATATATATATATATATATATATATATATATATATATATATATACGTATATATATATATATATATATATATATATATATATATATATATATATATATATATTTCTATGTACATTAAACAAAAGGTCACGCAGGACGTTCTGAGCGCTAGGCACAAAAAGGTTAGGCAAAATCATAAACATCCACAGGCGATTTGTGCTGCACAACACTTGATTTGTCAAAATTCCTGACACAAACTCGCTGTGCGCTGTCACGAGCCATTTTTTGTGTTGTTTCCTTGTACTTGCTCTGCTCAGCTAATCCCCCACTGCGTGTCTGCTTAAAATCCTGCTGCTAAGAGTCTTTGCTTGTGCCGACCGTCGTACAAGTGAAACGGTTTTTATCGATGTTTTTGGCATGTTGCCTCCTAAATTAAAAGACCTAAAACGATAATATCCTTTTTGCTGAAATATCATCCCGCTGCGTGCAGACATACGCAATAAGGATAAAAGACACAGCCAGCAGTAGGATGGCAGAATTGATAGGGATACAAAAACAAAGCCGAGCGAAACTAAACGAAGCAAGTTCTATCAAGATTTTTAATTGCATTTTCAGCAATAACAAAAAAACAATGATTTCATTATACATGGCAATGTCCTAAATTATCTAATTGCCGCTGTGCCGTTTGGGCCCTTACAAGGAGTAATGTGACAGGCGCACTCGCATCTATCTGCTGCGGGAATCTGCAGCGCTGTTGGTAATTTTGTTGCCTTGGCTCAGCTATCCTCTTAAATTGCGTTTGAGATTGTGACTTTATCCTGCATTTCGACTTAACTGCTTAACGGCCGTCTGCCCGGGCTCAACTTAACTCAACTCTACTCAACTCAGCTCCACTCATTTCAGTGTTTGTTGTTTTGTGTCTGCTCGTCTGCCGTAGCAGCGTTTCTCCCGCGTTAGTGCTGCTAATTACGAGTATGTACAACTATGCTGTATGTGAAAACAATCGCTGCCGACAATGGGGCATAGGCATAACACGCACAAGCTCCCACACACGAAATCACAATACCAATACAAGCATATTTCCTAATTTGGCGCTTTAATTGACTTTTATGCTTATCTCTAGGATTAGGTCATATAAACAAGTGGCAGACATTACTGAGCGTGCATAAATTGTTATGTGCCTGCAAGGAAACATATCCTGCCAGAGATTTCATAAAGCGTCGTAGCAGAAATCTGACTGGTAATGCTTTAAACAACTTTATTTCGCATGCTTCCAGCAACTAAGCCCTGCAAAGCCTTCTACTTATGCCCCCGACATTTGTCAACTTGTGACATTGTTGCTGCTTTTATTCGACTCCCGCCTTCCCTACAAATCCTTTACGGCATATCAATGGCAAATGAAGGATTAACTTGAACTTTCTAATATGCTAAGAATTCGAAATAATCTTATACGAAAGTTCAATTCTGCCCTAGAAAACGAGATCCATTTATGCCGAAGGATGACAAAGATACGAACCGGTTGTGCACAAAGGGCACAATTCAAGTGAGATAATTATTTCAGCCTTTGCATTTAAGAAATGTCGTCATTTGCGAGTAATGGTAATTATGTGAGGTTAGGTCGTGAGTGACGAAGTGGAGGCAGTGTTTAAGTTGTTCAACAAATTTACATACTAAATATATTTAAAACGAAAGTTCAGAGATTGAAATATTTTCAAAGATTTTGGTTGATTTTAAGATTGTCGAAAAAAGAGAAGAAAGCTTTGTTAATGATATCATTTTTTGTGTAGAGAAACATAGCAGCAGCCTCTCTTTTCGACACAATAAACCTCTTTTTCGGAGGATAACTGAATAACTGAATGTTGGAAATGTTTGAATTTGAAGCAGCCAAATCTGGAGACCGTACGTCCATACTGGCTTCAGAACGCTTTTATAAAGAAGGAGTTTATCTCCAAAGACAAGAAGGATTGCCGATTTAACAGCCAAAGAACATTACGAAATTGGATTCCCAAATATTTCCTCTTAGTAAACATTTGCGATTTCCGACTTACTTGGCCATCTGAGTGTCTTCCCAAATACTTTGTGATAACTGCTTTTGAACCTTCGATATCATTTAATTAGTTCTTGGCAAGTGTCTCTTCGTGTAGTAAATTTAATCGATCCATGGATTTACTTTCATTTGCCTTCAAGCGCCGACGTTTTAGTCAACTAGATATTTCATTAAGAATGCCTTGTAGTTTTAGTGAAGCTAAACTTCAACTAACTGGTAAAAAGTCTAAAGTTTGGTCGAAGAAGTAGCTCCTTCAATGTTGGAGGTACCATACAATTCCTCAGACGTAGCACAGTAAGTTAGCAAACTGACAAACAAGCTTAATGAAGCCTTCGAAAAGTCATGCCCCCTAAGACGCTCCCGGAAAAACAACTACAAGCCGTGGTAGACACAGAGTCTTACTGAGCTAAGAAGTAAAACTGAAAGTCTTTTTAATCTCGCAAAAAGGACAAGAGAAAGTACCGACTGGGACGTTTATCTTCAAAATTTTAATACCTTTCAGAAGGAAACTAGAAAGGCTAATAAGGATTCTTGGGCTAATTTCCATGTACGTTTGGAAAGTACTCTTGAAGCCCCAAGGCTTTGTAAAATTATATCCACAGACCCAGTTACACCTGATCTTCTAACAAGGATGGAACAAAGAGTGGCGCAGAATCCTTGGAACTCTTAATGAATACACACTTTCCAGGATGCGTAAATATGGAGTCGGTAATGCAGGGGTCTGAGTCGAACGTAAACAGCATCCGGGCTAGTGATCTCATAAGGGAATTAGTGGGGGAATCCAAAATTGGGTGGGCGGTACTGTCATTCAACCCGCTTAAATCAGCGGGACCAGATGGTATTTTTCCAGTAATGATGTAAAAATCTTTACCACTCGTATTACAAGGATTAACTCAGATATTCACGGAACACTTAGTAACGGGTTATATTCCCAAGAGATGGAGGGAGGTAAGGGTAATATTATCCCCAAAGTGGGTAAAGCGAATCACAACTCAGCAAAGGATAATAGGTCAATCCTTCGTCTTTTCTATTAAAAACAATAGAAATACTTGTTGGTCGTCACATAGTCGATACAATCAATGAGCAAAACTTTAGCAGAACACAACACGCCTATCGTAAAGGTAGATCAGTGGAAACAGCTCTGCTTAAAGTGGTTAGTTACATTGAAATAGGTTTAGTTGTGAAAGAATATGTTTTAGGCGCCTTCCTAGGCATTGAAGGTGCCTCCAACAAAGTGGAACTTTACTCAAAAAGTTCGGCACTGGAGCGTATTGGGGCGGATGACAAGATGGTTCAGTGGATCAACAATATGTTGAAACATATAATTATCAACTCATCTGTGGGTCTTTCAACGATTAGAAAGGTAGCTACTAGAGTCACTCGCAGAATCGGTGATAAAACACCGCCCTGTGAAACCTTGTTATTAAAGAAATTCTAACAAAGATAGAGAGAGCTTATGCGAATGTTGTTGTAATCATGATAAAAGGAAAATGTATTCCCATAATCAGTGAACTGATGAAATCTGCACTTAGTAATTTGGGGGGATGGGCAAAACGAGCTCATCTTGAAGTTAATCCTAATAAGACGGATCTAGTTTTGTTTAATAATAATAATAGTTTTGTTTACTAGTAAATAAGTAAATACAAGATACCAGTGTTCAGTCTACCATCGATAGGTGGTACTACATTAAATCTTGTCAAAGAGCAAAATACTTGTGTATCATTCATGACTCCAAGCTCTTATGGAAGAGAAACGTGGATGAGACGTCTAGGAAGGCTCTACGCGCCTTTTATACATGCAACATAACCTTAAAGAAACAATGGAGAGAAAACCCATACATCGGGCACTGGATGTACACGGCGGTTGTAAGACATATTCTATCGTACAGGGCACTGGTATAGTGGGAAGCAACAAACACTAAGTCATTAATATACAAGCTTCGTAAGGTATAGAGATTTGCATGCCAATGCATTACGGGGGTGGTGATGCTGGACTGGAGATGCTACTCCATATTCTGCCAATCGACGTATACATTAATAGTATAGCACCAAAATTAATTATTAGACTTAGGGAATGCGACAAGGTGTGTTATTTCTCTATTTTGGAGAAAATAGACAGAAAGCTTCGTCAGAGGGTCAGAGAAGCTCCGAACCTGGAAAATATTATCTGGTTAAAAATTGTCTGGTCGGCTCGTTCTTCCTTCATATTCAAAGTATACTCGACTGGATTACTCGGCTACGAACCTCTTTCTCACTATTTTGGAAATATAATGTGAATGATCAGAAGATGAAATTATCGTGATCGTTCATTAGCAATACGAAACGAGATTTATTAGCTATGGGGGGGCCGAAGTACTCATTTGAATAGCAGTTAGCATCTTGTGTAATGGCACGATCAAATCGAGGAGACTCTGGTATTATGCAATCCAACTTCCTATGATATTCCTGGTCGAAAGCGACTCTGGCAGACACTATTTTTTAAAATAAAAGAGGAGATATTACCTGAATCATAGTGGCTATGGCGAACTAAGTATACTTGAACATAATTCTGAACATAACCTTTTGTTCTGTTATTTATCGAGTTTTATGAGAAGAAAATGTTTACTTTGCTCAATTTGTTTACTGGTATAGTTGTAACCTGCTAACGATGAAATGTCACTTCCTAGCAATCGCGCCAAAATTAACGACTTTTAATGGCATAAGGAAATACTTCTTCTTCAAGGCACCTTGTGAGCGTTTTCGTAGGCAGTCCATTAATGCGTTTAGTATGCCATATCGGATTGTATAGACACGATTGAGTCCCGTTTATAGAATGTTAGGATAGAATGCAGGGTTCATAGAACCTAATATAATTCATAAGTCCTTTTTTGCTTCAAGCTATACCCGATCAAATGCTTGTGATATGTCTAGAAAGACTTTTTTCAGTCAAACCCTCTATTTATATCCTATACAATCTTATTTTATTATCTTATTAAGGCGACGTTTATCATCAGAAAATCTAGTCCGATGCCCAGTTTTTCTTAGCAGTAGTTTTACTTTTATTTTATTAGCGATATGCTCATTCGAAAGTTAATTAAACTTCCATTCTCTTGTCTGTTGTATTTGTCTCACAATGTAATTCTATATATTTCCACAAATGCAATGAGTGGACATACTAAAGAAAATAACCCACATCGATACATGCGTCTTCTATTTGAGAAAGAACGGAACGCTAATACGCATTTTCTCTGTGTTTGTTCTATCTTTGCCAGAATGACGAGCAACATATTAGGGTCAGAAGTAATAGGAATGGAAAAGGGGTATTACCTTATACCTGAATAGATTTCCAAGATTCATAAAAGTTGTCAAAGTAATTTTAAAATGTCCCCCTCACCATAATTTTGACAACTTGACTCATCATTGGCATAAAAACTGCATGTCTGAATACATCCGTCCGATTATGTAAAATTTTCTCTTCGGATACCCACCGCTTTACTAACGGCCAGGATTCACAAAGCCAACTTTATATACAATTTTTAGTGTTGTATTAAGTCAAGTTCTGTAGTTAACCTTCGCTGCTGTTAAAATTTCCTACGCAACATCCTTTCGGAAACACAGAATAGAATACTCGTATAAACTTTGTGTTTCTTTCAAAAGGTCCTTTATACATAATAAACTCCTGCGGTATGGGAGTCAAGATAATCTTAACTTAATTGTTGTTAATTTGACTGCATTTGTATATCTGTCGAAGATAAAAACTTATTGTGCTAAGGAATGCCGAGCAAGGTCTCGGTGGAACTTACCCATACGCACATGTGACTTGTGAATACGAGTGTATGAAAATGCAGTTCTAACCATGGAGGATTCGGTGCAGATCGCCAGGTTAATAATGGCAATAAAATGCCATAAAACTTTTATGGCAAAGAACGTCGAACAAATTACCACCGGGACATTCAGCCAATCCATCCACCCACTCTGCAGCGCGGCAAAGGAGCGCCACGATAAAAAGTTCCCAGACAGTTCATCGATATGTAAATGAAAATGCCACAAAATATGTGTTTATAAAGGGATTTGCCAAGGTAATTACCGCAGAAGCGAAGGAAAAGGATAATAAAAAAAATAATGCAAACCAAATTTTGGGGGTTTAACTCAGCCAAGGCAATGTTTACACTTGTTTATTTATACCTGCAATTTGATAAAAGCAGCGAGGTAGCGAGACAGCGGGGCAACGTGGAAGTGAGGCAGTGAAGTTCTGTACCTTCCACCACGCCTTCTTTTGTAAGTGCGAGTAATTTTGCTCAAGGACATAATTTAAGTCAGCTGCGTGGCTGTGGGGCTGCATGAAGATGGGGGCTGTGTCAGGGTAGTTGGGAGTGTGCTGCAAATATCGACAGCGTAAATTTGCGTTTGTTTGTTGGGTTTTTTATTACCTTTGCTTTTACTTTTGCTTCGTTTGTTTTGTTCACCTTTTATTTGTGTGCACTTGCGTTGTCTCTCACATTTCATTTCATTTTGGAAATTTTGCCTCTGGCCAAATATGCTTCGGTGTCGGTTGAGTTGGTGGATTTATACGTTTGCTCGGGGAAACTCTTTCATAATGTTTATTTGGGCTGTGGCGGGGGTAGTGGCAATAAATTTTTCGACAGGGTTGCACATTTACCTTGAATACCTAATACGAAATACAAATTAGCTTTTAAAGACGCAGCTATGTAAGAGTTTTGGTTGGGGGGTGGAAGGAGAAAGTAAGGATTTAAGAATTTATAGCTCGAATGCTTAAATGCCAATAAATGCTGCTGGATTTACTGAACGCTGCGGCTTGCCCGAAAGCCAACCCGTATGGTACACTCTTCCACAGGAGTAGCGAACTTTGTATATTGCTTGCAATTTGGCAGGTTAATGTGCCGCATTTTTGTGGTTATAATCGGATTTTATTATTCCACAAATTAACGAGGGTTGTGCTGTCAACTTTGCCAGTGTACTTGTGCTTGTATCTCTGCCACTGCTGATTGGTATTTATTTGAGTTTTATTACAAGGTGTAATTTCTTTGATGGGTACGAGTAGCAGCACAGCGGGCTCCTTTCCTTTTCAGCTTCCATGCGAGCTTATCTTTGCTCATGGATTAGAAGAGGTCTTGGAAAACTTTTCTACTGATTTGGCTTCATTTCATTTGCTGTAGGAAGATTATTTAACTACGCTAATATTAAATGTCGTTCCTTTATGTTCTTATCGTGATGGGGAGTTATACATCAATTTCATAGCAGCCGCGCTGTAATACTGCCGCGAATTTACTTTCGCATTGTATTAATTTCGTTTTGTGCTATTGAAACCCCACTCGAAATGAGAATACTACGAGTAGTTTCTGTTTCTTGTCTATGACAAAAGTTTAATCCCGATATTTCATGGTAAGGATATTTTGTATGGTGAGCAAGGTTTGAATGGATTTTGCCTACATTTCGTTTATTGTCTGCTTCCATTGTAATAGTATTCCATTTAACTCCACATAGTCCTACTTTGGCTACCAACACATCCTTCTGTAATTAATTCAGTTATAAAGGGTCTGATTAATTACTTTATTCTGATTCATTGAGAGTTCTGAGAACATTTTTAATCCTTTCTAATCTTTTGAGGGTAATGAAACTTTGAATCAGATGGAGCAAGATAGTGCAACAGTATTCAGGATACTGAACCAAATCAATCACGGATGCAAGCAAATCGGTATTTAAAAAAACCTTGATTGTATTACGGTAAAAAGTTGAAAGAATATATTATATTAAAATTTTTCTGGAGCATTCTATAAAAAATGTTAATTTTAACATAAAACAGTATATGACCATATGGCGTTTTTACGTGGGTTTGTTCTCATTTCTTAGTCAAATTATTGTTTTTGTTATGAGGAACTGTTTCTATACTGTCCTTCCACTTTATAAACATTTCCTTTGCTCTTTTCTTAAGATTGTCATATATTGTTTATAAAGAAAGATATAGGAGTATTGTGAAATGTTATTAGAATTAAAATTGTCGGTAGAAATTAGAGGAACATTAAAATTGTATATATGTCATTGGTCACGGAATCCACTATTCGAAATGTATTCCTGGTATCCAGTTAAACTCCAAAGTGTCAGTATTCGTGTTTTAAAATCAGATTCTGTAATGTTGCTTACGACGTTTAAAGATGATTGAGTTCTTTTACATATGGTCACAATACGTGTTTCCTTGAGGTCCTTTACAATAGTACTTTCGGGAGATATATTTGATTTGTATGGTGATAGAATTGTTACATTGACAATCTTTTTTGCGTTGAAAAAACTGAAGTTGCAATTTGATATTGAAATCTTAATAACAATAAAAATATTATTATATAATCTATGGATGCTTTCTGGAATAAATATCTTTGGTTGGTATTTCGATATTTCGAAGCTTTGAAATGAACTCATGATTGAAAAAAAATTATAAGATCAGCCACCCTCTCCATATTCCAGTAGATCGTGACCATAACGACGATCATCAATATAATAGGAGTATTGGAGGCTTCTCCTGGTAATAGTTGGTGTGGTTTTTCGTATCCTATTTAAATTTATGTTTTCTAACTACCTAATGTTAAAAAGGTGACCGAAATTTGTCAATAAAACTACATCGGTTCAATTATTCATTGATATTTATTTCTATACTTTCAAAGTAATTTCCATGGTAATCAATAGGCATATTCCAACGCTTCTTCCAATTTTCAAAACACTTCATAGGCCGATTTTGGAATCGCTCCTCATTGAGCTCCTTCTGCTAAATTTCCTTTATCGCTTCAATATTTTCCAAATGCTTCTCACGAACTGGTAACTTGAGTCGTGGGAACAGTAAAGAGTCAAACGGGTCCATGTCAGCTGAACACGGAGCTTGCGGAATGGTATAAATGCTGTTTTTGGTCAAATAGTCGCGTACATGAGGAGATGTTTAAGACGGAGCATTGTCTTGGTGAATAAATCACGAGTTGTTTCTCCACAATTCCGGCCTCTTCAAACGATTCAGTATGCTCAAGGAATACTCCTTATTTACTGTTTTCTCTAGCGGAAGGCATTCGGTGTGGACCACATAACGGGAATGAAAGAAAACGGACAACAAATCCTTGATTTTCTATCTACCTTCTCGTGGTGTTTTGGGTTTTGGCTCGCCTGAGAAGCGCCATTCCGATAGTTGTTGGTACGTTTCGATGTCATATTCATAGACCCATGTCTCATCCCCAGTAATGATCTCTTCGATAAAAGTTTGTCCCAAAGAAAGCATTTCTTTAGCGACAGTAATGCGATGCTGGTTTTCCAAAAAACTCAGCATTCTCGGGAGAAGCTGCGCTCTAACTTGTCCCATGCCCAAAACATCGTGCTACATGCTCTGCACCGATCCGAGCGAGGCACCTACATATATCGGCTGCCTCCTATATATCTGCCTGAT
Organism: Clusia tigrina; assembly: GCA_920105625.2. Taxonomy (NCBI): domain Eukaryota; kingdom Metazoa; phylum Arthropoda; class Insecta; order Diptera; family Clusiidae; genus Clusia; species Clusia tigrina. Next base: position 28,174,756 of record OV050030.1, on the reverse strand, counting down.
GCTCACACGATGATCTTTGAGTACAATTATCTTGACATTTTCAATGTTCTTGTCAGTCAGAGAGGTCGATGCACGCCCGGAACGAGGCAAATCAACAACCTCAGTATGGCCCACTTTAGACTCTCTATACACCTCGTATGTTTGTGTTTTCGAAATTGTCGGGTTCCCATAGGCTACAGTTAATATTTTCACAACTTTCGCACATTATTTTTTGTTAGAAACATAAAATTTGAGACAGCCTCTTTGCTCAACCAAATTTGACATAGGGAAAGTCGGAGAATCCACCAAACAATGACTTATAAACAAAACTATTCCGCACACACTATCTGACAGATTGTGCTCAAAATAGATGTGATATAAGTAAATAGCAAGTTGCTATATTATTCTCTTTTCAATTACAATTTTACTTACTAAAATAATCTAAAATAATGAATTGATATTAAGCGTCGCGGGTCGCATGGACGTCTGAATCTGTACCGAAAGGCAAGAAAGAGAAAAAGCAGATGACAGTCTCATTAGCCTTACCAGCCAACCGTCTTAAAATCTTGCTGAGTGGTTGCCACATGTATATAAAATTGTGGAGAGAAGTATGTTGAAGCCGGCAGTAAAATTTTTTGGTTACTCAGTCTTTTGATTGTCAATAGTTTTCCAATTACTTTCAAATTCATGTTCCTGATGAGATTTCCGGAGGATGTTCCAAGAGAACATATTCTATTCAGCAAATTTAGCTTAACTAGAGATTTGTTGTTGTTTTGGTTATCGAGCGACTCAAGTGACAAATTGAATCGAGGCTTATCTTTAATGCTTTTGTCAGTAGTTCCTTCATTTAATATATATGGTAATTACATCTATATTTGTGATTAAATATAAAATCCACTAATTTTAATAGTATCATTCTCTGCCTTATAAAATTACTATATTACTATTACTATGCATCATAAAATTGTCATTGTGTCGAACACAGTTTATTACAAATATTGGAAAAGTATTCGTATTTATGATTTGTTTTTGTGGTTTCCATATCTTCTGCGGCATTTCAATTAAATAAATAGGATATACGCCAAATAAAATTAAGGGAAAAAAACATTGTCTATTTTTTTTTTATATTTGATCAATATTCATATATTACTATAGCATTAATATAGCATTACTATGGCATTTCCACTTAGTACATTAATATATCATTTCTAGTTAGTACTTGAGGGTGTACTCCAATCACTGTGAAAAATGTGAGGAAACATTGATTTCGGTCAAATACCCAACTAATTCTCATCACTTTTGAAGCCTTTCTAATATTTATATCAATCATTTATACAGAAAAACATTGCTCAAGAAGTGTTTCTAGTACAATTTTTCCTGTCTGGTTACTTTCCGCAAATTTCAAACGTGAAATGTTGAGATACAAGTCAACAGAATTTTAGCATAAACTTCGACAACTTTCAGTACTACATACGCAGTTTTTTGTTTTATTTTTTACCACAGAAATACTTAAGTGGCGCAACATGACATCACGTAGCGTTGGTGCAACAAATTCAAGTTAATTGAGTTTCATTCCAAGCATGATTTCCCCACACAATGTGAGGAAAAGCACAGTATGGCGTGGCAAAGGAAGTAAAAGGGGAGCAGCATATAACGCGGAGTTTTAATACTGAATACCAGAGCTGTCATGATTACTACTTGGCCAATAATAGCTACAAGAAGCGGTACGTACCACCAGCATCAACACTAACAACAACATCGACGAAGGAAATATTTAAAATAAATTTAGCCTGAAATTGCTTATTTTACTTGGCGGCATTTCAATTACAATTCGCGACTTTTTTCATTCGAGTGTTAATAAGTAAAAAGTAAAAAATCCCAAAAACAAGAAATTTAAAATCAAAATCGAAAACGATATCGAATTCGAACGCTCAGTGAACCAGCTGCTCCAAAGAAATGAGCATGAGTGCCGGAAAACTGAAATTTTAGTGTCAATTATCAAAAAGTTAAAATTGAAAGTGCCGCTGCGAGTGCGGGGCCCTATTTTACCAAAATCATTTATTCAATTAGGATTTTGTAACTTTCTCATGAAGCTTTTTAAACCATCTTTCCAAATCTGCATATATCTGAATAATCACATTGAAGTTTCCTTTCGAATCATCACAATATTGTAGTGTTCAGGTAAATAATGACTGGTGGAATGGGGCCCCGCCCGGTTTACGCAACTGCAAAGTAAGGCCCAAATTGTATATTGAAATCTTGGAAAACAACACGAAAATAAGGCCGCCAACTTAGGCCGCCAACTTAGGCCGCCAGCAATTGCTTACTCACTTTCCGCAGTTTCATTAGGTTGTAAAGCTTTCCACGAACGGTTTGTTGGACATTCGGTGCCACAATTATTTCATATACGAGTACACTTTAAAAAAAAGGAAAAAAAAACACACCAAAAATACGTTCACAAGTGGCGCGCATGATCGCATTTTTCAGACGGTTTGCAGCATTTCTGCCGAGGCTTAAAGCAATTACCCACATGAGCGGCTGGTGTGGCGCATACGAAAACTAAACAAAAACGGTTCAGACGCTGCCGCTGCCGCTGATGTCTGAAAGCCTGCAACAAACACGCGCAAACAACAAACCGCTCCCAAATGACCAATTCCACTAGATATGGACTGTAAAATGTGAGTAGAAAAACACACCTGCGGTGTTTTTGCTTTTATTTTTTTCTTGTCTTTCTTTTATGTAATAGCAAAATTAACCAGAAGTTGACCAAGATAACTGGAAGTGGATCAACTTGCTGCACTTACGACTAATGACAGACTTGCTCTAGCGCCAACAATTGCGGTCACTGGATACATTTTCTAGAGTGCTGAAAAGATTGTTAATACACTCTGTAATTGAGCAGAGAGGCATGTGATACAATTACTAATTACTTAAATTACCAGAGACTAACATGGGAGTTCAAGGTGCTTCGAAGATTGGTCTCCCACACCAACTGCTGTTTGTGGCATGAAGGTAATTATTAACTCAGTATTGATATAAGTTATTTCTTTGTTTCTTTAATGTTTTGACACCATCACGACATTGTTCAAGCTCAACTTTAAATGAGTGGAAGAATATCATTACAGCATAGACAGCGACACCATTCAAAATATCGATCTTCAAAATTAATTGAAGTGCATCACTGAGTGAACTGCAATATGCGTGCAAAATAACGAGCTTCATGAGCCATTTAAATTGTACTTAATACACAATATAGCAAAATTTGAAGTTACAAAATAATTCAAACTTTATAAGAAGTGAAAGAAATGAAAAAATCAACTAAGTTATATATATATATATATATATATATATATATATAAAGAATGAATATGTCCCGTTGAGCTACTTAGCGTTTGTTTCTTATTAAAAGCCTTAATATAGAATACTTCAAATTGATACAATTTACTAAGCTTTTTAAGGTAGATTTGTATTGTAATCTGATAGTAAACTGTGCAGTCTGTTAATGAAGAGTATTCGTGTAGTATTTAGATATTTAAGTATCAGAATAATCAGAGACTGATTATAATGTCCACATTAAAAGTTCTCAAAAAGGAGTGGATAAGTGCGAGGATTCCTCAAAGTATAAAGCATAAAAATTCAATTATGAAGAGCATCAAGGGTCCGAGAAAATATGGCAAAATTATCTTAAAATTTGTGACAAATTATTCATAATAATTATGTGGATATAACCAATGTTCCCTCTAATTTTTTCGCTGACTGCGCGGTACAAAATTATGTGTGAGCAAATGTTGAAAACGTATGTTAAAAGTGCGCAATTGGGGGAGAGATTCTTCCTGTGGCTGTTAGGATTTTGCCATGTTTAGATGCAATTCTTTTATAAGATGATATAAAAAAATTGTGAACATGCCCATTATGCGAAGAATACAAAACGGAATCCGCGCAGCTTAGAGGGAACTTTGGTCAGAACCACACGCTACCCAACTGATTTACTGTTACAATTTCTCAGGAGGCAATGCTAACTAAGCTGTTTCGAAGTTCAGTCCTTCAAGTAAAGCTTTCTGCGCCGACAAACATAGACCACTTCGGGCCCTATACTAACTCCACTGAACTGAAAAGCACTACTCCAGTTAACAGCAAAATTATCTCTCCCCTACATCGAGTGATATTGTTCCAATTTTCAAGAGATATTGTATTTACAATTTCATGGTTTGGTCCCAGCTGTTCAATTAAAGTCCACTAATTTTAGGTGCTATCTCATATCCAGAATAATTCAAACCGCCACTGCCATTAAATAATAATTTCTCTTAGTTGTGAGCAATAATTGGGGAATAACGTTTCCTTCAGTTCAGGTACATTAAAAACAAATGTTTGTGCCTCCCTCCTTCTCTCCTATTCTCCTCTCTTTACCAGTAAGTATATACTATTTTACGAAAGGAAACGTTTTTAGGGATGGATGGACCTGACATCGATAATGGACGAAGGTAACTCAAGGAAAAGTCGAAATTTCATGCAACACAATTCCAGTCGGGTCGTTAGTATAACTTGTACGGTACACCTGGAATCTAGGTAATTGGCCAAGATGCCCAAATATACAGAGAGAAGCCCACAAGTCCAAACTGATAACAGAAACTCTTTAGGGAACCCAGAACACCAGACCTGTAGATAAAGGACGAAATTATTGATTTGATTGTACCAAAATGGGATTCATCAGTACACAAATCTATTAGGGATATACCAATCACGACTACTCGTATTTCAACTAGAATGGCAGATATGGAGTATAAATGGCAACATCCCAGCAAACATTTAGAGTCCTAAAAGAGTCATATATATGTCCTAGCTCGGAGCGGTTACCCTCATAATGTGTTCATTTAAGAGTCCGCAATGAAGGTGTTTCCCTTCTTGCGAAGATCCACTTATAGGAGCCTTGGCATGCGACTCATAATTTTAATCATATATGAGTCGAATAGGATTCATATATGAGTCCGCATTTCTCTATTTCTTTAGCCTCATATTTATTTATTTATGTAAGACTCATTTCAGGGTTCCAAAAATGTTTGCTGGAATAGTACTGCACAAGAGAAAATGCAAACTTTCCTTAAAAATGTTGTTAAGTACATATTTTAAAGAGAATATGTAGATATAGGAAGAAAAATTATGGAAGATTCTCTTTAAGATAGGCTCCTTCAAAAGTTCTACTTCATTTAGTAGCTACATTCAAAGTAAATTGCAATAATACGACAGGACCCCACAGAAATAAAATCAGCATAACTAACCAGTCGGTATCGGAGCCAACAATTCTGGTTTTGTCCTGTAGCCACATATAAAAGAATTCGCTATCACATTTTCAGAGATTTTAAATACTGTTAAATAACGTTCACTTTGGTAAATTGCATTCTTACGTTCTAAAGATGAGATCCTGTAATACTTTGCGGCTTTAATTTGGATATATTATATTCATTTTTGTCATTTTTAGTGATGGTATATTGAAAGTATCCGTGAAGTTTCAACTTCAGTATTTTTGTTTTAACTTATTTCATCAACATTTTTCAAATAATCATAGATAGAATCTTTCTAGTTTGTCACAACGAATTCAGGAAATTAAAAATCCTTAACTCCTATAAATAAAAGATTATTAGCAATTATAAATACGATCTGATTCTCACTTAATGTATTGACGAATTCAGGTTTCAATAACAGTTCTATGCAATGCCCTGGCCGAAGGAGCTATTTTTTACCATTGAACATGTTCTGGGAACTTAAACAGTTTATGATGACAATCTGGGCATTTAACTTACTCAATTGAACTATTGAATATTAAGTTAATTATTTTATTTTATACTATGACACCCTTAAGGAGAAATATGAATTGTTTTGAATTCTTAGGTCACAACTAAACCAGCTTCACTTAAACCGCCTCCTTCTTCGTACTCACTTCTTCTAACATATATAGGGAACAAGTTTCTAATAGTTCTGCTATCTTTTACAGTGTTTGAGTTATTACCACTTTGAGATAACTATCTAAAAAATACCCACTTGCACACCTACACACACTTATACACACATTTAGACTAACCTGCATTTCCTGCAAACGAAATTGAGGCAAGAAATCAAGTGCCTACCCGAAATGAGTGATTGACAAAATGGCCCTTCCCGCCTTATTTCCGCTGCTCAATATGCTTCAAATCATTGAAAAAAGGCAGCTTGTAAAATTACAACGAATTACATTGGCACACACAAATACTCCCATGCACACCCACACACCTACAGCTATGGTTACAACACACTCTTGCGATACGAACGACTGCATTTGTTAGAGAGTGCTGATTATGTTTGCGGACATCAATACGCAAATAAAGCACACTTCTGAAGCGCAGTGTGAGTGTGCTGCGAACAAGTTGCTCCAAAATGCTGTCATGTCACTACAGTCCGCAGCCTACATGGATGTGTTAGACCAGGAGCATGCAGGAATTTCAGCTGAGGTGTGCGTAGGAAAATGAAGCAAATTCATGATGAGTCCGTGCGAATGGAAATGGTTATGCGGTCGGGAATGAGGTAAAAATCAATTTTGTTTGTGCTTGTACGACTGATTGTTTACACGAACAGAAAGGCAGACACATGCTCACAATCACGGAAAACTCACACGCACGTACAAAAAGAAAATTGGAGTTTTGTAACAGTATTGCCACTCTTACCATGCCACCAATATCATTGTCAGTTGCAACAGCAGCACCAATAGTCACTACTGCAACAACAACAATAACAACCAACCACAGCAACAACTTCATTAATACACTGCCGAGAGGGAGCTAGACAACAACAACACGAACAGTCCCACAAGCATTGTTAGCATTATCAGCAACAATAACAAAATTTTTGTAGCGAATGTAAAAGGTCGCTTCTCTAAGGTGTGAGCGTCTATCGAATTGAAATCACAATTGCCAGCAATCCAAACTGCTGCCCATCCCCAAACACCCTTATCCGCACTTACGCACACACTACTATGGCAGCAGCCATTAACAGTTCAGCATAAATTGATTGGTAGCTTATATAAGCAAATCGATCATCTCGTCAACATCACAATCCCAGACCCACTGTCCATGCTGCCGCTTCGAAAATCGCTGTGTCTATTCTAGGCATACAGAACAGTATGAAAAACTGAAATTCATGTTGGAAAATTTCCATTTTCTCTCTCTGTGTCTGCTCTCTGCGAAAATCTACAGACTTAAATGAAGTGAAGTGAATTTAATGGTCAACAGACATTTTCCCTTTATTTACATATCGTTTTAAGCAGGAGTCAGCTTCATAGCTGGCAAATAGGTACTACAGCTAAGTGGAATTTGTTCGTTATTTGCATAGGAATAGAGGAGCATGGCTACTGGGTCTGTGTGCGTGCGAATACGAGTGTGTACATAAGTGTGTACTACCACCACCGCCAGCACTATTACCATTCGTACTACTACTACTACTACACACTACTACTACTCTGTACCATTACACTTTAACTGAAGCACCCAAAGCACTCTTCAAATTGTAATGAGCTAAGCAGCATATTGAGCCGGCTTAGCAGTTCTGTTTGCATTGCAATTGATTTGGATTTTCTATTACCAACGTAAATCACAGTTACACATTCACTTCAAGGCAGAATTGCCATTTTTGCGACTGTGTCTGCGGGTGTCTGTTTGTGTTTTAGTTATATTTATTTTGAGTTATGCTTTATTAAAGTTATCAGGCCGAATTTCCTCTGTGATTGATTTTGCGAATTATAACACACTATTCCGAAATCATATTCCTACAGGGACTACTCTGATATGTAGAATATCCTTAACTAGGTGTATCTTTTAAAGCTTATCACCTTGTCCAAATGGGTCCAGTAACACAAACAAATTTTTCATATAAAACAAGATTTTCACAAAACAGCAACGCTCACAATGTTTGAGCATGCTTCCCGTCCGCATATAAAGTTTTCGTCACACTCAATAAGGTTCTGTTTGACTTAAAGTGGGTGGGAGCGATTTAAGGTGGGTACCATGAGAACTTTTACTAATACAAAGCTGTATGGATATCCTTTTCTTCTGTGTTTTGAAGAAGGTATGAAATTTGCAAAAAAAATTATTTAATCCTTTCTAAAAGAGACAATCTTAGTGAGATAGACGCACATAGTCCGATCATAATCTGTATAAGATACACGGCTCTTAGGATAAACCTTTCACTTTCCAAGAACAGTTGCATAAAATCAACTTTGGCCAATTCTGGTTATTGTTCTTCTCTGTTGAATCTCTTCTGCTTGTAGGTCGAAATGTAGATTATTTAGATTTTTGTTGTTGAATATGATAAATTCATTTCCATTCTCTAAACGAAGGCTAATGACCCGCAACCATGGAACAATATTTTTCTGAAAGACAATGTTAATGATAATGGTAGTAGATTTCTATGTATCATGAACTAAAGTCCCTACAGAAAGTTCATCAATATATATATCATGAAATCTTCGGTAGAAAAATCTGACAGAAGTATGCGAATCACAGCATATACAAGCAGTTACAATCGGCAGAATATACAACTGTTTTACCAATTGTTTATCATATAAGTTGGGACTAAAGTGACCAAAATGGTGCTTATTGCTATTCTATGTCAATCGGTGCAGTATGCAGAATGATTCAGTAGAAGCACCCAGTCAATTCAATCAATTGAACACCAAACATCCAAGAGAACATACTAACATGTCGTTTTATTGTAGTTTTAGTTTAAACTGCTTATTGAGACAATATCAGTTGAACTGTTGCCTCCTAAACTATGTAGAATTTCTTATTCTCCTTTTTCCATACACAGTTCCTTCACTGTAACTTTCTACGCCTTTCTTATAACGAAATTATTGTTGTCGACTTATACACAATCCACGAGACATGTTTTAGATTCAGACCATGAACTCATCTTGCATACCTACAAATCTTTTTGTGAAGATAGCTTTTTTCACCATCTGCAAGCTATCAACTCATAGAGAGTTCTTATGTTTTTCCTCCAGAACCAGCCGAAAATTCAGAATTGAGAAATGAGTTTATATCCCAAAAATGTTACTGCTTTGAAGATAGGTATTCAAATTTTACATCCTGTCTCTAATCTTGTGTTATTCATAAGTACATTACTAATCCTAATAACAATTAATGTTAATTATAGAGTGTATCTAAGTTCATCGGGTCAATCGACAAAGAATTATGATTCTATTAAGTGACCAACTTTGAGCTCTTGTTTTTATATAACATCATGTATATTGAATAATAAAATTTCATATTTAAAAGAATTTTATTTCTATTCACAGTTGTAAATACCTTTCTGGCAGAAGTTTGGAGAAAATCGTGTTCACTTTTCACTGGTCAGTAAACTCACATAATTTCTACCTTCTTCAAATCTCGGAGTTTTACTATATGTGTTTTGTTGATTTTGCTTCTGTGGTATATCCAAGATTCTATTTCACCTACCTCGTCTTGTATGTTATTGATATCATTCCTCAGTTCCACAAAATTGTATATCTCTTGCCAACAGTAGTACAAGAAATTATACATGCAAATTTTGAAACGAAATATATTTTCGCTTCTAACTATTATGCTCCACTTTTATAGCAAACAGTTCTATTTAGCATAGGCCAATTTTTAAGAGATTCGGATAGTCCTGCTAGAAAATAGTTTCCCAGGTATCTATTTCTTGCGGCCGCCAAAACTGGGGTCCCTCTCGTCCGAGTCTTTACAACTTCTAGAATAGATATTAAACGGTCTATGCATTTTCTCTGTAAGCGTACCTACTAGCCAGCAACCTGTAAAAACCGCCATTAGTCCGTTGGTGTCTCTACGCTCCCTGTTTATATGATTCCTTGATGTAGCTATATTGTAGACTGCCCAGTGCCCTCCATCTTCTACCCGCTAAGGAAAGTCAGTGCAGGCAGACGCCCCTCTTGATCGCACCCAGAGAAACAGATTCTAGTCTGGTATAGGTTAGGTCGAGAGAGGCCCCCATGCGCGCTATTTCATCAGCTTTCTCATTCCCATTGATATTCCTATGGCCTGGAATCCAGTTGATTCTGATGTCAGCATGAAGACTAAGCGCCCTAAGTTCATCCCTACACTGTCTGATCAATCTGGAGTTGATGGTGTTTGACTGTAGAGCCTTTATAGCAGACTGGTTGTCCACAAAAATGGCAACCTTGCTTCTATGTCCTTCTCTAATGTAAGGAGTAATTTGCCGGCACGCCTCCCTGATTGCGAGTACTTCCGACTGGAAAACTGTAGCCTCATCAGGTAGGCGTGTGCAGTAATTGATGTTAGCGTGTGTTGAAAATACCCCAGATCATACCCCCAGATCCATGTTGGCCCCGTCTGTATAAATGGGTAAATCGTATTCCGTTTCAAATTTTCGCCTAGACCACTCTTCTGTTGAAGGAAATCTAACCGTGAAGTCCTTTTTAAATTCTAGTTGTGGCACTATGTAGTCTGTTGTTATTTGTGTTAGTTCCCTCTGCATGGCGTATAGCACCCTACCATGACCATATGGTCGCTCAGCCCAGCAACCTGTCGCTTTTCACCTTAGTGCACTATTGCAGGCCAAATTTTTAATGTAAAAGTTAATGGGGGGAAGATGTAGCATTACATTGAGTGCCTCTGAAGGACATGTTCGCAGGCACCCCACAACGCCGGCGCCAGCTGCTCCTGGACTCTACTGAGTCTCTAAACAATATAGCCTTTATCTAGCGCCGGCCACCAAACTATTGAGCCGTAAGTAAGTATTGGACGCACAATTGCTTCGTACATTCAATGAATAATATGGAGATGTAGATATTAAAGTTAACACTTTTTGCAGCGTGCACTGCACCACCACAGCATCGCGTGATCTCAATGTACATCTACTTGTAGTTGAAAAAGGGCTTTTGAACTGGCGTATCGCAGTAAATGAACAAAAAAGCACACATATAACATTCACACTCCACAAAAACACGTGCCCTGTTAACACACTCAACAACAAAACTATCCACAGGAGACAGAAGTGACATATCTAGGTGTCCATTTGACAGACGCCTTTACTTGGAGAACTCACATTTAAAAGAAAAGAGAGCATATTAAATTAAAATCTGCAAGTCTTATCTGGCTTTTAAATAGAAACTAAGTCTCGATTACAAAGTCCTCTCATATAAAGCCATAATAGAACCCATCTGGACATATGGAATTCAGCTGTGGGGCGAAGCAAAAACATCAAACTGCGAACTGCTGCAAAGGACTTCATCAAAAATACCACAAACGATCACTGGTGCTTCGAGGTATGTGAAAAACATAAACATCCACCGCGATGTTGGTGTGCCCTTTATAGTTCAGGTACACTCAGATATAAAAAAGATTGTTATGCTACTTCCATAGGCTTATATACTACTTACATAGGTTTCTATACTACTTATATAGGTTTATATATTACTTACATACATAAGTAAATATGTTTGCGAGTAAGAATACCCCGATAACACTATCGTAGAGTCTTGCTTTAGGTGGCCTGTAGAGATAAAACGTGTGAAAAATCTTGAAGGATACAGAAACCACCTGAAACAAGGGCCTTTCGGTATATTTGGGTCTAAAATTTGAACTTAATTCTATTTTAAAGAAATTAATATCTTGTGGGGAAATTGGAGGAAGTTGTGGTTTTGATGGTAGTTGTGGACTTTAAGAAGAAGCAAATGAAGGTAAGAATATTATCTCTTTTTTCAGCTTTATAAAATGTGATTGACGGAATGATTGTCTCCTTTACCACTGTGAAGCCTTCTGTCTTTTTGCTAATTGCTAACTGTAGATCTCTACCACATGTGGTCATAAAAATGTGTCAATCCACTGAAGTGAGAATCAATATTTAATTAAATATCAAGTTAGTTTTTTAATTAGAATATGTCTGTAATTTCACCTGAAACAGTTGTTGGGGAACATATGTGCACAAAATCTGTAACAGGCACAACAGTTTTTGGTATCTAGCAATTAGTATGATTACAAAACACATGCGTATGAGCACAAATACGGCTGATATATAAGTGAGTTTTGCAGCAGCTGTTTCCGTATGTGACAGTGAATTCATGACAAAAGATGTACACAAACAATCGAGGAGGCTCTTAAGTGTGCACAATATGCGGAATATCAGTGCTTCGGAGACATTTAATGAGACAAATGACAACCAAGGCGTACACAAACAGACCAGCGCTGATCGGATGAGATCGGTGCGTCGAGATAATGCAGGAACACAGCCATCCCATAGATAAAAGAAGAAGCACTTGCGTAAACAAAGAAAGATGATGCGATATTGCTGGCATAAAAAACGTCCACAATGAGGACAAAAATAACACAGCTACAAAAATATAAATGCCGAATGATCTGAATGTAAAGAGATTTCAAAAATTACTCATGGTTGAAGGACGATCAATAATGAGGACAACGACAACGACGGTGACGGTGACACACAGGACTACAACCATACGCACAAACTAGCAGCACAAAAATGCAGGACACAACTGCCGGCAGGAAAACACTCAAAATAGGAGCAGGAATAAGGGTAAACGACAATGTCCAAAGGCAACAGTACATTTGAGCCATGCTACGAGTACGAGTATCTACCACAATAGAGATCATTATACTGGAAGCTGAAGCATGCAGTAATATGCTTGAGAGGAATCTCGGCAAATATACAAATTGGGGAATGCCTGAGTGAGCATTTAAGATGTGCACAGATAATGAAAATAAGGCAAAGGAAGCGGAGCAACAAACTAAAAGTGAAATAATAGTACGCAGCATGATGGAGTTGGTTGTTAGAGAAGGCAAACACAAAAAGAAAACGTGCATGGAAACTGCAAGAGAAGAATTTTTAGTTCATTTTTTGCCCTACATTAGCTGAGTAAAGGTCAGTCTTACATTTGGAACGTCGCAAAGGTTGCATGGTAAGGTAAGCATCCCAACTGCTGCGGCAATCCAGAAATGGTACTAAACTGGAACTTATTATATTTTAGAGGAATGTAGTATATTCTTGCCTGAACCAGAATCCAATACCAAGGTAGTATTAGAAACGAATTAGGCATATACCCAACTCGAGATCTCTGAAATATTTAATTGGAATAAAATTAGTTACTCATCAATAGAGTTTTCATATTCCTTCCGATCAGAGTCACGGACACCTACATAAATACACTCATTGACCGCCTTGGCACTACAGAAAAAAGCAGGGCGTATCTATTAAATATTTCTGATTATTCTATTTTTCTTCGTAGTAGGGTATCTCGAAGTCAGGGCTTGCCTTCTTACCAACTGAACTTATTTTTTGTAGACGTTTTTTACCTCTCTTTTTCGCTTTGATGCAGCCAGAGCAACATCAAAATTTGTTCAAGTGCACTTGAAAGAAATTTTTTCAGGTCTGAATTTTTGCAGTTGCCGCGACTGTGTAAACAATTTAAGTTTGAATGAAATTGTGTACCTAACGAAAAGATAACTAACTGAACGCTGAAGCCGTTGCTGGAGTCAGAGCTGGAGCAATAACAAGCGCCTCTGCGTGTACTGAATATGCATGGAAATTTTATCTGACAAGTGGCTTTTGTTTACTGTTGACAAATTGTCTTCTCCTCTTCATTCCTGTCTGAGAGAGTTTACCTTTTCATCCACATTAAAATAATAAACAATAATTTACATTGCAATAGCAACAAACTGTGATGCTCCTATAACCTTAAACGCCGGCTCAAATGTCGATAATTTGTTATTTTTGTAAACTCATTTAAGGGATATTTAAAGGTTGAATTCCTTTGAGAGTGTGACAGGGAAATAAATGTCTGTGAAAGAAATTTAAATCAAGGAAACAGAAAAATTTTAAAGAGGTCTTTCGAAGGGAATTGATAACTTTAATAACTAAAAGTTAAGCTTTATTGAGAGTTACATACATTCATATATAAAGTACTTTACTCAAACTAAATGTATATTAATTAGAGGAGGTAATATGAGGGACAAATATTTCTGACACTATGATTCAAATTATTAAAAATAGATAAAAATTATAATATACAATAAAAAATAGCCACAAGGCCATAAAGAACCATTCCGGAATTCATTTTGATGCACTATCCTCAATGCTGGAAGACTTCGAAAATAATTATGATCCCGAAGCCAGGATAGGATGTTACACAGGTTTGTTCATATAAACCCATTAGTCTACTGCCACCTTATCTAAAATCTTCGAAACAATAGTTCATCGGCAGGTATTCAAGTATTCAAATAAAAGCAATGTAATTCCCCAATACCAGTTCGGCTTCCGTGAAGAGAATGGAACGATAGAGCAATTGCATCGCATAGTAAGAGTTATATGCTCAGCAGTCGAATAAAATAAATACTCTGCTGCATTCCTTGACATTACGCAAGTCTTTGATAAGGTGTGGTACAAAGGGCTCATATATACGCTTAAAGAAATTCTTCCAAAGAAATTCCACAAACTATTCGAAAGCTACATTAGAGGCAGAAAATTCATGGTAAGTCAAGGTGACTCTACATCCGACTAATTTATGTCATAGCAGGAGTTCTTCAAGGCAGTGTGCTTGGACCACTGCTGTATTTGCTTTTTACAGGTGAAATGACAACTTCCGATTACACGGTTATATCCACATTTACTGATGATACCCCCATACTGAGTACAAACAGCTCCCATCTTGAATCCTTGCAATGGCTACAGAGCCTCTTACTGTCCATTGAACAGTGGATTAACAAATGGAGAATAAAGGTCAACGAAGCTAAATGTGCACACCTAAAATTTGCTTAAGGAAGCGCACGTGTCCCCCTATTCGAATCAATGGTCAAAACATTCCACAACGCTCTGACACAATGTACCTGGGAATCCACTTAGACAGACGATTAACTTGGACTAAACACATTGACTCAAAGTGTGCTCAGATCAAATTTAAACTCTATACCTTGACCTGGCTACTAAATAATCATTCACACCTTGCCTTAGAATATAAGCTACTAATTTATACTAGTGTGCATTAAGCCTATATGGACATATGGGATTCAATTGTGGGGCACCGCGTGTCCGTCAAACAGGGAGAAACTCCATAGCCTCGAATCGAAAATTTTTAGAATGATCACCGGTGCTCCACGGCACTTAAAGAACGTAAACATCCACTACTCGTGTAAGCTACTCGTGTGCAATGCCTTTTCTGTTGTATGGTTTACTTTTTTCGGCTATGTATTGATAGATGGACAACTACGTTCTCTCGTTCCAAAGGACCCCCTTTATTTGTTTTTCTTTATCCTTAAATCTTCCTGAACACAGAAGGTACCTTGTTCGTTTATTTAGGATCGTTTGTGGTCAAAGTTCTACTTTTGGTGTAGTTGTTCATATTAAATAAGATTTACAAATTTACAAGAATACTACATTAATAAAAGACAAGTAAGTTTGATTGTATTCTATACCCAAGTGTATATATAAAGACTGAAACAATATATTTTTGAGGCTCCAATTCACCAATTAATAAACCGCTATTGAAAACAAAAACTCACGCTGTTGTAAATAACCCCGGTTTCCGGATCATTGAACGGAATACACAGATGTGTCCACCTATTTCGGGAGATAACGTGGCAGTGATATATGAGGTGAGTAATCATTCAGTTCCCCTCGTCGTAGTGGCATCTTCTATAGCAAGTCTTCTTGCGAGAAGCCCAAAAAACTACAATGTCCTGTGATGTGGGCATGATGTTGCCCAACGAGGCCCTATTCAACGAATTGAGAACTGTAGTGTGCTCGTAACTCTGACCATAGTTTGTTCCTGGTGCCGTAAGTTAAACCATAATTTGTTGGCTTTATCATTGAACTTGCAACTAATGAAGAATTTGGGAGTGGTGAGTTGAATTCTTGTTAAGGTTTCCAATTATTTAAATAGTTATTTGCAGAGTTTTTATACCTGTGCTTCCGAGTTCATCTGCTGTACAGTTCACCTCAATGTCGCAGTGTCCGGGAATCCTCATATAAACGACAGTGAATTTCAAGATTAGTACATTCAGAACTGAGCAGCATATAGCCGCTATTCTGGAGGTGGTAGCGGTATTAGTCGGATATTTACTTTATTTATGATACCTGGCTGTATATATTGTAGCACCATGGATATCAGTGAAATGTTGAAACACTCCCCTATACTATTCAAATGTTCTATAAGTATAATTGTAGTTCAATGTGAATAATAAGAACCACTGACTGACTTGAAGACGCTACAGTGATCGTTCTATGTATCAAAAGTTAGCTGAAAAACCCCAGCTCCTACCTGCACATGCAATTTTGAACTATCAATATATACTTTAGTGTTTATTGCCTGTTAGAAAGATTCTTACACATTAATATATTAAATACAGCTTCAAGGTCATTTTTAGTTATGGCTTTATAATCCGTTTGCATCTTATCAAGGCAGTGTTTCTTCTTTGACTTTATGTTATAAAACTGTACGTACCAATATTATATTCGCTAAGCTATTCAAATTGCTTGAAATTGCAAATAATCTATATCACATTACTTACTTGCTGGTAGCTTAAAAGTATATCATGGATTCAGACTGGTTGAGTCTGATATGTTTTCTGTGCATAAAGGGATTGTATGCGAACCTTCGTTTAGGGAGTAACAAAACAGCCCAACCGCAGACATTTAGTGGACTCTTTTTTCTTTTTAAGGCTAAGCAGAATTAAAAGGAGTTACAGAAATCTGGACAATGTCGAAGAGCCTTCTCATCTCTAAACAAACTATTCCCAACTAATTAAAATTAATTAATATGTTATTTGCAAATTATATAATGTCAGGGAAACAAAAATATTTGGAATACTTCAAGCCCAAGGAAGACTATTTTCGTCGACCTTTACTTACAACACTGTTAAAGGTCTCAAAAGTGTTGCTATGCACAGTGTTAATTAATCTGACCTTTTACGAGAAGGAATTTTTCTGCTGAGCGTAATTGAATACAAAATTCGAAGTAGTTTCTTATGCAAATTTTTAGCAGCTTCACTTTGGAAACATTTGCACTGCTTTGGCAATTAAATTTGCATTGCTTGAGCTGTAATGAGACTTCTCCTAATTGCGCATTGTTTTTGTATGTCAGTAATTGTTTCAATTTAAGACTCAGACTCCGATGCATATGTAAATGTAATTGAATCAAGACTCTTAAAATAAAATTTCCCTTGCTTCCCCAGCAGTTAAATTTAATATATCTTGAAATTAATCACATCACTTTGTTGAACATGTTCTTGTCATAGACAAAAAAAAAACAATGCACACTTTTATTGTACATTTGTACAGCATCAGTCAACGCCATGCGCCACAGCCTGTACAGCAATATTAAGACTACAGAGCACTTCGAAATGTTACGCCAGTGCCTGCAAGTCCTTGACTTGCATTTGTGATAAACAACGTGTCACTTTTGTAGACATAAACCATAATCCACAAGTCAGCGTGTTACAAAAATTGTAATCATGTCATTCGGAAAGAGTTACTTAAGCAGCATTTCCTGGCACCAGATCCCCCCATGCTACATATAAGGGCAGCAGCACTGAGACTGCTAATCCATTTGTTGGCATGCATGTTTGGTGTCTTCCTTGTACTTCCATGTATTTGCCGCCTGAGACGAATATCAAACAATTGCATTTGCAAGTGTTGAAAGTGAATTTTCAACTCTGGTATCACAAAGAAAATTGTTTTGCGAAGACATTTAAAATTATTTTAAACTGTGATTCGGGTAAAATGCTGTGGAATTACTACGAATTGACAAACATTGATTTTACTAGAGAATCTACCATTTTAAATAGTAAACTTATGCTTTTCAGACAGAACAACTTTAACGAGTTGATAGTATCATTTTAGGGATCTTTATGTTAGTGTAGATCTTCCTCCTTTGTGGTAAAGTAAAAAATGAAGTTGTCTCCCCAAGGTCGAAGACAAATAAATATAGAACTTAAAAAATATTGCGATGAATTGGATTTTTCCGAGTATATGGTTTGCCATGATAAAACATTCCAATCCATTCGTATATGTCTTAAAGAAGAAATAGGTCACTATGAGCACATAAAAATCACATCTGCGAAAATTCAGCAGTTGAGGGGGTCCTAATTCGGCTCTTATTGGCTACTAGAATTGCTAATATCTGAAGCACAATATTAACATAAGAACTCCAAGTATAGACCAGCTTCCGAGTAGTGCTCTTATCGAATATTAAAGTGTCGGCCAAACCACGAGAGGGATTCCTAGCTTAGTATCCGTAGCACATTTATTTGTATATCTTGCTCTCATTATATCTGCTTCTTGCTACCAATATTTTTCTGTATCTTTATTTTCATCTGCCGATCACTCTTAATCTCCATAACTCTCTTTATCTAGCAATTTCTTTTTCCTTCTATCTCTCTTTTTGCGAACACTTTTTTATTGGGATTGCTTAATTATTCTTTTCATTCGGTGTTGTTAAAGTTAGTTTATCTTCCAATTCCTTATCCCAATAAACATATCTTATTGGTATTATTTAAACTAATTTGAATAATATTATTTTTTTATTTCATTATAAATATATCAGTTTTGTTTTGTTGCATCGTTCAGATATTTCTCTATGCTGTTCTATTAATTTATTATTATTTTTCAGTTTGGTTTCGATCCATTATACAGACGATCTTCTAGGTCTACCCCACTACTATGATTACTTATTGCTAGTGTCGTATCGGAATTCAGAGAAACTTATTTAATTTCCTATATAAATGCTTTATAGTGGTAGGTACAATTCAGAATACTGCTAAGAACAATTTTTCGATTTATTTCTTACCTGATATTAATCTATTGAACTCTGAGGTATGCCATGTGCTATTCACTGTTCGGATCATTGATCATTGAAACAGGACAAGTGGGCTACAGTCTGCCTGTGCCGCTCATTTCCTGCACACACTTTCAAATGCATATTTTGTTCAAATACAAACAACAATTGCACTCAGGAGGGCATTATTTCATCTTCCGTCGCCAGGTTCATCATTAGCTTAATTAAACTGTCTGCTCAAAAAGTGAAAAATGAAAAATGAAAAATTTCCTTCCAAATAAGAGCAAAAATAATTAATCAACGAATGAAAGAAAACGCAGACAGACGACATAGTGTAAAGTGCACCCCCGACATATGTTGGCGTATGGTGTTTGCAATACGCGGTTCTGCTGGGTCTGTTGTTTCTGCTTTTTTCCTCATGTTTGGCGTCTTCGGGAACAGTTGGTCCCGTATTAATAACGACAAAGAAATTTTGTCAGGTTAATTTTTTAATGATACTAAATTTAGTATTCTTTCAGTTTTGGAAAAAGTAGCCTAGCAAGTGGGATGAGATACTGGCTGCATTAGTTGCTGCTGGTGGTGCGCACATGCTGCAGTTAGCAAGTGGCAATACTTGCTGTGTGTAATTCGAAATGGCGCCATTATTCATCTGCAGTGAAATATTTACTACAGCCTCTTAGATAAATTAAGAAACAAATTATTTTAATGTGTATAATGTGTAACAGTGTGAACGGAATGATACGCTACACCAATGTGTCACAGAATAGGATGAACTGAGGGGATGCAACAGAAAGGAACCCTATTTTCGGTTCTTTCTAAAGCAAAACTTGGATTGCTTTACCAAATAAAATTGATCACACATACTACAAATCAATATTCAAATAAATATGTTATGAAAACAATTTTAGAAACTGATAAGAGTGAAGCAGGTTTCTCCGAAAGTAATCGAATTTATTATCAAATCTAAAGCAATTTCAGTGGATTCCTAACGGCTCATTGTGGTACCACAAAAAAAGAAAGGATTGATCAACAAAAACTATGTTGCAAATCAGTGCAAGTGGTTTATGTCGACGGAACTTAAATGGTTCAGATCGTTAGAAAACGGATTTCCTAGATATCTCCAACTGTTTCTGGATATAGCAGTCTTAAAGCTCAGTAATGGTATCTTAATGTTCTCAGTCAGAAAACTGATCTCCCACGATATCTACAATCAGCAAGACCCTATTTGAATAAAAAGTTATATTCTCAATCATTAAGCACCCTTCATTTTTAGTGCGGCACATTTTGTTCGTTTTTCTGAGCAAACATCTCTGTAAATATAGTAGTTTTAGGTTTCCATTGTAAATATTCTCGAAGTTGGCATGCTTCTTTGTACTTTTTACAACTCACATTCCTACTTCAGGAAACTATCAATTCTTATTGTAAAAAAGGGCCTCAGGTAGGTAGGTAGGTTGGGCAGCCGCATCACCAATAATCCAGAGATGCCACTTAAGCAACCAGTAGGGTCCGTTGTGAGCCGCGGATCCGATGCATATTTATGCTTCCCCCTCCGGATTGAACCAACCTGAGCCTTTTACAAAGCGAAGAAGATTGTTAACACCTGACTGGCGTAGACATTCTATACTTGTTAAGAAGTGGGATCCCAGTAAACCCTCTCTATTTCTAGCAAAAGCTGGACATGTACAGAAGAGATGCTGGATCGTTTCCAGTTCCTTCTCGTTCCTGCAGCTGCGGCAGAAATTATGTGTATA
Organism: Clusia tigrina; assembly: GCA_920105625.2. NCBI lineage: Eukaryota > Metazoa > Arthropoda > Insecta > Diptera > Clusiidae > Clusia > Clusia tigrina. Next base: position 28,154,203 of record OV050030.1, on the reverse strand, counting down.
AACTCCCATTCTTCTTGCATTATATCCTATTAGACCATGTCCCGTGAGGGCTCCTAGTCCTAATTTGTAGTCTATTGTGTCTAATGATATTCCTAGATAGACATATATTTTGCCTCGACGTGGCGTTTGCCTGGCGATTTCACAGAGTGGCACAGATCCACCTTTTATTGGTAGAAATAATTAGTGTCTCCCTTATGATAAGTCCCGAGAACTACACCCATATGCCACACAAATGCCATCTCTCGCAAGTTGATCAGCCACGCAGTTCCCTGGTATATCCCTATGTCCTAGTATCCAGCACAAATGGATATGGAATTGTTTAGCCATCTCATTTAGAGATCGGCGACAGCGTAAAACACTCCTTGAAGTTATTTGGAATGCATTCAAAGCCCTTAGTGCAGTTTGGCTGTCTGATAAAATACAGATTTCCTTGATGGTTACCTCGTTTATCCTCAGCCAATTCTAGGCTTCATCAGAAGCGGTTATTTCCGCTTGAAAATCACTGCCGTGATCCATTAGTTTGATAGATTCACTGATTGAGGGCGTTTCGCAATAAACTCCTGATCCTACACCGGTATTCATTTTTTATCCGTCTGTGTATATCTTGATGTGAGTATCTGGTGATGGATCCCCCTCGAGACATTCCTCTCTGGAAGGAATCTTTACCCAAAAATTTCTTTTGAAACAGAGGGAAGAACGAAGGTAATCAATATCACTGGATATGTCCGTATAGAATTCTAACATGATCGCATGTCCATTCGGAACAGCTGTGTGAGCTCGCCTTGATCCGAATGGCGGAATATGCCGCTAAAAATTTGCAGAAGAGATCTAAGGGTGGGAGATGCAGTATGATATCTAATGCCAAGGTTGGCGTGGTTTTCATGGTGCCACCTATTGCTAATTCTGCTGATCTCTGTGCCTTACCAAGTGTTTCGTGGTAGCTCCTTTTCTGCATTGCAGTCGACCAGACAACATTTCCATATAAGATAATGGGCCTGACAACCGAAGTGTAAGGTCAGTGAGCTACCCTAGGCTTAATTTCCCAGGTTTTACCTATAGCTCTTTTGCAGGCATAAAAAGCCACCCCAGATTTTCTTTTATACAATAAATAAGCCGATGGGAAACTATATGTATAAATCTGGAATGTGGTTGATAATGTGGGGATTTGCTTTTTGAGAAATTTTCTGAATGTTTGTCATTCAAAATGGTCCAATGTATATTTGCCTGTGTTACCAACAACTTTTCACACTACAATTTGGCACACTTTGTTGTTAAGTGTCCATTTTTGCAATCTCAGCTATATAAATAAAGAGTTCATACAAATATATATGTACTTGAGAGCAGGCAAAATGCAAAGTAAAGCTAAGATTATGTTAAACCCAAAAAGTTTTCTAAACAGTTGGGAAAATATACATGGGTGTAACAGCAATTCAAAGTTAAACTAAGTCCATACATGCAGGGGCAGCACGAATAAGATACCAAAAGAAGTAACAATATGTAATATGAAATATACAGCGACATATTTCTAACAAGACTTAGTAGGACTTTCCATTTGTTGTAACGAACGAGTAATTGAAAGTTATCCGTGATTTCAATTTTAAATTATGAGTTATAATAATAATAAAGCGAACATATTCAATAGATACCTTAATTGTTAATTGCTAAGTCATATGAGATATACTCATTCTTTCAAGTATAAATCTCTCCACAGAAATTTATGCTGATTGTAGTTCGAGTGCAGTATTAAAAACATCTTAAAATCGGAAATTTTCTTATAAGTTGATTCCTCACAGAACACATTGGCTATGGACAAATTTATAAGTGCCTGGAATTGAGTTAGCGATTATTTGCTAAGAAGTTAAGCGAATATAAAGTAATGTAATGTGAAGGTTTGGGCCATCGCCCTTAGGCACTGCGACCACAGAGATCTATTGTGCCAGCCCATTCATTCAGTTAGTGATTACTGTGCTCTGGAATTAAATCAGACTAGACTGCAATGTTTGCATCAGGTCGTCATCTCCGAGAAAATGTTTGCCGAGGTGCGTTACTTCTGTTGGTGCAAGGGCCGAGCAACTAGCGATTAGATGTCCCATAGACTCATCGTCTTCTAAGCAAAAATTACATAATTTGGTATCAGCGAGGCCCATTCTGTGCAGGTGCTCATTGCAGGGAAAGTGACCCGTCAACGCACCGCACAGTATCCTCAGTTGATTACTTCTTAGTGATAGGCCCAATTTAGCCTTTTCTGCGTTGAAACAGTGCCTCAGACCTTGTAAGCTGTTCCAGTTCTTTTCCGCTGCGTCGTCCAGTTTTTTAGATCCAGCTTAAGACCATGCTTATTGAATCGGAAAATTGGACATGGTCCTATGTAGTGATTGTCTGCCTGTGCTTTAGCGAATACAAAGTAAAGAGTAATATTAATATATATAATTTATTCTTTAATTATATTTAGTAATTTCATTAAAAATAAAAATTAGAAATGACACAAATACAATTTATCAATTTATGCTTTAAAACACGATATAGTTCATATATTGAAATAGGAGAATGAGATAGAGAGGAAGCGAAGTGGTCTCCACTAAATTCCGACTGGTATGGATCATACGGGTAGATACTGGCAAGTATGTTCCACAAACGTTCCAAAAAGTGTGTCGCAATACTGGAAGTAATAAAATAAGTATCCATTAAATTGTATTTATAATATATTAACATTTATCATTCTTAAAGCTACTTCAAAGCCCCACAGGAACTTATTGCTTATTTAAGTAAAATCACTATTAATAAACCTATAGCTATATATAAATTCAAACAAAATCTGTGAAATCATGGGCTTAATGGAATCTATCAATATATTTAGATAGTTAAGATAGCGTTGTTTCACAAAATAACTGTTTTGAGTCAAACACTTTTACATATAATGCCCTTCGGGCGGCCGCCTTACCTACCTACCTACTAGGGTATAGTTCAATACAAGTTCAATCTACCTATATGGAGGAGCAGCTTTAATAACTGCTCTCTCCAAAACTATATTTGTAGCTTTCATTGCTGGGACCATTGTGAATAAAACCGACACACTCTCAATCAATGTACATTAAAGTGGTAAATTTTCTCTCATTGGATTGGAATCTTAAGGATATTTGGTGATATTAAAGGTTTATATAAAAATCTATAATATTCCTTTATTATTTGTTTTAGCGGAGTCTTCTACCGTACGAAAAAGCCTTGCTTTGGAACATATTTCTAAACCTCATATTGAGCTCTAAGCAAAAACTTTCAAACACAACTTCCTGTGTTCCGATCTGTGTTTTGTTTTTAGTTAATGCTTTTTAATTTTATTTAAAGTTCTATGACAACGCCAAAATTTACCAAACAATTTCAGGCTTTCAGAAATTATGTAGGCAACATCGACATGTAAAGTGGCAGCATTAACGGCTGCAACAACAACAAGAACAGTTACTCGAAGAATATAGCAACCACGAATATGGAAGAAAATTCGGTGCACTTTGAATATTCGGTGCAAAACACCGATTTGGGAGAACTGAACTAAAAGTTTTCTGCACTTTTATTACGACCCCCTTCGAACAGCAGCGATGGCAAGTTTACCGCACACACATTGCCTATATCCTTGTACTTCTATGTGTGTTTGTGTGTTTGAGTGTGCGTATGTAAATATATGAGCCTGCCTTCAAACGCTTGTACGTAAATGCATTGGAATGCATGGAAAACTTCAAACTATGCATTTGGTTAGAGGGATGTAAGAGAGGGCTGCATGTATGAGAAACCACAACTAAGTTGCATGTCTATGCGGTTTCATTGGCTTTAACGAAAAAGTTCGAAACAAGTGAAAACACTTCTGCATTCGTTGGTAGAGAATTCGGTTTGTGAAATTCTTTGATTTTTGGGAATATTTGAAGTGGTGGCTGTAAAGGAAATAATTTTATAAGTTTCTAAGCGCAGTATTAGTGACGCTGAATATATTCAGCCGTTCGTTTTTCCTTTTAGCTAAACTTTATAGCACCGATTTAAAAAAAGTTAAATCCCTTTTTTTATTGAATCTCATGAAAATAATTGACTAAAGTACCATAATTAAAAATAAGCAACAAATAGAAACAATATAATTAGAACTATTATGTTAAATAAAGGCAGGATACGGTTCTTAAAAACTAGTAAACATTAAACTGTCATTACTAAGGTTATTAAGTCGTGTCTAGTCATAGTTTATAATATACGAATATCTTAGAGGACTTCTTTGAGGAACAGTTGGGCAGTCAAGTTTTCAAAAATCAAAGAATATACTCACAAATAATGCTATAAACATCAAAGAAGGATACTCAATTTTGAAGCCTACAAACTACAGGAAAACTTCGATTCCGTTACAATAACGAAATAGTCTTTGAAATCATGTAGAAATGAAATTGGATGTTCTAAGGACATTTTTAGATGAAGAAAAAAACTTATTAATTAAAAAGTAGAATATTGTTTTTAAAATCTATCAACTCTCAATTGTCAACAGTGATGTTGAGAGTACGACATCAGGATTATGTGTTTAATCTCAGAAGATTATTTAGGATGAATTAGAAATCAATTTCATACGAATCCTTTTCCAAGAGAGATGGCTGCAATAAATATTCAACACAATTTTGTAACGAGCCTTTCAGAGCCGAGGTATGCTCCGCGGTGTCCGGGGTTCGTCAACAGAATAATCTTCCCACTTGGCATATCATTGAGAGTACTTCTGAGCTTCTTTCTGTTTTGTTATTACTATTATTATTATTATTATTATTATTATTATTATTATTATTATTATTATTATTATTATTATTATATCTTACACCATAAATAATTATGAGTGCAAAGGATTGTATAGAAAGAATCATTTTGGAGACCAAGCCCGTGGCAGGAACCTGCGACCCTTGTAGTGTGAGTCTAGCATGCTTATCAGTAGACCACAGAGGGTGGCTAATATAAAAGATAAAATCACAAATCCACCGGTACTCCCACCACTCTTACAGGTCCTTTTGCATATTTGCTTTTCGCTTAATTTGGTGGGGTAACTTTTCTAGTCTTACGATGCGACTGTTCGCTTCTCAGGATGCGATTGTTTCTCTTTTGGCGACATGTAGAATCCTTCGGGTTTGTTGTTTCATACAAAGAAAAATTTTATAAAATACTATAACAATTATGGCAGGTTCACATCTCGGAAGATTTTCTCCACCATTTAAAGAAAAAATGTTTATATGCTATTAAACGAGGCAAAAAACTCCTGTCACTTATTCAATGAGCAGCCCGTGTGATATGCTGCAGAGTAAAAGACAATTTTTATATATACCGAACGCAATGCAGTCTCCACAGGTTCGTTCAATGATACGCACAACACAAGTTTTCTATGCATTTTTTACATAAATCCAATTGACTTTTCGCATAATATTTTCCTTAACTTTCCAATTGTTATTTGTTTGTTTGAGTAGACGTGGGGATATTACGAAGGAGGTTAATGGGTTCACATCGAAACTTCTTGGCGTCCAGTTGATTTCATCCTGTTTAGAAATAATGCATTTTTCGGCTAATTTATTGATTGTTTCCTTCGGTGCGTGGAATGTTTTAGACTTAGATTTAATATAGCAGGAAGTACTAGCACCGCGGGCAGTAAGAACCTATTGTGCTAACCTCTATAATTCACTATAACCTTATGCTTTTATAAATTGAAGGACTTTGGAACGTTGAAGTTCCTGAATTGTGGGCGAGTCTGTGGAGAACTCCCCAAGAAATTTTAATTTATTCCTTTTGATCGTGGAATGTGTTTTGATGCTTCAGAGTTGTGTCCACAGAATCTGCAGTCAGATACGTCTTACAAGCCTATTTGGTTTATATGGTACCTTAGACAGCAGTGTCCTGTAATATACCCCACTAGAGTCCTGAGACTCTCGCGGTTCAGGCGAGGCAGTCCGCCCATTCAGCATGTCCTTCAAGTCCAGATATCCAGCAAAGTGTGACATTGTTGTCTTTGAAATGTCTTTGTTGTGTGGAATGTAGTACAGTCCTACTGCAAAAGTCGGTACGACCAATATCTGACAAACGAAGCCAAAAGATTACACGAAACAATTCCCGACTCCCAATTCCTGCGAAAGTCGGGGTATATGTGGATTTGAGTATTCACGCACATCTTCACTAATGGCGGTAATCATTTTATTTAACTCAATTTCAAAGAAAGCTGAACCAGGTCATGATCAGAATGCAGATGTGGCTCGATTCATACGGTTTGAAGTAGACTACGGAAAAGACGGAACTGCAATTCCTCACAAGAAAGCACATTGCAATGGAAATTGACTTGAGAGTTTGCTCCGAGACCATCAGAACACAAAACTTGATAAAGGACCTAAGAATTCAGCTTGACTCCAAGGTCACCTACTGGGCGCAAATGCAAAATGCGGCGGCTACGATAGCACGGGTAACGGCTTCTGACAGCAGACTAATGGCAAACATTGGAGGGCCGACAGACAGCAAGACGAAACTGCTGATGATGACAACGCACTCCATTCTGCTGTATGGTAGCGAATTGTGGGCCGACAAGCTGAAGGTGCACGCCCGAAGAAAAGTTTTATCCTCCGTGTAACGAGCCGCAGCTCTGCGAGTAGCTTCGGCGTACCGTACTGTATCGGAGCCGGCAATTCTGGCAATTAGCTGCTTAACCCCTATCGATCTCTTGGCCCTCGAATGCAAACACCTACGAGAAGCCAAGATGAGTAAAAATACCAGAGTAATCGCGCAGGATATAAAGCAACAAACCTTGCACCATTGGCAAGAACGATAGGCCGCTGAGAGTCGCGGAAGATGGACAGAGACATAGCGAGCTGGATAGGAGGAACAGCCGGAACCGTCAGTTTCTACCTCACGCAGTTACAATCTGGTCACGGATACTTCTGAAAGTATCTACAGCGATTGGCAAAAATTGAAGGGCCTAAATTCATATACGGCGACAGCAATGCAGATGATGCAGAACACACCTTTTTCGAATGCACAAGGTGGCAAACAGAGCGCACCATGCTTTAAATGGAAATAGGGAAAACTTTAGCCACCGAAAACATTTTGGAGGTTATGCTAAGCAGCAAAGAAAACTAGGACCACGTAGATAAATATGAGGAAAATGTGCTCCGGTGAAAAAAACGGGACCTGGACGCAGGAGTAATGTTGAGAGTCCAATATGGACGAAGTGAGAATCTCCACCTTGAAGGAAGTATAAAAATAGGTTCCTGTGTGGAGGGATGCTCTCAACGAGGGAGGGGGATATTTTAGTGCGTGGAATCCCCACAAACCAAATATGTGACGACAGTTTTGATGATGAGATGGGCATTTTTACCGTCTCTACCAAATAAATAAATAAAAGGAGTTGGAGATTGGTACATCCACTACCGAACCGGTTGTTGCTTATTTAAATTCTTTCAACCGATAGGTTTTGTGAGTGGGGCGATCAACAGGATGATCAGGATTAAACAGAACATTCCAAACAACGTATGAAACATGTATCGAATAGAAGTAGATTTTTTTTAGTTTGAAAAACTTGTATGTATGCATCATTATGATGTTTTAACCAATAATTTACCGACTCTTGCTTATGAGGTCTGTTGCAAAACGATATACAAATATTTGTGAACATACCCAATAGGAAAATGCATTCAACTACCATTTCGATCAGATATTTCCACACAAAACCAGTGGCTTAGTACAGAATTCAAAATTCCCCGTAACTCATTGGGTAGGTTCCATAAGTGGGGAACATTAGAATATGTTAGAAAACTTTATTGCAGTGAAGCAGTATGCTTAACCAGGACTCTCGACATGTAGGTATAAATTCGGGTAACCCCCAAAAGCACTTGTCCAGAATAATTTTGCCAGTCAAGTAGTTTGAAAGCCCATTGTATCGGTAGAGGGCTCGGTGCAGGATCCAAGCAACTCAATTGTAAAGAATCCTTTACTGCATTTTATGTTTTCCCAGCTATAGGCCTTGCAGTGGCGTAAATGTGTAATATCTGATAAAATTTACGAGTGTTCTACCATGGTTATGCAGGACTCTTAAGTTTTGTTTTACGAGTACTTGAAAACAAAAAAACTAGGACTTATTATTCATGTACACCGTCCCAAAAGGTTGCATGCTGCAGTTTATAGTAAGCCAGACAAACCGAAAGTCAACAACATTAAAACACGATTGCCGCTTGCTCTTGGCTGCTCTTGTTGCATTTTTGGCAACCAGCAGCAGTAACAGCAATCGCCAGTTGCTGGCCCCCGGGGAGGGGATATACAATAAACATGTCCTGCCGCAAGTTGTCTTATATTGCGACAAATTGACACATTGCTTGCGGTTGTTATTCTTCTTGTTGTTGTTGTTATTGTTGTTTTTGAGGTTGTTACTGTATCTATGCTCCGCTTGTTGCAGTATATTTTGTTGTAGTTGTTGTGGTGGTGTTGTTGCTGTTTGTGCATTTGTTTTTTATGCTGTCATCAACAATTGTCGTCGCATTGTCGCTATTCTCGTTGCATACGAAATGTAAATGCTGAGGCAACACTTGAATTCATATCATTTCCCCCTTTCCATCGCACTGCCCGGTAGGGCTGTTGGTGAATTTTATGTAAAACAAATTGGCAATTCGTTCTGGAGCAGGCAAACAGTCAGACAGTCAGGCAGTCACATATTTCGGTTTTGGCATTTTTTGTCTTCCTCCTTTTGTTGCTGGTGTGCCTCACTGTTATGCCGCTAATAAACTATTTCAACAGCGTGGCGCCTCTGTCATTCCCTGGGCGGATTTCCCCTTTCGTGAGTGTTTCTTTGCGTCACGATGCGTGGCTAATTTTGCAAATTCAATGTCACGCATTCGTGAAGTGGCGATAAATTCTTCCTGCGTACTGTACACTCGCACTGAATTATTGCAATAGACAACGTGTTCGCTGTTGGCGCTGTTGCATACATGAGAAAATGTGTTGCCATAAATTTCACGCATCATCGTTGAGTGAAAAGCGCGATTTTTAAAGGGGGTTCCACAAATTGCTCGAATGTACGAGTATACGCAAATGTTGGAATGGTCTTTAAAAGCGGCTCATTTTTGTAGATTCCAACAACTTTGCCAGATATTGTGAAATAGATTATGTTCCAGACATGGTGAACTAGTTTCTGTACTCATCGAACTCGAAGGTATCAAATATTTGGGCCAAACGAGAGAGCTTTAAAGAATCAAAATTAATTTTATTATAATATTTATTATTAAGATTTATTTTTTATAAATATATATTATTTATTATTTGGATAAGATAATTAAATATTCTTTCTTCTTGCTGAGAACAAGGCAATATAGGGTACAGAATGAAATTCATAGGTCCTTTCGTTGAATTTCATATGTTAGTTTTCTTCAGAAATATTGTAATTTTTTCTGTATTCAAAATCAAGGAGAATTAACGATTAGACTACATTTTTTTGACTGCAGATTCGTAGAAAATAATGTTGTTTTGTGGTAGCGGCAAGTGACAGGTATCTTGTATTACGAACCATCAACATCTTATTCCACAACTTTCTTGACTGGTTTTGTCAATGTGTGCAGTGAAACAGCGCATTGCGTAGTATGGTTGACTGCAATGGTCTTCATCTAGAACTTTGAGTAAAGAGTCCATTTCTAGTTCAGTGTCAACAATTTTCAACAATAAAATTTCCAAGTTTTCACTCGAACCTTCCCAAAGGCGATGCCTATATATATATCTTGAGAAAAGTATGTAAATCAGTAAAGTATTGAGGTAATTATATATACAGCGTTTACCTGCAAATATTCATTAACTCTAGCTTCCTCCAACAGGCCCACAAACGAGGTCGGGAGGAAAGCGCCTGTATTATGACCAGACAGTTCTGGCCTTCTTTTGATCCCACATGCGCCAAAGAACTAATCTCTATAAATAGTCTACACATGAGTTCTGTTGTATAAGACTTTTCAGGATATTATTTGTTTCACCGCCATGCCAACAGGCTGGGCGTTGGCGAGCAGGAATCTTGTCGGAGCAGTCAAAATGAGGAAGAGAGAGTAGTCAATCTAGCCTGTCACTGCCTGGCCGTCTCCAATAGGGGGTGGAAAACACTAAGGTGTTCCCTCTTCACTGACCTTACCGATATCAAACGTATCATTGTAAAAGGTCTGCTGAGATTCAGGATAGCTTCCCAAGGAATCTCGGGAAGTACGCACACATCCCATATTTTGTGATATCACAAAGGCCTTCTTCATGGCATAAGTATGTCTTCCGATCGGTTATATACGCCCTACAGCCGTACAGCCCTTAAACCATATATCATTCATTATATCATTATTTGTTTCAATTGGTCACTGCAATCGGATCTAAAATAGTTTATTTTCGTTGCCTTTTAGTTGAGCTGATTACTTCTGCATAAGAGAAATTTGGTTTTATACTTGATTGTTGCAAACTGAATAGATTCGAATCGGAAAAGGAAAAACTGAGTTTGTGGACCACTACAACAGCATTTGAACAAAAATTCTTAATATCGACTCTCAATAGTCACATAGTATGTCCTAATAGTATTCCTTTCATATAATAAATGCAATTATTTTCAATCCCACGCATTCACGCCATAAACAGTAAAAAGGTGTTGGCGAAAATTGTTAATGCATTCACCCTCCTTTTCAAGTTTCCAATGTTTCCCTTAGCCCCAGTTAATGTAGAAGATTATCCCTAAATAAAACAGTGCCCCCTCCAACCGAATCAATTTTCGAAACTGTTTGCATATGCGAAGGAAGCAGCAAAGGATGAAAGATTGTTTGGGTTAAGCCGGATGAGCGAGTGTGTGTTGTGTGAGTGCTGCTGTGGGTGTGGGTGCGTCCGTGCGTTCGTTCGTGTATTTAGGCATGTGTGCGAGTGTGCATGTGTGCTCACTGAGAATGCTGTTGATGTTTGAAAGATTTTCGCACATCCCAAAAATAACATTGCACTTGGCTGTGGAGAAGTACGAATAATCTTGTAAAATGGCGCTTCTAATAAGGTAATTTTAACACATGCAAACTTAAGCTACGATTTTCCAAGCAAAAGGTTTCAGTTTGAGTGAAGTTTATTTTTATGAAAAAGTTTCCGCTCGCTGAATGCTGGAAGAGAGGAAGTTTTTAAGTGGAAATGGATTGAGAATCTGTGATGTTGAAATAATGTTAGAAACTTTAACAACTGAACCAACAATGAATGAGCATTGGCAGCAAAGTGCTGCAACATGACGCAAACAGACAGAAAAATTAACTTGGAATAAATAAAATATGAATGAGGCGACATTTGATGAGGTTCTTAGGAAACCTTGGAAGAAATTAAAAACGGATGGAAGTATTTCAATTATATCGGACATTTGTACAAATACTGCTTTTCTGTAGTGCTCTCATTAATTTGAAGGGTGTCTGACCGATTTTATAGCAGAATTCCTGGTATGTGAAAATATCCTTAAATGCCCGAGCTGTAGAACATAATGAATATATCTCTAAATTTATATTAAAATACTTGTACTCACCTACTAAATTAAATAACCAAAATCCACGTGAAAACAAATTTAAAATTCTTCGCTCTCTTCCGTTAGTGAAGAAATAAATAACAAACTTGTCAAAGTTGATTTTATGTTGAACTTATCAGGCAACAAATCGCAGTCAATAAAACTCACTGTTCCAGACATGTCGTTCGCAACCTTCAATAGTGATTGAAGTTTCTTTAAAACAATTGTTAAAGTTATGAGATAAGATGCTGAAACAACCAAATCCCAAAATTTAAATTTTGTGATAAGGACGTAATTGTGAACATATTCTTAACTTTAAAACTATTTTCAATTAATTATCAGACACACTTAATATGCACAAAATCTGGGGTTACATGTAGCTTAAAAGTAGGTTAGAATAGGCGCTAGAATGTAGATTCTTATTGAATAGGATGGCGTAGGTATTTCGATGTCAACCTGAAAGCAGATGAAAAAAACAATTTTCCATTTCCTTCGGGATACGTCGGGAATTATCTTGCGATGAAAAAATGCACTTAAGGAACTATCTGGCATTATATTAAAAAAATACACATTCTTCAGATATCTTATTCTTTGCACTATCAGAGTCTCGAAGGGCGGAAATAAGTCTAACAAGTATCACATGGTTCTCTATCGTCCGAAGTTAGCTGGCTTAGATAAACATACACTTGCAACCTAAATTTATCTATTATGATGACTTCCAAGTAGTTTCACCTTTACTTTTGGCCTTTTTCTTGTGCTCTCTTCTGTTTCGTTGATTTTCCTGACACTGCGTTCCGCTTCCATCTATACAAGTGCCAATTCTATACCAAGTGTTACTTCCAGTGTTCAAATTTTAATGGGGTTGCATTGTGCCAGCAACATTTTATATATTTAGACTGCCATTATGAGGGACAGCTTCTGGAATTTCTATATCCACATACTTGAGACTTTCTGAAAATGAAAATAAAAACAAACTTTTATTTCAATTTCCTCGCATTGGGACTGACAAATGACAAAACACATGTCAAGTGCTTTAACGAGAAGCATCTGTAACGCCCAACTACTTGGGCACAACCACGCCTGTCCACCACTTGCCGCTTCCACCGACTGGCAGCTCCTCTGCCACTCGCTATTAATAGCGTATTAATTGATGATTATGTCACTTGAGAGAGTCGTTGACGAATTGTGCTTTAAACTCAATGCTGCGACATACATACAACTGCACGCCTGAATTATTGTGATTATGCACAGCGACACATGTTTTTGTTGATTGAGAAAAATGCCCCTACAAACGAAATGTCTTTCATTGCCGAGATGCTCTTTTCTGAGCTTTTCTAGAGGAAGCAGATTTATGTGGCCATCTTGACAAACATTAATCAGCCAAAAGCCTCAGCGCTAAGCAGAACCATTTTTTATGCTTTGATTTTGTTTGGCTTGGTCTTTGAAGGAACAAACAAACAAAAAATCGCTTGGTATGGAAACATGTGTTTCTCAATATTACATAACGATATTTCATTGGCGACACACACACAACACACAAACTCAATGCAATTAAATTTGCATATTTGAGGCCAGGGATTCTTAGTGTGGTGTCAGAAGAGCGGCAGCCTAGAAGCGGCATAAGGTTGAAAGAAGTCACAAGAAATGGGAATGTTCTATTGCTGCTTTGATTTTGTAAATATTCCAACCTCCTCATGAATCTACTCCAAATTGATGTGGAGTACTTTGTAACATCAGTTCCAGGTATGAGAACAATCCACATTTCTCTCAAATTAAGACCAAAAGTAGCAATTTTTCATTCAACACGAGATTCAAAACTTTGTTCACCTGGTTAGCCGTGATCTGTGGCGTAACAAAAGGTTGGCAGGAATGGTAAAATACCAGGAGCCCCCAACTTGAAAGGGTTTATAGTGTTTCACACTGTTGTAGGTAGTGATGGACAACTGCAAATGTTTTATCTTAGGGTATCCGAGTTTAAAATTTTTCACATTATATCCCCTCCACTCCAGCGAGTGGAGCACCATTTTTAGGTGCCTTAATATTCACATGATAATTTTTTTTTTGGTTATCTCTAACGTATCGGTATGCTTCGCTGATATTTTCGCCCGGCATTTCTGAAATGTTTCTTTAAGAACATAATTTAGTTTCCTTCTCTTACACTTTTTATATACACGGGATCCTTGCAGGTGCCCAATTTAGAGTGATAATTTATTGTTAAAATAGAGCACCGATTGTATACAGTTGCTCTAGGCTCGACGAGCATGCTTTGAATGCAACTATTTTTAAATTTTCCCTTTTTTTAAATATATGTTCATTGTGTCGGTCGTTGTGTTATTGGGATTTTAAAAATTACCTGAAAAGAAGAAAATGATAATATATATTAAATAAAAATTGTAAATATACCCATAAAAATGTAGTTTTAACTTCACTGGTGAATTTTTGTAAATTCCTGTGTTGTTTTAACAACCTGAACAAGAGAAAGCGAAACTTAAAATGAAGTTTATTCTTAAAATAATATTTGCTTATTAATTGCCTCATGAATTGAATCAACATGGAACATTTCCAGAAGGTAGAGATTACTTGATATGAAAAAATCAACACTCATGAGGATATTAAAGGGAATTTTATAAATTCAATAAGTTTTAACTGTTGGAAAGACTTTTGGGAGTTTGGTTTTAAGGGTGGCTTGTTCAAGATATGTTAAAAAATGTAGCTGAAGATTTTATAATAATATCTTAGTTTATACAAATCAAAACAAGAACTATAATCCAACCTTTAAAGGTAGCTTCAAGTCGTATAATGTGGTCTACCTTTGCATATATTTATACGTCTATCAGGTTGTTGCTTTGAAACATAGTCAAAAGTTTACTGAAATTTCTCAATACCAAATAATTCCATTGATATTAAGACCTCGATTAGCCAAAGCTACCTTATACTTAAAGCATCCTTGAAATATAAATTCTAAAATAATATTAAAAAAACACATACTATAAAACTTATTAAAAGTAAACTGCTGAAGTTTGTTCCATATCGCAGTCTAAATGCGAACAGTCACATTCATCATTGAACGTTATTGAGAATTATTTCAATTTGGAATTTCTGTTGCAATTTTAACTGTGACTGATTGCAATTTTCTGTGAACAATTGATTCATAAAATCTGTGAAGAATTTGAACAAATATGTGGCAATTGTCCTTGTTCAATTTACTTAATTATTTGCAATATTTTTATATTGAAAATTCTATGAAGTAATACTTATAAATTAATTAGCAAGGTTGTTGTGTTGGGTATCATTTTCAGTAGAAGACATTAGCAACATTTTATGCATTTTTGCTCAGTATATTGGAGGAACATATTGTTCAAATTGAACTTTTCATAATTGATTCAATTGAAGAAAAGCGACATGTGCCCTAAAGAATCTCGTCACAGGTAGGTTGTAGGAGTTCCTGCAATTCTCTGATACTCACTCATGTTTAAAAGTGTTGACTCTATTCTTCCATTTAAAGCTTGAATGCGACTTATTGCCTGAAATCTTGTCCACTTACTAACAAGATGCCAATAAAATCTACTGAAAAGGAATGCAAATATTGAAAGCGTTCTTGATAATAGCACCGATAACAACAACCACAATGAAAATGAAAATGCCAACAGCACAACGACTGACACAATGCACAGATATTTAACAAAAGCGAAAATTTACAAATAGCTGCATTCAAAGCTTGCTCGTCGAGCCAAGAGCAGCTGCATGCAATTGGTGTTCTATTTTAACACAAAATTATCACTCTACATTGGGAGACTCCAGGAAATATCTTCTTTAATTAACTTTATTAATATTGAGAAGTCGAAGTGGGGCAGCACTTGGCGAAGGAGAAATGCAAAACTGGAAAACGAAAAGCAAAGAGTCGTTGATAAAATAGGGCCCCCACATTCCCTCAATTTGCCAACGTCAGTGCATTGTCCTCTCCTTGTCAGTGGGTTTATCAGCGGACATACTTAGACTCACATAATCGTGCATTGAACCATTTCTTTGTCTATTCTTCAAATATATGCCAAAGTGAAATACCATTTTAGTTACGGCACACTTCGCATGGGGCTTCAGATTTCCATCTAATCAGCTCTCCTATACAGGAAGTGGCCACAACACCAGCGCTTTCTGATTTGCTGGGCACGCCAACTCTCGAACAATCAATCAAATGCTAATAAAATTCAAATCTTTTGTTGCGAGTGGCTTCCCAAAATGCCCAAAGTGGAAAGTTTTCAGTCCAGCTCAGTGCTAGATTCGCTGTGCAACTGGTCTGCGCTGCTTTCTGTTTCTTTTATTAATAATTGTAATTAACGTTGGTAGCCGTCTTGGGCACCTTTGGCCCTCTTATTGTCCGTTGTCTTATTGAATAGCAATTTTGGTTTATTAATGCATTCGTTTAAATGATATCGCCTGCAGGAATTCATATTTACCAGTTTCACTCGCATTTTGATTTCAATTTGAGTCCGGTAAAGTAAGACTAACAAAAGAAAAGTGGCGTCTCACGCACAGTCAGCACGCACGCGCACGCGCGTATCTGCTGGCTATAAATTCAGAATTTTCAAATCTGTTTATGGGGATATGTATATAAGCAGAGGTGTGCATGAGTGTGTGTTAGTATATGTGTGTGTGTGATTTGTAGAAGGCATGCCATTACTTCCATTTGAAATGTGTTTTTTACGTAGTTATGCCTGGGGGCAGGTGTGCCAGATTTACGGCATACGTTTCTATTCTACTGAATTCTGCGCTTTCTTCTATTTTGTTATGGGAAATTTTCTATTGTTCTGGTTTGACTGATTGGCGGTTTTAAGGTGTGAATGCAAATTGATTTTTCATATTGTATAGTTTTAAACGTTTGAGATTGCAAAACCTAACAAACCGGATCTTCCAAGCCATTCACCGTTCCTGAAGCGAGGTCATCCTCTTGTAAATAATCAATGGCTGATTGATGGCTGAAAAGATGAGGCAGGAATACTATAGAGAGGCTGTTAAAATCAATTGAAAGTATAAGAAGGGTCATTCCGAAAGTTTGCTTGATAAAGCAAAAAAAAGTCATTTAACTCCTTTCGAAACATTGTTCATCAGTTTTATTACCCTCTTTTCCATAACTTTGAACCATAGAAGTTATTCAAAAATTGCGTAACACAACCTCTCGTTGAATTAACGGCCTATACAAGACAACACAGAGAACCAACACTTAAACGTACAATTTTCTGACGTTTATAAAAAAATGCCTTTCTTTATCATTATTTGCTTATATGGATAGGTTTGTTTATCTTTGGTTGACCAGAATTCTGAAGAAAATCAGCCACACTACTACAGTTTTGCGCATGTATGTATAATGTGCGGAAAACGAGAGACGTTCAAGTGTCACGTCTCTGTGGTCTCTGCCTTTAGTTAGATTAAAGTAGCTCTCAAAATTCATAAAGGCATTGAAGTAGATAACCATCAAACTATGTGGAGTACATTGTAATAATACGAAAGGCTCTAGGAATCGATCCAGAAAAAAGAAGGTAAAAACCAAGCATTTAGTTGGCATTGGTCTAAAAAGCAGGATCAATTGAAAATCATGAATACAGGACTAGAATGTTCATTACTTTGAGCTAAAATTGTTTATTAAACTGGCAAATATTTCCATAATACCAGATTTTTACAGGTACATCAATGCTTTCCTTTGTTCGGTTATATCTTCAATAATGAAAAGTCAGTTATATCTTCAATAATGAAGAACAGTGAAGATATCAGGATATGGGTTTGCAACATATTATGAAATCAAATAAAAAAGTTTCAATCACTTCAATGTTCATTTTATGCATATCTTTTGTTTATGACAATTTGAAAATAGAAAATTGTACAAGATGAGAACTTCAGCGACTGCGTGTGAGGTACTCGCACATTTTCATCTCCACCTGATTTCATCTTGCCTTGATGTCATTATAATTGAAAATAGTTGAAAGTCATAAAATTATTTCATATAATTATCTCAGCAATTCGGAGGAGATTAATCCTTATACTACCAAATTTAATGATTGAGCTGATAATGAATGAAGTGGCAGCTGTTTCTAGATAACAAAACTAGGCGCTGGCTAGACTGATGGCAAATATCGGAGGACCCCTCGCAAGCAGAAGGAAGCTCCTGATGGACACGACGCAATCGATACCTTTTTGGGAGTTAGGTGCGGGTCGACACACTGAAAACCGAGCACCGTCGAAAAATACTCGCTAAGGTACAAAGGACTGCTGCCCTTCGCGTAGTTTCAGCGTACCGCACAGTGTCAGAAGCCGCAGTGCTAGTGATTAGCGGAGTGATACCGGTAGATCTGCTAGCGCGAGAGAGAAAAGAACTTTAGATGCACAAAAAAGAATACGAACCTGTGAGCGCTACAAATGAGGCTGTCCACAAGGAACACGCATCACACACGAACACTTCAGGCGAAGCCACTTCCAACACAAGAGATGGCGACACAAACAATTTCGAGGGGATTCGCGGCGGATTTGAGCTTGCACAATCAAGCTATAGTAGGAGCGATGGACAGCAGAGACGAAAGGCAAATGGACAGCGAAACTAAACCCACACGTGAAAAAATGGTGTAGTAGACTCTTTGGAGAAGTGAACTACTACATAACGCAGTAGCTTTCCGGACACGGGTATTTCCGCACATACCTCTACAACATCAAAAAAGCAGAAAGCCAAGATTGCATATACGGCGACACGCCCATCAATGACGCAAACCACACTTTCTTCATGTGCGAAAGATAGAAAGAAGATCGTTAAGTCCTCGAAGACAGGCTAGGACATCTTAATGCCGATTCCATAATGGACAAAATGCTTGAGAGTCAGAAAACTGGCAATTGGTCGCCACCTTTATTGAGCGCATTTTACGTGCCAAAAAACGGGACCTGGACGCAGGTATCTAGCCGGTAACCTTTCACTGGTTTAGAGAGGGACACCACCCTGAAGGCATGTATACGTGGTCCCCGGGTGGGAGAAAGTCCAAGGAGGGGGAAGATTTTTAGTGGATGCGAACTCCACATACCACGATGCGGTAAGCATTTTGCTACCCCATTACCCCACAAAAAAAAAATAAAAAATAAAACTAGAAGTAACTGATTCAAATTATAGAAAATTAAGGTAGGGTTATTTAGGTTCAAATTGGGGCTTAACCCTTTTCGTTACAGTGCAAGTACTGTACACATCAGCAACAGAATTTGTCAAAAAATAAACCAAAACACCTGCATACCAAAACATGCACCAATTCACACGTTTGTTTTGATGAATTCAAATACATTTATTTGATCCAGACAGACATGGAGAGTTAATCAGATAATCCTTTAGTTTGAGGGTATTTAATCATATAACTTATATTTTTGAAACCAAATATTTTGTAAGTCTATAGTTCCTTTAAAACCATGCTTTGCAAATGGACTTTTGATTGGGTCTCTACAACAACTATAGTGAAATTAGAGAAATGAGCTGCAGCTGCGAGAGTCAGTAAACACGTCCTTGGATTTATATTGGATTATTGGGGGAAGGATGTGATATGTTTGATTGACTTGAAATATATTTAAAAATTCTTATCTGCTGTATTTCTTAAACATCCTGCATATCAAGGAAATGCACCTGGAATGACCATTTTAAGGATTTTACTAAGAAATAGCTGAAAGATTAAATTTATTCTCCTTTTTATTTATTTATAGTGTTATTATTTTATTGTAAATTTAATTGTTGCCTACAAAAGATCTTTAAAAAAATATTTAAAAAAAAATTGTTTTTAAATCCTTAAAATATTTAAAGTAGTAGTGTTCTTTTGTAGAGCCTTAGATGAATACTTTAGAGTTTTGGATATTATCAAAGTGCTGAAATGTTTTGACTGAAGTCTGTATAAATTAAACAATAAAATTGCATACTTTAGCATTAAAGCCTTTTATATATGCTCTTTAGAAAATATAGTTAGGTATTTTTCGTCATACCAACGGAAATCCTACCAAGTTCTGTGATTCATTTCTAAAATTAGAATTTAGTGCCACCACTCTCGTTTATAGGGCTATCAGATATTATCTGTGGATAAAAATTGCGTTATATGAATGGGAAAAACATTGGAGCTAATTTTCAAAAGAACATGTTGCACAATTATAATGACGTCTGTCTTTTGAATGAGATCAGATATATAAATGTGCAGTTGTGAAACTCAAATGTGATTGTCGGAAATCTCCCACCATACTCGTAAATGTCAAAAACAATTTGTAAATTTTGAAGATTTTTATGAAACAATTTTTTTTGGAAATTTTTTATTAACAAAAATTTATTGCATCTGTCAACACGCAATTTTGTCGCAATTTCGTGCGCACGCCACTCATTCATCAGCACCGATCACAAATACCGAAGCCATCAGCGCCAATGCAACATCTTCCGGCGTCAATCGCGGGATGCCCACATTTAAATTTACATATTTTACATTAGCTGCGGCGCTGATCATTAATATTTCTTCGCGTTTATTACACAGAGAGGCATTTCAAGAATTTCGCGCTACATCCCAACCACGAAAATGGTCCGCGTGCCCTGCGCCCTGCACCCATGTCGAAAGCGAAGAAGCCATTTCTTAAAAACGCGACTGTCAACGGGCGGGACGGCATGCGCCATGAATTCTGTTGATGTTGACCATTATGATTTGCTGCTGTGGCGACTCAATAGGAAATGGTATCGATAGTTCCTAGCTTCCTAACGTCATACTTTGTGGCGTAAGTATTCTTAATGAAAATATGAAAGCTATTAGCGATATAGTCATAGTAAACTGATATACCAGTCAAAAGAGATCAGACACAGAGGGTCACATGTTCAAATCCTGCCAAGGGCTTGATCTCAGAAATTACGCTTTCGAAAAAGCCTTTCTCCTCGAAAGCCTCTGTGGTTAATACTCATTCCCCAACCCTATGCAGTCATAACTAATTATGGTGTAAGGTAACATCAATAAAATATTCTGATGTAAAATAATGATGATAATAATAGTCCAAGGAGATCCTCTGTGAGTTGGATGAGTATAGAATGTGTCGTTTAGAAGGGATTTACAATCGTTTAAAGTTATGAAAACAACTATTTTTGAAGTATTTTCAATAATTTCTATATCAATTTTCTGTTAAATGTATAAGAAGTATCTCAGGTCTTGAATGCACTTCAAATGTAGATATTGCTTCTCTCTGGCAGAAAGGTTCAGTTTTGGCTAATTTCCGCCAACTAAATTAACTTAAGTTAAGTTAAGGAGACCACCAATGTCAGTTTGAGTGAATCAAAATACTAACCTTCTATTCACGCGAACTATCTGACTTGAGATCTGTCTCAAGTGATACGCGATTTTTGTCAGTGGATTTTGTGATATCTATGCAGAGCCAACTGTCTCAAGCAGAAAACTCTTCACTCCCAGTGGTGAAAAAGTTTCCTTGTGTATTTTATCAGATGATTCTTGCAGCTGGACAGGTTGAGCTTGAAATTCAAAAATGTTGGGCGCTGCCAACAAAGTGAAGAAGTGTTTTTATTTGATTTTGAAAATTGGAACAAAATTGTAATTTTCTTTTCTTTAAAATCAAAAACTCGCTACACAATGACTATTTCTTTTCAATTTCATTCACTTCACTCTCAGCTTCTTGCAAACATTAACTTTTTATTTCGCTATGACCTGCTATCAGGTTGCCTCAACAAAAAATCTCAATTGTCAAACAGAGAACTTTCAGTTTTCGGCGTGAATAGCTCCGAGTCTCTACTGATACTCTGCTGACACATGTGCCTGTGTTGAGTTTTGTGACTGAACAATAATAGAGGGTTTAGGTAAGACGATTGGAAAAAGATTTTTATATAAATTTATGTCATTAACATTAAAACTGCATATTTTACACATAATATGTTTAATACATAGCGATCCTAGACTAGATACTACTAGATACTCAGACAGAAGTATTAAAAGTGATTATTATGTAACTGAAAATTTGTCTTTGATGTTTGCATCGTTGAACTGAATTCCAATTGGGAACGTATTGTGTTTAAGTGCGGTTGTATGTGTGCATCTATTTATGCATGTAGATGTGTTGGTAAATATTAAAATTAATATTCATCATGTACGTAACAAGTGCACAAGTGTCGCGCGCCGCCGCCTTTGTTTACGAGTGTGTGGGGTGCCCGTGGTGAGGCGGCTCGCGTGGGCGTCTGTTTGACTCATTCGGAAAACAGATGTGGAATATTTTTCTGCACTATAAACGAGCCAACAATAACAAAGTGGCAGTTGATTTAGTGCTAATTTGAAATATTTACGATGCATTAAAAACATTTTAATGTGCATGTTTGCAAAATAGTTTCACACCATTAATTACTAAAATAAGTTTGGAAATTATAGAAACGAAAGTTTTTGAAGATTTTTATATCATTTTTTAATTAATTTTCAAGGAAACTTTAAGAGCTAAATCTAAGATAAAGAGAGCGAACAACATAAGTTCGTTTGTAGTAATTCGAATTATCAATTTGCTCTAAATTCGATCTTAAATCCACACCCCTATAAATAACATTTCAGCGGTTTGAGGGAGTGAGCGGATCCTACAGATATCTTCACACATACCATAACTAAGTAAGAATTGATTAAATGTCCTCACAAACCGTGCAGAGTCTATTGCTATTCATAAAGTGACTTTTGGTATATGTATGGCAGAGCCAAGTCAATGAAGAAAATGGAAGAAGAATGCTTAAGGTCATTGCAATAGAAATCATCTTCATATGCAACGAATAGCAATTATGAAGCATTTTGAGTTATTGCCTTTTCAACCTTATTCTTTATTTTAGAAACATTCAGTAAAAACGTTCTGCATAAAACGGTTTGTTCCCAAGCTAACTTATCTAGAAAACCCCGATTTTTTGATCTAATTTAAACTATTTAAAACATAATTTTTTTGATCTCATTTCTTCCACTTGATATTTGCTTTCGATCTTCCAACCAAATCCAAAGAGTTTATCTCTTCATTAGCTGACGACACAGCTATGCTAGTTAAAAATAAATATGGGAAATCTGCCTCTAATTTACTTCAAAGATATCCTGTTCAAGTAGAAAAATGGATTTTCACATGGCGTATCCAAATAAAAGAAACAAAGTGTAGTATTAGATTTTCTATTTGAATTTGGTGCTTAACGACCAAAATGTGCAAAGTTCCATCTTCATTGCCATATTTGTAAATCCATTTGACTAATTCCGCTTGAAGCAAACCATTATTGCGGTCCTTTAAAATACGATTTTCGAAACTGCTTTAGTCGTTAGCAGGATCCTCTTCTGAAGTAAGATTTTTATATCATAATTATGATCTCGCCCATTGCTTACAATTAGGAGCAATTTATTTCTCTCCATATTGGAATTTCAAATTATCATGCAGATAGAAGTTTTCAGAACTGTGGTACGAACGTTTATTTACCAATCAATCTGGTGTATAATGCCTTACAGATATGATGGATCAAGGAGCAGCATGAAAACCCTCTTCGTATTGACTTCGCTTTAAAGTTTGCAACAAAGACCCTTTGTCAAATGAGATGGGCAGAGAAAACTACCGACTATTGTAACAAAGCTTGACAAAACTACAATTAAAATGTATTCCATATCGAACTGGAATTGAAAAGTTTTTAGTGTTTGTAAATAAATGGACTGCCGATATATGATACTGCCAGGAAGAATTGTTCAATCTGTTACTTAATTGATAGACCATTGTGAAATGATAGAAAATCAACTAAATTCCAAGAATAATACAATACACAAAGCCAAAATCTATGAAAACAATCGAACAGAAAACAAAGTAAAACCAAATATACGAAACATAAAGTTGCGTATTTGCTCACAGAAATACAAAGGAAGCAAAAAAAGAAAAATCTAAAAACTCATACAAATTGACATTTGTCATTTCGAGTCTGTTATTTGATATTTGTTATTTGTACGTGCATTGCATGCGTTTGTTGTGTGGAGGCCATTTGGATTGCTCACTGGATTTCTATTTAAAGTCATGAAAAGAGGATGACCGGATGCCCTGATATTTGTTTAGCTTTTCCCTTCTTGAAAATAAAAATGGAATTTTCATTTTGAGAGATGCCAAAATATTGGAATACTTACTTCCCTTTCAGTAAAACAAAAAACACGATTGCGAAATTGTATCGCATTCAGAACATATATTTGTGAAAGGGAGAAACATATTTTTATGTGTGTTTAAATACATATGTACATAAAAGTATACTTTCAATTTTTAGGAAATATTTATTTCCGTGCAAGTGTTAAATTTAAATTACAATGTAATTTTGTATGGACAAATATGGCACGACTTGTCTCAATAACTCTGTGGAAAATTTGTTAGTATGTCATATCAGCAATCGCAGACTGAAATCTTCTTTCCACAAGACGTTGCTTTCCAAACACTTCTAAACTGATTTTACTTATTGTGCAACTTGTATATTTGAAATGTAGTTCTTTAATGAAATTACGCTAGAAAATTATGTATCAAGGCTGTAACGGAATATCTTTTATTCCGTGTGTAATTTCTTATACACAGGGATGAAATTATTTACAAATTTGTTCAAGGGTGCTCGAGACTTTGTCAATTGATTGGTTTGGAAATTATATATTGGGCCGAAAATAAATGTTCGTTGACAATTTTTCAAATATATAAATACCTTATTCATAGATTACATTTAATAATATAAGAGAGCCTCACTGGAAATTTTAAGTCACATAATATTTCTAGGAAAATGTCTTTCATGCCATTTTGTAC
This sequence comes from Clusia tigrina, assembly GCA_920105625.2. Lineage (NCBI taxonomy): Eukaryota > Metazoa > Arthropoda > Insecta > Diptera > Clusiidae > Clusia > Clusia tigrina. Next base: position 28,129,890 of record OV050030.1, on the reverse strand, counting down.
TAAGTCAGGGATTTGATATCATTGTATAAAATGGAGAATCTTTTGCTCTAGTGTTTGATTGCCTTCCCATTAAATAGACAAAAGTTAAATTCATTTTTTATCACAGGTTGGGAGGAAAAGGAAGCATTTGCCTACATTAGACCAAAAACTTAACTTTCTTCTTCATTAAAACAAGAAAGCAAATAGTGGACAACTATATAAGGAATATTATCATAATAAATATAATATATAATATACAATACAAAATAAAACAAATTCATATTTAAGACCATAAATAACTCCACTAAAGTAATTAATTAGGCTTTGGAATCAAAAGAAATAGACTTATTCGGTTCCGTCCACCTTCTGTGCTTTGTGTGATCTGTTTTGTGTACTTTGATTGCAAACAAACTTGTAGAGAAAGTGAACAATATGGGCGATGATACTCATGACTCAGGACAAAATTCATTGTCTATTAACTATGGAAAGCTATGAAAAACATGAAAATACCAATAAATTCAGAAGACCCTATTAGTCTACCAAATATTAAATAGGCCAAAATCGATTCAGAAAAGGGCGAGGCATTCACTAAATACCTGGAATCAGTTTTTGAACCTGTTCAGGGGATCAGAATGAGTGCTTGCCGGCTAGTTTAGGAACCCTTCCGCAAATCGCATTCTTCTTTAAGATCAGAGAGGTAAATCATATTATAAAGAAGAAAAAGTATCCGTGCCTCGACAATATCACTGGTAAAATGATCTAGTATCTTCCGCAAATTTAGCCTGTTCAGAGGATCGACAATGAGTGCTTTCTTTTTAGTTTAGAAAACCTTCCACAGATGGCAGTCTGCTTTAAGATCAGAGAGGTAAATCATATTATAAAGAAGAAAAAGTATCCGTGCCTCGACAATATCACTGGTAAAATATCTTGTATCTTCCGCACATTAAACCTGTTCAGGTGATCGACAATGATTGCTTTCTTCCTAGTTTAGAAAACCTTCCACAAATCACAGTCTGCTTTAAGATAAGAGAGAGGTAAATTATATTATAAAGATGCAAAAATATCTGTGCCTCGACAATATCACTGGTAATGTGATCTTGTATCTTCCGAGCACTACTGTCAAGCACCTATTGCAATTATTCAATGAGTTGGGAAACTTTCGTGATAATATATTAAGCCAGGCCTATAAAGGATCTCTCAATTCTGTCCTATTGCAGACCAATCAGCCTGTGATCAATATTACCTAAATTATTTGAAAAGTTATTAGTTGTGAAAATTCAGGCATTAACTCAATAGAAAAGACTAATACGAAACCACCAATCTGGCTTTTGAGCCAGACATATAATACATCGCTTAGTAGCCTACATTGATAAAGGGTTTGATGAAAACTTTTACTATCCGGTTTCATTTCTCGAGCTTTAGACAGTGTTTGGTATGAGAGACTACTCTCTAAAATTAAACGATTAATATTCCACAATATCTTTAAAATTCTACACAGTTATCTTGCTGAAAATTAATTATCTCTACAAAATGTTAAATTTTAATATGTACAACATTACAGCTGGCGTATCACAAGAAAGTATCATAAGTCATCTCTTCAACTTCAAATTTACTTTCGATCTTCCACCTTAATCCAAAGGGCTTACCTCCATTAGCTGACGACACAGCTACCCTAGATAAAAATAAAGATAGAAAATCTGTCTCTAATTTACTTCAAAGACATCCTATTCAAGTAGAAAAATTGCTTTCAACATGGCGTATCCAAATAAAAGAAACAAAATACAGAACTTGTTTTTCAATTTGAATTTGATGCTGAACGACTTCGATAAACGACGTACTGGAGACTCCAATTGCACGCTCCATGGAACCTCATCAATGCCAATCTGCACATAGATTTAAAAATTCCTTGTTACGAAAAAAATACATTCTGCGAAATATTCGACTAGACTTCTACCTTCTCCAAGCAAATTAGCTTTTAATCTTCTTAAGTGCAATCATTCAACCCGCTTCAAAAGAATGGACTAATTCACTGAGTAGCGAATATAATTGCAATTATAGTAGATAGATAAATTTATTTAAGGGTGTTATACTTTGCGACCTGAAAGACCTGTTGTGATGCCCCTATTTATTTTAAACATGAGGATAGTCTCATCTGCAAATCTTCTGTCAGGTTAATTTTCGACAGGAATTCATATATTTTGGAGGAATCAAGATGAGGGATCTTGTTCATATCTAACATATATTCTACAAAACACCTGAGTCTTTTGTGTGTCAATGGTCTGCAGTCTATGATCAGGTGCAGTGAGGTTTCGTCACTTTCTCCACAGAATCGACAGATGGTATCTGAAGATATACCCAACTTGTTCATATGGTATTTGAATCTACAATGTCTGTTTAAAATGCGTGTGATGATTCTTAGTTTACTCCGAGGCTTATTTATTAACTCCTTAGCTCTTTTAAGATTAAATTTTTCAGAAAAGTTTTCCAGGTTTGACTTCTTTTTGCATCTGTACACTTCTTCAGCAGACCTCCAATGGTATTGGGTGATAGTCCATTGAAGGGTTCAGGGCCGTTGAAAGGACAGGCCGCAACCTTTCTAGCTAAGCTATCAGCCTTCTCAATTCCCTCTACTCCTATGCGGCCTGGTAACCACATTAGAGATAACTTGTTCATACTGCCTAGGAAGTTTAGCTTTCCAGTACAGTCACATACAAGTTTTGACCACACCAAGGGTGAGCTCAAACTCTTGAGTGCTGCTAGACTATCAGATAGTATCACGATGTTTTTCTTCCCCCGATATTTCCTGTCAATGTTGATCTGGGCACATCTCTCTATAGCGTGAATCTCCGCTTGAAAAATGCTTGTGATAGAACCCATTGGTTCCCAGTAGTTAGTTCAAGGTCCAAATACACCTGCCCCATGCAATTATAGTAAGTAAATTTTAATTTTGTATTAAAAACCATTTTCAAATTTTATGAATAAATATTATTATCTTAGATTAAGCTTATAATACTTATTGTGGTCTCTTCCTACTAGTTATAATATAAAGCTACAATAAATAAAAAATCCTTTTAAAAATCTACGTACGGTTATCTGAATGATATGATTGTCGCTGACATCAAAAAATATTTGGAAGCAAATGCAAAGAATCCTCAAGAGAACAAATATACAGTATTTGCAAGTAAGAGATTAAGTACAAACCCAACTAAATCTATCATAGTACCATAAATTATTTCGTAGCATTAAAAACTGATCTCTTACTCTGTGTTTTGCTGCAATCTTGGAGCTAAATTTGTGAATGTCTTGCTGGAACGGAGATCACTTTAAACATTGTTAGTTTGACGCAGATATTCGAATTTATCCGATGTTAAGCAAGTGCAAAGGTAACAACAAAAATTGCCATTTTCTAAACAGCTTTATAAATCTGGAAAAAGTAAAAAGTTTCTACATTCTAATTTACATACGGAGCGGGATCGAACAACTTCTGCTTAATTTTTCTCCCATGGCCATGACAATAGGGCCTGCCCAATCGCTTATCACGTTGAGACGCGACGTCCGTGCTTGACGCATTGCAATGAAACAGCATTCACATCCTTTTCAGCATTGTCAAACCAGAACAACAGCAACACTAACAACACCAACAGCACCAACAACCCTAGCAACAACATTGAGAATAACAAAATGATGTAGTTGGAATCGCACTGTAGTTGCTGAGTCTTTTGACTTTTTCGGTGTAATTTCGAATTCAAACGAATTCATTTGGAGTGGCTTAAATGCAGCTTAACTCAATTTAGCACTGCCGCGGCTCCAGTTAAGCACGATTCAAATTAACACTTGGCGCGCATTTAGCTGTGGCGGCTGTTTTCGATAATTATACACTTGCCGCACTCGCCGACTGCACTTAACAATGAATTAGCGCTAAACTGCGGCTTAACTAAACGCTCGTTAAAAGCGCAAGCGTTCAGATTTTGTAACACATTTAAAGCTGCTGCAACTCAACCTGCAACAGTTGAGTTGAGCAGCCCAACGACAGCAACCACAACTGTTCGAGTTGATTGCATATGTTGCCTTCGCTGCTTGAAGACATCAATCAGAGTAGAGGGCTGTGGTCTTTTGCGTGATCCCCATCATGCTTGAGTAATTTTTATGAGGATCGAAATGGTGTGGAAGTGAAAAGATAATCCAGCTATAATGCTTGATTTCTGGTACTGTTTAACGAGCACAACTATTTGCTATATTCCATACACAGAATTCAACAAACGGACTCCGGTACTGAAAGTAGGGATTAGCGAAAAATTACAAACATAAAGTGGTGTGATGAAGGGTTTGGATCCCCAAAAGAGTGATAAATCTTTTATTTTTATCAATGTACGAAGAATGTATTGTTTCAAGAGCTATTGTGGATTCCGTTCTTCATAAACTCAGCATCCGTAGCTGGAGCAGATGAAGGGGCAACATTATTACTTTCTGCCTTGGTTTCTATCGATTATTTCTATTACGAATATTTATAGACGAAATTATGATCATGATAATGGACTTCAAGTTACCAGTAAAAATTATATGGTCAGATAATTGAATGATTAAATAGTAGAATATACTCGTATAGTAAAAGCAAACAATAAATAAGGTGTAAGATATTCATATGTGGGTTATGATTAACGGAACCACTTTAAACCTAGTTTTATGATATATTAATTGCTTAATGTTCTAGGAGAGATTGCAATGAACTAAAGTGGAGTTATAAAAAAAAAACTTTAAACCTATGGCATACAAATGAAGCAAAAAACTCTTAGTTCCAACTAAACCATACTTCAGCACTTTTTATCTGAACTGTTTTCTATTTTCGTATCATTCATTGTTGAAGCATATTTGGATATTACTAATGATGAAGATAAAATCCAAACTATCCAAGCGGAAATTATTCTTATTTAATAAGGATATACAATATATTCGCCATGGAAATAGAAATAAGTTTTCAACTAGAATATATTTAGTGTGAAAATACTCCTTCAAATCCACTCAGGGGAATGCACCAACAATATATACCAACATTTGTTTTGAAAACTTCATTCTGATATAAAGATTTGAAGGCGAACAGGACAATGACAGATAATATATAGATAATTTTTTAGTCACAACAGAACTGTGTACTCGGATAGTCTCCAAGGATATATCTGAAACTCAGATTGTTAAATGATACGTCTCTAAAATAATTCACTAGAAATCATTAACCTTACACTATCAATAAAATTTCTATCAAAATGAATTAATATATTTACCATTACCTTTAGTTCGTCCTTCATATTTCATCCAGAGCAAATCATAGAAATCTATAGATGCATAATATAGAATATGTCCTCCCTGTCAATCTAAATAAATTCTCAAAAAGCACAAATTACCATATTGAAAATAGAACAAAGAGGACAGAATACGGAAAACAACTGTCAAAACTCTCACAACATATTATTAAAAGAAATTATCAAAACAAAAAGTCAGCAAAAAAAAAAAATCGAACATAAACACCAAAATAGAAATGCAGTGTTTAGGGGAGGAAATCGCCCGCTCCAAAATAGTCCAGCATTTAAAATGATATTAAAGCAGGAAAAACAATGACAAAAACGACAGCAACAACAACAACTTGCAGAACGGAAACAAATCGACGAATGTCGAATTGAAACTTTTGTCGGAAAATCAACGCTATGTAAATATTTGTATGTGGTCACGAACAATATTTACACGCATACGAAGACTTGCGGTTAGGTTGCACTTCTTCACTCCCCCTGAGACGCGGCCACATGCGCGCTATACGTCAGTGCAGTGCGGCTCCAACGCAGAGCCACATTTTCATAATGACAAGCGTGAAAATGGGGCTTTCCTGTGCATGTGTATGCGTACGCGCAGCATGTGATTCTTGTCTGTTTCTGCATATGTTGAGGGCAAATGGTACAAGAGGAACTGTCTAACTGACTGACTCCGAACACATGCATTGCAAATAGTCGCGGTTCCGGTATCGGGCTATGCATCAGCATATGACCTGAACCATTAGCCTCTGTCATTCGTATTTAATAATAGGAAAATCCCAACAAGAACAAAAGTGTGTAAACATAAAAATAAAAGAAAAACTATTTCAGCCTGCTTAGTTGTATGTATGGTGGGTGTTTCGCTTCGCTTTGCTTTAGGGTCTTTCGAAATATATTCTAAAATTTGTAATTCAAGTAGCTTTGATGGCACTCTTCGTACTTTGAATGGTTTGTATTGTACGTGAGTGTTTCGATTGCGTTGACATACATTTTAGAAAATTAAACACGTGCATGTCTGGTAAGATTTGTATTCGTAAACCCTATAGTTGGTTTGATAGATATTGAGATGACAATGTGTCAGTTTTGAATATGTTGAAGCTTCCATATTGTTAGGGGAAATAGGCAACGGTGCTGATATTACGAACATATTGAACCATTAATTTATTTAGAAAAAGTTTTTAAACTGAAAATGAACTAATTGGAAAATGTTTAAATTCTCTGAGTCCTTCAAGCCATTTTTACTTGTTAGTAACTGAACTGGAAATGGTAGTAACTATAAAGAAAATGTTAATTTTGCGATATAAATAATTTAAAATATTTCACCTTCTCGAATTCCAAGCATTGAAATGTCACCAATCGTTGTGCAACACTAATAACATTGCTTCAAATCATTAAAGTAAAAATTTTGTATCAATCTTTATAAAGAATTGGAATTTCATTGCTATAATAGATTTCAGAATCGCAATTCCTTTAGGCTGCATTGCATGAAACAGATTTCATACAATGTTGAAAAACTTTTTCTGTAAGTTGCCAAAGATTATGTGGTAAATGAAGGAGAATAATGGTTTCAAGTCTTTGGAAATATAGCTTCAAATATACATGATTACATGATGGCACAAATAGAATTATTTTTATAAAATAATATTAATTTATAGTTAGTGATAGAATTGTCTTATCCTATAGAACGAAGAAATATCTTAGGTATCTGATTGTCTGTAACTGTTTCATAACTATATATTTCAGAGCTATATTAGTCTCTCAGAGCCTGGAGAGTGCAAATTAGTTCTTTAAGGTAGTTTTATCAAATAAGCGTTATGTAGAAACTTGAGTAAAATTATTCCATGAATCTAAAACCTTCTCTCTTAGTGGCACTGGTCTCACTGAGCGAATGTATTGTATTTTGGGGGTGTGATACTTTCAATTTCCTACATATAAAATGTGAAAATTTTTAAACAAATTACTTCCTACCACTACTCCACGAATCTATATTTCTTTAGTTAGTTTTTTTAACATATATTCTGTTAGTTTTTTTAACATATACAAGTGATCATCTATTTAGGCCTCTTTGACAAGGACACCTATTTTAATTCGTGTCTAATTAGGAGTAAAACACCGCTTTGATTATCAAGTTTGATTAAAGGAAACAATAATGTGTAGCGCTCCAATTAGTCGCAGCATACGTATGTAGTTTGTCTCTTCTCTACGCTCAGTTTAAGTCTGTTGCACACAAGTGCGTGTAATATTGACTGGCAGTTGACATTTGTATTATTGTTACACTAATTTAGAGATCACATCTCCTGTCGTTTCTCGATATTGCTGTTCTGTTCTAATTGCTGTTGATATTTACCAAAAGAATTTGACACGATTTTTATGTTCGATAGTAATTGGAACAAGAGCTGTGTGTGGAGTGCGTGGAACGTTTGTGTAACTGTTTTATGTAAATAAGGTAAATATGCAGGTTTGGTAGGTTATTGACAGAAAGTGCATGTTTTCCAAATTGGTTGGCATGTTAAAAAGTTAAAGTTTTGTTTAACGAACAGTTATATGGACAATGATAATTTGAAGCATGAATACTTTAAGCATTAAATGCATTATTATAATTCATGCATTATTCATTCATACATTGATAAAATTAATTTCTAATTCATTCATGCATTATGAATTATCTTGATATGCCATTTATTTGTAACAGGGTATGATCAAAGATGCATTACTTTTCGCATATCTTTTAAATTATTATTATTACTATTATTATTATTAATTACAATTAAAATTATAATTAAGAACGCACTAGCTGCCAGGGCCATCGGCTTTTGTTTAAATTAATCTTAGATAAAATATAAATGTTTAAAATTACTAAATAAAATTGTGGATACAGATTTTATTATTTTCTACGGAAGGTTCACAAAGACAATCGATCGGTTTTTGATTAGAATTTCTGGAGCGGGTGATGAGTTTACAAACTGAGAGGATGTGGGAAACTGTTAGTTGGGAAATTCGGCAAAACTGGCATAAAGGTTGTGGTTCGTTTCTTAGTAGGTATCCGTGCATGATGTTTGTGTGTCCTAACCGAAGTATAACGAAGCATCTGTTGATTGCATCAGTGGTCGAAGATGGGAGTATTCCGTCAGTGTGGCTAGTGTTGAAGGATTTGTATTCATGATTGTAATTCTGCCAGTTTTTGATAGTTATAAATTAAAAAGCAGAGTTCCCAGAAATAAAATAGAAACAATTAGTTATTAATTAACTTTTTGCAAAATAATATTTCCAGAATAGCCAGGAAGCTGACATCACTAATCGGTGAAGTACCTGTCCTGTGATATACTGACTTTTGCGCTGATATATTTTTATATCGCTGTCTCTTTCACTACTAGATACTAGTATCAGAAATCATCTTGGGAAAAACTAAAAAGCGCCGTCTACATATTCGATGAACATGGCTATGATTGTAAGTATATGTATGTACCTAGTTTTCGAATTACATACCAACTGTTTGGAACTTACTTGAGTTTTTTGCTTAAGATTACTGATTTCACTTTTTTTTGTATAATTCGGAACACACATATTTCATGTCCATATTGAAACTTTTCAGAAAATGATGGGAAAAGTAAAATCAAATACAATTTGTATCATGAGAAGGCGCTTTTAATCAAAATGGCACTCAAATTAAATATTGAAACGAGGTATGAAAACTGCTGTAACAATGACTTTTATAAGGCTGTGTCGAGCTGAAAGCCCTGGCAGCTAGTGCTCCTAAATTTCCTATGATAAGAATTGATTCTTATCTTTCTTTTGTAAACAAATAAATAAATAAATAGTAGACTGTTATTTTATGATGAATGGACGTCATTATATGGTCGATTGCATCGCTGATAATATAAGATAGTACACAAAATACAATAATAATAAATAAAATATAATATAATAAAATAATATGTAAAATATAATATAATAATTTATTAAATACTGTAACCATTCTAAATTTGGCCCATACTGTTTCCATTCCTCAGACTATGATTCATTTCTTTTCATCTACGATGTTGGTATCAGATTACAGACTTTTACAAAACTCAAACTTAAACTGTAGAGAAAATATTTTTTTAAATATTAACAATCAAATTTGGAGAACAAATACTCACAGTGCCACTTCGTTAGAATGTATTGATTTCTTTATATAATTTATTAGACGTAAGCAGCTCTTTGGTGACCAGTCGTTGAGGAAACATTATTTCCTTATTATAATATCTCAATAAAAAAATAAAAAAATACATATAAGTATTGAATTGGTTCCTTTTTCGATTATATAATCAATTCCAACAAAATGTTTTATTATTCTGGAAAGTTCTGTTGTTAATTATCGTGCAAAACTGGAACGATCCTTCTATTACCTCGCGATATGGTCGTTGGTTTTCAAATCAATCCGGGAACGAGGATGCCCTCTTCCCATATTCCCTTTATGGCTCTCTCCAAAAATCCAAATTTTAAAATGAAGTATTCAACTTTTTACTCCGGTCATTTTTATTCATTACGTTTCAATTTCTCATATAATTGTGTTACTCTCAGCCCAATATCATTATACGTAGACACTCGAAGAATGGTCATAGCTATAATAGTGAAGTTCGAATTTAAAATGCTTCTGCTTATTTTACCCTTTCTAGCTTCGAGTTGATATCGAATTCAACTACCGGTATCACGGACATGATCGCCTTCGAGGATGAAATAATAACTTTCGTCTGCATATTTTATGCCGTGAACATTCGGGCGTATGCTTTCTAAAATATTTTCTTTACAAACTTATGATTAATTATCTTCGTATTAGAAAAATATTTGAAACATATTGGAAATAATTGGAAAGTTTCTTGGTTTGTCAGTCAGTTCCTTGGTTATGGAAGAAGTTATTTTTGCCAACAACAAATCAAACTTTTTGAACGGAAAAGACCGTGAAAAACATTTAGCCAATTACAGTCATTTAAGTCAGTAAGCTTCAACCTAGACCGAGGATATTAGTCCCCACTCATAGAAGCCTGAGCTCAGTCTACGATATGAAGACTAGAATGTGTGAAGTATCTTACAACTGTTCATATGAAAAAAAACAGAACGGTGCAGATCGAATGCATACATTCTATGGAACTTGTGTATGATTTTTTTGCTTTATTTCTTCTTTCGTCGCAACTGAACTTCCATCAATTTCGTTGATTGAAATGTTGACAAAATTACAAAATAACAACTATAACATTATTGTGTCTGCCTACCTATGCAGTGAAATGTCTGTTCCTAAAATTAAAGCAAGCCTACAACAAAGATTTTGTTCTTTAGGGGCATAGTTCATCTCTATTTTCCCCCCTGTGAGACCAATTAGTATATCACAAATTGAATTAAGCGGAGGAAAGTTCCGCAATGAGGCCATCGATATATGCATCAATAGAAAGAGAGAATGCAGAGCATATAGTTAGCACTTCATTGCGCCATTGCCTCATTGCATTCGGCCAAAATGAGGGCGACTGGCCAAATAATTCAATCAGCAGCAATTTCAGTTTACAATAACGATAAAAATCGAATTTGAATAAATAAATAAAGCACAGATCATAGCTCAGCTGGAAAGCACAAAAATGCAACCTATAACTAAATCAGTGAGCCGGATAACGAAACGCGAAATAAAAACGAAAATAAAAATAAATAAATAAACAACAATTGTGCCAATGAAAACAAAAGCAAAAACAATGACAGCACCGGCAACGAGGCAGCGCGAAATGCATTCCATCGCGCGTTCAAGAATTCTAAGAAATTTCGTTGGAGCGTTTTTGCATAAATTTAAAGAAAATAAAACTGTGTGCAGAAATAAAACGGGCAATTGCCAACACAAACATGGCCAAGAGTTAACTGAGGTAAAGGCAGGCCTTGCAACCACTTTTTTTCTTTTGTTTTTCCTTTAACGCAAAAAAGCGTGCGAAATTGTTGCAAAACTGTTAGCGTAAATTTTTTGGATTTTTATTCAATTTTTTATTTTTTTTTATTTGAATCTTTTTGGGTTTTATTTTTGTGCATATATTCGGCAATGCCAAAATCCTGAATCCAAACAAAAGTAAGGGGCATGCACGCAGGCTTTGAAAAGCGGGCCCGCTGACAACGCTCCAGTAATTCGCTCGCACCGAAACGATATGCAAACGCAGATACCGCAGCGACATGCAACAGATTTTTTAATTAAAATGCCAACAGCCCAAAAAAATCGTATGTTTACATAGAACTCTGCTGCGTGCAACGCGGCTTAAAGGCGGCAAGAGCAGCTAGAGTAGTGCGCTGAGTGCGGCCGCATTGAATTCCGGTGTTTTATGAGTGTCATCATTGTGAGGCAGGCGACTGTGTGGCAGATTTACGTGCCATGTGCAACCGACTTTTTTGCAATTTCCTTATTTTATTACTGCACACATGAAGGCATAAAGGTTTTTATTGCATTGACACGCTCATTACTGCACTTGATACAGGGGGGTTAAGAGCAATTCATAAACGCCAGAATGCCCGATGTAGGCCCCACTGCCTTTAATTTACATAAAGACCTTGTCTGCAGTTGGGTTTGCCGGTTGTAGGTAGTTCACATAGTGGGCTTACAAAGGCAGTTATTCGAGTCAGTTATGGGTTAAAAGGGAATTGTACTACTTTACTTTGAAATTAATGAACTTTTTTTTAAAATTAGAAAGACTATGCCTAGAAGTGCTGTATGACATATATTTGTGCACAATGTATTATATATGACATTTCTAGTTCTCTTACTCCTGAACTTACTCCCATTTTAATCAAAATAACCCTATCGAAGATGCTCCAATATTTACCCACCATTTTGATGATCGAAGCAAACACAATATTCCACGGCGATTTCCACGCATTTTGATTCCCCTCTTTTGCCAAAGAGAGCGAGGGAAACTCTATATGTAAATACTCTTTGATCGAACTACATGACATAAAAGGCTTCATCAAGATAAATCTGTAGGTTCTTATGCTTGTTTGTGGCGATTTTTACCAAATATAACTGAGATAAAATGAGTTTACAAGTCTTAATGCACTTAATATTTCAATAAAGCATATGATTTCTTTTTACGAATATAAGTTAATGAGCACTGGCACTTGTTAGTGGTCCGAATTTCTACGAGACCATAAAACTTATCTCTATACTGAACTTCATCTTCCTGTGAAATTTTTTTACAATATCTACTTCTATTGTATGCTCTTTACTGCGAAGTGAGGAAAAAAGAGATACTAATGAATAAATTATATATATTGGGCCGTTACATCCATTTGCTCTAAACCAATAAAGGTATTTGTGTACAAAAAATAAGCAGAAGAAAGGATAAATATTCGTTAGGAGAGTGACAGGATACAGATCAAGTAAAATTGTTTGTCTTTACACATTAATTCTAATGCATTTTTCTCCTAAAAATACAAAATTTACTTGTGCTATGAATAGAAATTTTTATGGCAGATTATAAAAATATATTTTATCAGTCCTCAAACTTTATTTTATATTCCTCCGTTATTGCTGAAAATAATATTGGAAATAAGATATCCGCCACAATATTTCTACTTAGCTTAAGCACTACCTCTATAATCTTCTATAATACTTCAAAGCCATAACTTCGTTCATAGACATGCACAAATCTGCATTCAAAAGATGATATCGTCATAAAAGGATTCAAACTTCGATATCCATACCGACCCTAATATGAATTTTAATAGGAGTCATATTATACGGCGACCAAAAGCGTTTCTGGATTCATGACATAGTTTCTCTCTCTCTCTCTTACGATTTCTCTATGATTATATATCTAATAATATCTTATAAAGTAATATGTTATAATAATAAAATATTTTACAATATATATAATCAGTTAACTGAGAGCCTCAGTTGCTAGTGCTGCCTCATTCTCATACTTATATTTTAATTTTTTATTATATACACTTTTGTAAATAAATATATATCCCACACAGGGACATACAAATTTCTGTACGCAAACCTGACCCAGCAATATAACAAACAATATTCAATTTATATCAATAATAACCAGAGTATCAAGGATTCTTGTAAATTGAAATATCGTATAAAGTGTTGTTGTAATTATTTCGATATCTACAATATCTGCTTAACAAACTATAAATCGATAAAATGTCAATATTCTTAGGTATTGAGAGAATAAATCAAAATTGAAGTATTAAATATGCGATATATCGTCTATCTCCCATCCGATATCACCCATCGCTAATTTTATCCGATGAAAAAGATAACTAACGATATAATGTTATTTTCTTAACACCATTATAAAGAATTTCTTTCAACTTATATATTTCATTTACGATATAATAAAGTTTATTTATGATTTACTTATAACATTAAAATCGAGTTTTAGATTGAAATTTGTTTATTATAGTAAACATAATATTTCACACTAATCAAAACACATTATTATACCGCTTATTTTCGAATCCAAAGACACCATCAATTCGAAATAAACGTCACAGCCATCACTCTATCCACATCCATCCCAAATGTTGTACATAATGATACGAATAGTTAAATCGATAACTATGTTTCTTTAAACCGGGAATCTGCGTACTTAGTGACTCTCTCGTTTACAGCAGAAATACCTATATTGTCTTAGTTATAGTCATCATATCATTTTTAGCGAATCAGTTGCACAGAATCCTCGGATGCTTCATGGAATAGCAGCCTTCTAACAGTATGAGAAAGTTCTTCTAAAAAATACTGTTGATCGCCAAAAACTTCCTCGATTTGGCGACCTTGTATACTAATATAAAAATTCATTGAAAATTTGGCCAAACCGAAAATTACGTCACATAAAAATACTTTACTGCCGCAGGATGACATGCCGCCGATAATGCTCCGAGCTTTAATATTCATTTCCTTATTTTTTTTCCTATCCATATTTTATTCAATTGCCTGGTTCGAAGACTGTTTTGATTTTGCAATAAAAAGTATGCCCTCCTAATGGAGCATGATTTGATGATATCCAAATTAAATAGAAAAATTAATAAGCTACGATAAAAATGTAATCTTCAAATCCAAAACTTAAAATATTCTTCAGAGTAAATTTCAAAGCGGAATTGAAACGGGATATAAGCATGTCAGAATTAGCATTGTATATAGGCGAATCTGAATCACCCCACAAGCGCAATTACCAAAAATTTTAAAATCATACGTTTCGAAGAACACGGTTCAGTCCCATGATTCAGTTTATTTCCAATAAGTGTGAATCTTCCAGAATCACGAATCGACTCATGTGCTTGATGATACGAAAATGACTATTTTGATCATTTATTTTTCACTTAAAAAACGTCACTTCAATAATTTGAGTATGTCGGAGAGAGAGTAAATAACATTCCACTTGTAATTCGAAACGTTAATAAGAAAACAAATCGAGGTTTCGCTTCTATGCTTCCTTATTAGGAATTAGAGTATTTATTCTCAAAACTAAATACTCATACATTATTTTGATTTTGAAGACAGTGTTTTTCAAATTAATAAAATTCCTTTCCTCCTCAAGCAATCGAATATGGCGTAAACAACAGCGACGTTGGTTTGCGCAATAGGAATGAAAGGCACACAATTTAAAAGATCAGAAGAAATAGCTGGGTTAAGATTTTGTAAGGTGGGAATAATGCTGAGGATTCCAATGGTTGAAGGCAAAAATCCATTTTCTTTAAGTTGGCAAAAAACAAAGTTTTTGATACCATCAGTGGAGAGATAATTGTCACTGTCAGCGTTTAGAAAAATTTGAACATCCAACGCGGTTGCGCCGCTCTCAGCGATACAGGCATCGTACTAAAAGAGAAAATAGAAATCAGAAATAATATTAAATAATTAAATTAAAAATTCTTCCAATAGGTGGATATATATATTTGCATTTTACTATTGGGTATGCTGGAAAATATTTTATTCTCATATTTTGAGAAAAATTAATGAAGAAGCTTGCCAAACAATGACGGAAAAGTAACACAATCGCACAATCCATAAAAATTATTCCAAGTTATCATATATAAGTTCCCTTTGTATGGTACAGTGCGTATGAAATTTTCGATAATCATAATACTGTAGCCGTTAATTGGCATAAGTTCGATGAAAAGAAACCATCGCCGAAAGTGTTCTTGAGAATCCATATCACTCAATTCCCCTGCATTAAGAATCGAGGTGCTCAGTCACATCCACCGTGGAATTATTCTGGCCCTGCCTGCCACTTGTGAACTTCTTTGGCATGTAGTTTTAACAGAGACGACTTGCAAGTCAAACAATAGTTTTTCGGCAAAAAATTCAGATGTGACATTATTTAGTGAAACGATGTAATTAATTGCCCACAAACGTTGATACCTAACATTGCAGCCTGTGTATAAAATCCAATAAACCAAAAATAACTCGAACCTTTGAGGTTCATATCACATCGTATCGTAATTAGGCTAATTTATGATAGTTTTATACAAAATTAAAGCTCAAGTCTGCGCACACAGGATGAAGCTACGATGGCCATTTCGATTCGATATTGTGATTCAATCATAATGTCATAAAATATGATTCACTCGTAGGTAAAAAATTAAACGGTTACTCGTCCGCAACTGATTTTATAGAATTTTCCGGGAAGCTTCTGTTGAGCTTAATGCAGCACTCTTTAGTGACTTGAATCTGTTCCTTTTCTTTAACGTATATTGATTAACTTTTACTTACTCTGCTAGGATTGTTGGTAGTGGTGGTAACAGGATCTTCAGTCACGTCTGCGTTAATTGGATTCGTAATAGCTCCAACGATAACGATGATAAAAGCAACTGTGGAGAGAACTTTCATTTTTGAAATATTTTAGAACTTAACTGTAAGTATTTGAAATTGCTACAGAGAGTGTTCGTGTATCAAGTTGTGCTGAAAGTTTTATACATATATTTTTGTTTCTTTTTAGTTCTACGTTCACAGTTCTATTTTCTAATAAGCAAAGTAAATAATAAAACTATGAAGAATAGTCGGAAACAATTTTTCAGTATGCAATATTTTCGCAAGTGTTTTACATGCAGATGCGTCATCAAAAAACGCGACTGAATAATTTTTTCGAAAAAAGCGACAAACTTTGGCTTTATTTGTTTTTTTCTTACACTTTTCTCCACATTTATGAAATGGTACAAAACTTTACAAAATGTTCCCATGAGTACTTTCGACCGTAAAAACACAAAGACCCCAGATTTGGTTACAAATAAAATTCTCGCAAGTAAAAATCCTCGCTTCTTGATTTGATCATATAATTCAAGAAAATTAGTACATAGTTAGTTCCTAACTATTTGTCTTCAAAGCAATTTGACATCAAATGGGCGGGATAAGTTCACTCTCATGTCTATTATACATAATATATATGCATGGCTTGCAAACGTTACTAAATTAACAAAAGTATGTATAACTATGTACACTTGAAAATAAGATATAATAGAGAAAAATATGTCGGACTAAATAGTAACGCTCTCACGTTCATAAACCTCTCGAGCTGGCTATAAGGGCCAGGAATAAAACAAACAAAAAAAGCAAACTTATATAATTGTAACTAAACCAAAAAAGCGGTAGCAAAATGGTGCCATTTTGCCAATTGGATGTGGATCATCGCAGTTGGAACCAGCCAAGGAAGACACTCCCTACATTAGGGAGACCGAGCACATAGAAAGAAAAAAGTAGAAAGCCTTATAACCTAGTATATATTGCTATTAACCTTAGTACTAGTACTTAATAGCAATATAATTAAGTACATCTTGACATTGGCTCAACCTATTAGTGCGTGAGGTCATTACCACTTTATTATTCTTTTGCATAGAAAAAGCTGGTGGCTGATATAAGAGGACCTTACTTACTTTAATTAAAGAAACTACTGAATTGATGATATAAAAAATGATCTTTTAAGAAAGTTACTTTTATATTAAGTAAAGTGCTACGAAGTTATCATGAGATCCGAAAAAAATTGTATAGTATACGAGTATATGCACTTTCAAGTCCAATAAAGATTTGATACAGACCTTTAAAAGAGTCACACATATCAAAACTTGACAAATCAAGCTTGACCAAAACTGGAGTTTTATGTTTCTGAAATTTTTAACTTACCGCAACAAAGTATAAGATGCTGAAATGGGGAATGTGTAATTTCAGTTGTTGCATTTAGTTAGTAATTATTTCCTTTCTTAACAAATTATAATTAAAATATTTCCGAAGTAAAAAGTGCGACTTAAAATATATTAGACTAAGGAACACGTAATTTTTTAGTTTTTAAAAACAACAAAAGATAAGCCCAGCAGCTTTAATTAAACAATATTCGGAAAGAAGTACCTTTTGCGTAGTATTATAGAGAACAATGTGTCTTCAAATTGGCACTTATCTCTGCGTCATTACAATTCTCAAGCACAGTCGATTGTACAGGGTCATTTAATGAATTGTAGAAAAGAGACTAGAAGACTTGAGGAAAATTTTTTTATTTTTTGCAATTGTACTCTGAGACCATTTTTAGTATATTAAGAATATAATTCACTGTATTTTTATTATGGTGTCTCTTTCTCTCATAGTATAAGCAGAGAACACAGAGAAGGGACACTTAAACGTAAAATTTTGTTACGTTTAAAAAAATGTCTTTGTTTATCATTAGTTGGCTTTACGGATAGGTTTTTTTTATCATTGGTTCTGAAGAAAATCAGCCACACTACTACAGTCTTGCACATGAGTAAATGTGCTCAAAATAAGAGATCGCTTATGAACTAACCAAATACAATATACAACGTATATACGTAAATACTCTTTGCACTAACTAACCAACATTTGAAATGATTTGGAATATTGTCGACATCATCTAAAATTTACTATAATACAAAGCGTCTTAACAGGAGTTGTGTTGTGAAAGTTGATGATATGTTTTATTAAACAAAATTTTGTTAACTATTCATTAACTGAAATTCAATTCCTTCAATTAGAGATATAACGGGTTTGTGTTATTTGACACTATCCAGTGGTGGAACTGTCAAGAGACATATTTTCGTAAAAATACTAACAACATATATATATATATATATATATATATATATATATATATATACGAGTATATATATATATAATATACCAATTTTTTTATCACTGTTTACGAATAGATTTCTACTTACTACATCCTGTAATCACTAGCCTATATAATAGTATTCTCATACAGTAACAACATGTAGTCTTGCCATAAATAGTTAAATCTACATTCTATTGTTGCGAGTGTGTTCTATACGATAATGTCTCTCAAAAGTTTCATGAGGAGCTACAGAAATTTCCAAATTCAAATATTCTCTATTCGTAATTATGATTTTAAATCTTTTGACTCACACTCGTTATTGTCTGTACCTGCATTAATTTTTGATTCGAGAACAACAAATGTTTTGCTTGCTTTTGTAGTGTGTAAAAATCAGAATTGCTTCTAAGCTTCACCAATTTCTCTTATTGTCATTTTGTATTAATGATGGAGAAAGCGTAGCAAGTCTTTGGGAGCTAACTAGTAACTTCTTAATATATAATTTGTTCATAGAGGCCCCTAATATATACTATTAAAAAAATTGTCTGTTTCTTATAACTGAATTACATATAATTTTTAAACAAATATTCAGAGTGATGTTTTGAGCGAAATTTAAACGAGAAATAACCGTGGAAGTATAACAGAGTAAATATTCTTCATACGCGAATCTGAATCGCCCTACAATTACATTTACAAAAAACATGCATTTTTAAGCCAATTATTGTATCTTATGATCCAACACATTTCCAATAAGTATTAAGCTTCCAGAATCAAGAATTAAAATCATGTGGTTGATGATACGAAAATGAAATTTTTGTTCATTTATTTCTCACTTAAAAAACGTCACTTATATCTATAATGTGAGTCTGTAGGAGAGGGTATAAAATAACTTTCCAGATCTAATTCGAAACGTTAATGAGAAAATAAATCAAGATTTCGTTTTAATGCTTCTTTATTTAGTTATAAATAAGTCTTTTTTCTCAAAACTAAACTTTGAAAAAACAGTGTTTTTAATCTTTTTTTTTTAAATTTTAAAATTTTATAAGAACCTTTGGGTCAGCAAGTAATCGAATATGGCGTAACATCTTCGACGTTACTTTGTATAATAAAAATGAAAGGCAAATATTTTACAACCTTTAATGGATACAAATGCCAATTGCCATACCTAGCTAAATATTTTGCAGTGACTACATAATAAAGAGATCAGCCTTAAAGTCTCATGGAACTATCGAACAAGTGCACCGCATTGCTTCTGAAATAAGACGAGGATTCTAACAAAGGATGTACTGCTCAGGAATATTCCTAGAAGTCGCACAGGCCTTTGACAAGGTCTGGCCTGAAGGACTTATCTATAAACTTAGAAAGTTTCTGCCGAGCAATTCGCATCGGCTTCTGGAATGATATTTAACAAATCGGAAATTCAGAGTTAAATATAATGAATTCCTAACACCAGACTTTGAAATTATGGCTGGAGAGGGCCACAAGGTAGTGTGGTTGGCCCTATGCTATACACTTTGTACACTTCTGATTTGCCAACTGTTAAACACCTCGTTACTCCGACTTTTGCGGATGACACAGCTATCCTGAGCCGTCACCAAAATCCAAGGATAGCTTCGCGTGAGTTAGAAGAACATTTAAAAAAAATATAAAGTTGACTAGCCGACTGGCGCATCAAGGCAAACAAGCAAAAAAGTGTATATGTGCCATTAACCCTCAAACCCCGGTCTTGTCCGGCAGTCTCCTTAAATGGCATTGAAATCCCGCAAGCATCAGTGCTAAAATACTTAGGATTGCATGTCGACCGACGGCTCACTTGGAGAAAGCAAATAGAAGCGAAGAAAATCCAAATGAAACTCAGGGCAAATTCATTCATATAAACAAAAAAGCGAACCTAAGGCTGGAATATGCAGTGATTTATATACAAGGCTTTAATGAAGCCAATTTGGACTCACAGTGTCCAGATTTGGGGCACTACAAATGCATCAAATTTACAAATAATCCAATGGGCTCAATCCAAAGTTTTGAGAACGATCACGGGCGCTCCATGATTCGTCAGAAATGAAAATATTCATCGCGACCTGAATTTATAACCGGTTGAAAGAGAACTCGTAGATTTCTGAAGGAACTATAAAACCAAAC
This sequence comes from Clusia tigrina, assembly GCA_920105625.2. Lineage (NCBI taxonomy): Eukaryota > Metazoa > Arthropoda > Insecta > Diptera > Clusiidae > Clusia > Clusia tigrina. The sequence goes on along the minus strand of OV050030.1, from coordinate 28,109,411 downwards.
TTAAGTGTCATCCAAATCAGCCAGCAAGAAATCTGCTTCAAGGGATGGTATACATCTCGTCTTAAAAGACCACTTCTTTAATATAATAATTTATAATTCTAAAATTAAAATTGCTCCAAGCACTGGCGCGGAGCATCAATCTATTTATTAGTTAGTTGTAAGCTTTGAAAAATTATTGTTGGATTTCAATTGAAAAGATAAAATAAATAAATTTATGTTTAATTAAAAAAAAAAAAAAAACTTTAAGGAAGCAACAACAACTGATACGGAAAACTAAATCTCAGTCGCATAGCAGGTTAAATTGTAATAATAAAAAATTATGATAAATAATTCAATAAAATTATCTGCCAGTACTCTTTAATTGTATTTATTGTAATAATTAATTTTTTAGAATAATGTGTAATAATAATAATAATAATAAATTATCTTCCAATGGGTTCCAAACATATTTGCAATTTCCTGTTGAGCATTATATTTTATTATATTACCACTAATAATACATTTTGTATATATGCGATTATTTATGGTACTGACAATTATTTATGCAAGTTTACAAATGATGTAAGGATTGGTCCGGAACTTATTTTGGTACAACATAATATATAGTTACATATCTAATTAGTAGCGCCACATATCTAATTAGTGCCGCTACGAGTACTAACTAGGTCCGATTCGGACATCACCTACAATTAATTGAACATTTCATACTATTTAAAATCATCTACCAGAAAAATACTTACCTAATTGGCTTAATAGACATAGTAAATTACTCCTATATGACGGTCATTTCGGTTGCTTCAGTATGTGCTGCGATAGTTGTTGCTTATATCTCGGTAAAGCAGATAATGTTATATTAAATATGATTAGCTATTGAGAATATATATTTTAGTTAAAGAAACAAAATATATTTTCTTAATATACAGCAATTTATTAGACAATGTGTTTGGTATGCGAATTTTGTCCCTTCCACAATTTAACATTGTATATTTAAATGCTATTTTCTGACTGTATTTTTCAAAAGTTTTGTATTTGTAACGAATGCGTATCGAACACCATATGAATTCCAATAAACTTTAATTTGTAGGCCTTATGATTATTTCAGGAGCAAGAACTTTTCTTTCTACGTTTTTGTAGGCTGGAAGGATTGCTGAACTATATTGTTGCAAATTCTGAAATTTCTGCTCTTCAACAAACAATAATAAGCACATCCTTAATGACTCGATTCAAAATATCCGACCTCTATCATAAGATATAAGTTTTGTTGCCTTGATATACTCCAATACAATTAAGTAATAGCATACTCATAACAATGGTTGTTTAGTTTGTAAATATAGTTATAAGATAGTTTGTCAATAAATATTAATATTGATAAGTAAATAAATAAAAAAATAAAACTTAATTTAACTATTATAGAATTTTTAACTATAAATTGTGAAAGCGGAATGAGTTTCTGGTTTAAATTTCGAAATATTGCTTGGAAATTTAGAAAGACTGCCATCGTCCTTTGTCGGGAACTGGCCAAATACAACTATGCATGGAACCGACTTGATGAAAACACCTTTAAATCGTTCCAATCCAGACATAAAAACATTTTTTTTATTGGTTTTAAACACTAACAATAACAGTGTTTCCTTTATCATATTAAAAGTAGTGTGAGGACAGTGGTTGAATTTTCAAATATTGGCTGATTTTTATAGATTTATATGAAAGCAAAGTATCAAATTATATTGTTACCTCCAACCCACGAAATACAATTGCAGCAAAGTTTCATTTAAAACTCTCTAAATAATTCATTTTCATACACTCACATGTTGAAGAAATTACATATATTTCTGACTGACTCTTCTGTGCGTAGCAATTCTAATCTATGGAAGCAAGATTTATTGGACTATCTAAGTTTATAAACTTATCGCACATGTGTATAGATAGTTTTCCAGTGGAAAAGCGACACAGTAGACAGAGAAAATATCAACTGATGTTTCTGTCAGCGTTACGAATTTAATGACTTTGCCGGTTCTGGCATTAACCGCTAATCTGGTTCGATCCAATTAAAATACTCCCTCTGGTATATGAGATTGCGCTTTCGGAAATGCCCTTTTGCCCAATTATGCTATATACACCCACACATATATACGATTATATATGATATAAGATCGAAATCATCACAAATATCATTCGCTCCCCCTTTTTTAAAGCAAGCCACAGTGAAGAAAGCGGCCAAAGCAGCGGCAATAAAGACATCAACAAGGAAGGCACATTGCATCAAAGCGTATAAACGGACCATTGCACAAGTCAGACAGAGGCACGACACACTAAAGGGCCATGCCGAAACTGCAATTCAAGGAGATACAGCGAAGTGATGAAGAACATGATTTCATTTATATGAGCGTGGCAGTGTAGATCTGTGGAGATTTCCAAAAATAATTCAAAATCAGCAACGAACCGAAACAAATGAGAATTTGTTATCTTTTCCTTTTTGTTATTATTGGGTAAGAATATTTCAAAATGAACGGAAGTATTTAAATCAAATGTGCGGAAGAAAGTGAAACAATCTCATTACTTTGAAGGTGGAGATTGCAGATCAGCGAAGCAGATTCCACAACCAATTATAATCCGGAAATTTTTGCGGTTTATTGCAATGGACATTTTTGCCAATAAAAATTCAAATGAAATGGTTTTGGATCTTTATTCCAAACCAATCTTATGTTATAATGCATACGAGTACTAATATTTTCATTATTAACGTGAGTTTCTTTGAAATTCCACAAGGGACGTTTCAAATATTTCAACTATGATGGTATAACAGAGTTTAGGGAGTGCTTTCGAGTTCACAATTTTAATGCGACTAGATTTAATTTTTGAGATACATTGTTTCAAACTGAAAATAAAGAGAAATATATATGTGAAATTTATATCCTATATTTAATATTTAGGAAATGTTACGTTAGGGAAATCGGCCGAATTATTAGCTCTTATATTTAATATTTAAAAGACATTCGTTTAGGGGGTCTGCAGACATGTTAAATATAATCTTCCTTGCAAGGAGGACTCCTAAAACTGAAGATCATAACATTAAATCAAACTCATACCTTCATGTGTGATATGCCAATCAATACAGTCACATGATTGCTCAAGTATCGTGGACATTTCACCGAAGCAAGTTTAAAACATCTCAAATTTGACCATACAGCAAATAAAATACCACAAATTCACAACAAATTAATCATGGAACAGAACATTGATAGTGTCACCAAGCCACAGAAATGTCAATGTCTTACCACGATTTCTTCAGATCGATAAGGTAACGAGTTTCATATAGATTATCTATGGACAATTTTGTTGAGATTGTGGGACACATACAATTGCTTATATTTTTAGACTGTATTCAATATATTTCGAAAAAATGTTCAACCTGAAAGACGATCTTGTAATTTATAGACCACACAAAGTAATTTTTGATTACTTCATCGGGTTACATTTCAGTATGAGTGTTACAGATTTTGACTGTACACTTGAATAGGTAACATAGATAGATCTGTTCTTTCAAATATATCGAAAAGAGAAACGTCCAACATTATGTTGGTGGGCAACAAAAAATTTGCATTTTTTTATCATATATTAAATTTTGTAGATGTTATGGAATACTTCTCTATATATTTATTCTGTGGCTTTAGACCTATTATTATAGAACGACCAATTAATATAGAGCGACCTATAATTTAGACCTATCAATATAGATTGGAAACTCAGTATATTGTTTCGTTGCACTGTACTTAACTCTACAAGATGGTGAATTTACTTTCGCATTAATTCGAATTCGTAAAAATTTGAATGAGGTGTACTCAAGTAGTAATGAGACCGAAAAATATAAAATAAAAAATCAAGTAAATAGTTTCTTTGATTGCAATTTATATAATTAAATTCTTTCTAATTTATATTTCTCTTTTGCAATGAACCGACAAGGGTAGCAAATTATAGATTGCTGTAACTAGTACAACTGAAATCAGGCGTGAAGTAAAACTAATATCTGCATTGAAAATATTGCTATATAAGATCAGGTGACAAATGTTGTAATATTGCAGTCTTGTATTGAAACTGAAATAAACTTTTTGTGACAAAATGAAGACGATTCTAGTTTGTTTTGCTATTTTAGCTCTATGGAATTTTAGTTCTGCTGAGGTAAGTTCAACCATATCTTTTTTCGTCTCTATATCATTAGCATCCACTTTTCTAAACTTAGATATCTGAGGACGAAGGGAGGGAGGTTATTAAAATGTGCTTGAAGCAGCATAGTGCTAGGGACGAGCACAATTTCCTTAAAGGCAGCCTAATAATGAATATAATCAACTTCGAGGAGGATTGCGCAGATGTGTCGAAGAAATCGAAACAAGTTTTAAAATGTTTCCTTGACAAAATTAATTTCATTGATGACAAGGAACGCTTGAACGTCAAAAACATTTATAAGGAATATCCGATCATGAAAGGATTCGAAGAGACGTCGAAGAAATGCTTTGCTCTACAACGCTCCAGCAATGAGCTTTGTGAGAATATTCTCGCTGTGGGATATTGCTTCAGGAATGAAATCAAACAAAAAATCGGTCTTGAGGGCTTAGCTGGCTTATTTGGTAAATAATAAATGTATTACCATTAATAAAGAATTAAGCTGCGCGCAGTGGCATTACAGCAAATAAATAAACTGATTTTTTTACTTTGTTGCGTAGCGCGGGGCGGCTCAATTTTAATAACAGTAACTGATTTATACCATGAAGGATGTGTTATTTGAAGCAAATGATAATTTTTTAAGTCATTAGACGGTATTCTCAAACCTTCGAATGCGTGAGCACTTCCACATTTTCCTTCCATTCGCACTGAATCAAAATAATTGTCCAAGCAGTGCTCAATATACAATACTGCTGAGATTCTAATTATATACCATATATCTGAAGATGGTTTTTGCACGGGTCCCTCAAGAACATTCTAGAACATTTGTTACTTGAACATAGATCATGAATTACTGCGATATTTGCAGTACAACGAGTATGACTGATGATCAGAATAGAGTGGTGAAAGATTTCCACGAAAGGAGAGCACTAAAATTATTTGGATGTTTTTCTTGATATGAGTGTTATAGTCCCGGTGCCTGGATACTGTTGCTACGGTTGTTACTATATTGTTCTTCAATTCTATCTGCGTTATGTTCGTATCATGAAGTATTGCAAAATATATTAAATATATAGTTTTACAAAATAAGTGTTGGAACAAAATAGTCGAGTTCCGCCTAGCGAGTCAACTTCACATACGAGTACGTCGGACTATCAAATCCATAATTCTAAGGATATAAACGGAATGAACTGTTATTTCTTACTAACTCAGTATCAGCCGTCGTACTGATGACTATATATTGTTGATGTTGTTGGCTCCTTTATGTCATCACTGCTTTGGGTTACAATTTATAGGAAACATTTTCTATATACTCGTACAGTAACTTTAATATTTCTGGCCGGACGGCTGTACTAAATAGCCAAAGTGAATATTATTCAAAATATCATAATCGCTAATTTTGTACGAATTTCGTTAATCTAAATATTCATTTAACTACTGCGAGTGTCTTAGCGGAGAGGTACGACAACTTCATGTCGGAAGCTTTCTCTCTAAACAGATTTGGTCATATTTGAACGAACTTCCACCACTAAATTCAATTACGAATCCCTATGCTAATAAAATTTACCAGCGGATGCAATTAAAAATCAAAAGCAATTAAGCTGCTTGCCACAAAATAGCCTCTGCAACACGTTGAAACACAAACAGCATTGCTGGAAAAGAGGAAAAGCTACAAAAGGAAGCAAGTAAAAATACTTCGCCACCAGTACGTACGCCATAAAAGAGAGCTGCTTCTAATGTAGGACAACAACACATTCTCGTAAATGCAGAAGAAATGGAAAATCCCCAACAATGGTGCAGTAAAAAATTAACAAAAGAAGGCACGCCACCTAAACACGCTGGAAAAAAATCAATTTTCACAGGAATAAAAACAGGAAACCGTAAAACGCGAAAATAATTCGTACACACACCTACACACTAACACACACACATATTCATAGAAAGGACAGCAAAGCACTTCGCTTTTAATGGCGTACGAAAGCGCCATATTAGCCAAATGCTGCCATACCATATGCAAAAATGCCAGTAAACCAGCCGGCAACCATGTTGAGCGCCTGTTTGTAGCGCTGCGGAACTGCAAAAAGCGCTAGGATACAAGCATTTCTCAAAGGAATCAAACCACAAAACAATTGCTACTATTTATGTGGATCGCACGTGGGGTGGTGTATAGAATGAAATTTCGAGGCTATACACCAAAACGGAGTGGGCAGACAATTGTGGTGGTCGCTTGGAATCTAAGTCAGTGGGAGGAGCCGCTGGGCCAGCACATACATTTGGGATACATCTTTCACCGTTGCTGCCTCCACGGTCTATAATAAAACAATTATGCTGGCGCTTTACGAGCTGACTGCAATATTCCCGACTTAACTTTTGCTTTCTGCTTTTTCTTTGCTAGAACCGCAGGGGGCAAGCTACACTCATAAAAATAGGAGAATCAAGTTGCATTAAAAGAAAATCTTAAAAAGCTGAAAATTTCGTCCTGGAAAAATGTGAGACCGAAAATAACTTTAAAAATTAGTGACTTTAAAAATTGGTTTTCTTATCAATTCTTTGAGATGCAACACTTTTTTTAGAATGATTTTCCAATTAGAAATACCGAGGGTCTTTTGCTGCGCCAACTCTCTAATATTGACATTGTTTTTGTACTTGTTCAATACATTTTTAGTAAGTGTCAATTTGAATATTTTTTATATCGATTCAATTCAATTAAATACTGCGACATAACTTTATTTGAAGTTACACTCTGTGGTCTAGTGGAAAGCAAGCTAGACTCACAATCAGAGGGTCGCAGGCTCAAATCCTGCCCTAGGATTGGTCTCGAAAATACTTCTCTGTAAAAAATCTTTTTCTCTTCGAGTGGAAAACCTCGGTAGGTAGTACTCATGTCCCAGCTCCTTGCAGTCATAATTAATTATGGTATAATATAATTAATTATGGTATAATATATAATAATAATGATAATAGGCCGTCCTCTGTAGTCCAGTGGAAAGCATGCTAGATTCACACCCCGAGGGTCGCAGATTCAAATCGTGCCACTGGCTTGGTCTCCAAAATGTTTCTTTGTATAAAATCCTTTTCTCTTCGAGTCGAAACCTCTCTAGCTAGTACTCATTCCCCCAACACCTTGCACTCATAACTAATTATGGTGTAAGGTATAATAATAATAATAATAATAATAATAATAATAATAATTATGGCAGTAACAATAACTCTCTCTCTCTCTCTCTCACTCTTTATTTGATTCACTCCTACCCATTTGTATAACTTAAATTCCAATGTGCAGAACTTCGCTATTCCAAATTTTACAATCAAAGCTGGTTGGAAATACAGTTTGGACATTTCTGCTCCAGATCCTAACAAATATATGTTATAAGGTCAGAGTCGATGTCGGCAGTAGGAAATTCATCACGGTACAGAGTAAGATTTATTTTTATATACTCGAATTTACATATAATTGTAGGCATTGCAAGCAAACAAATGTAAACCTTGGTTTGTAAATGGAGTCTGTGGTACTTAGCCACACATTTTTTATAATGAATTATGTAAGAGACTTTTGTAACAATCAAATAGTCTGTAAAGTATATCTCATTGCCTCTATAGATCACAAGTTGTGCTCCATTTTATAGTCCTTTATAGTTCCTCAACCATTTCATTTAGACAGAAAATATACTGAAATATACTGGAAGGCCTAAAATCATCCTATTTGATCCACTGTTCTCTCGTTTAAAATACAATTCTGATTAAAAGACTCTTCTGGACTCACATTCCTTGTTAATATTGCCTTTTCAGAGAAGCGATATTGCTCATTTTTTCTCGGATATCCTATTTTTTGTACATCACACATTTGCCCGGTATTTTTCATAGTGTTGCTGGTTATTAATTCTGCTCCACTGTAACATGGCTGGAAACGAAGTTCCATATTAACCACATTTATGCCATTGAGCACAAAAACGTGTGTTCTTTGGTTGACTGTGTGTGGGGTGATACCACATTTCCACATTTCCCTATTGCATACGGCATAAGTGCACTAAAGTCTTTACAGTGGCATTTTGCTGCGTATAGGGTAAAAAAGAAGGTTGTGAACCAATTATGCAATTACTTAATTTGATATTATTCCTCTGGTTTTGCTTTGTGGTTAGAAATTGTTTTATTTGCTGCTGTTTTTGTAGCTGCAGCAATTGCCCGGCGTACACCTATGGGTATGATATTCTGCATATGGACTCGAATACGGCTGGGATTAGCTACGATTTCAAAAGTGTTTACCTTGCACGTTCGTGAAAGTGACTGCAATTGCGCACCTTTGCAAACAGTGTCCGTGTTGTGGCTATTTGATATATGGCTAAAGCTGCATGCATTTCTTAATTGTAACTTGCCATATTCCACTAAAGTAAGACATATTTTTGTGATAGTTTCATTAAATTACAGGATAATGGACATTGACTGAGATACAATATTGGGTGAATCTCCATCTAAATTACTCTATGATATGATTCACATTATCTTTAAATGATTTTTAATAAAACATTCTTAAAATTTCGGTGCGGAAACAAATTTAAAGAAAGTCTCCTGTAGTGTACTCAGCAATAAATTCATATCATAAATCCACCTACCAATTAAATCATTGTTTCTATATTTTCCTGTACACTCAGGACTTCGTTGGTCAGAAAATGCAATTATGCATCAGAATAAACAATTATAAACTTAAGTAATATGACTGCACAGAAGTCATTTCAAATATCATAATGTCATTTTTATGAATTCCAGATAATGTGCTGAATGTTTTTATATTCCTTCCTCAGAGTAGAGTGGGAGCGATGTAAACACTATCAATTAACATTTCACAATTGAAGTCTTTCTGGTGCGTATAAGCCATGACATTTCAGGCGCTGCATGAATTTATTCACGAATGTCAAGCCATGTCTCTTTAAATATTGTATGAAGTCTGTTCTGTTCTAATGCTCAATAATTTGAGGCACAACATACGAAGAAAATTCCGACTAATGAGTCCGCAAACCAGCTTTTCTCTTCAACCACCAGTGTCCGATTAGAAGCGGAAAAGAGAACACTCATGAGGATTTAAACAGCACATATACTCGTACTATAATCTGTATCCTAGGAGCGACATCCCAATAGCAGCTATCAAATGGAAACAAGTACACTAGGGAAATCCTGAAAGCCATGTGTAAGAACTGGTGGGGCACAACATGAGAAATTGATTAAGAAAAAATAAAGTTTTGTATCCAATAATAAAAATGCATGGATGCGTCTACATTTATTCTGAAAGTTTTACATTATTTTATTGTTAAAAAACGACATCTATATAAATATATATACTTTCTGTATTTCAGTGGTTTTAATAGCTCCGATGTAAGAAATTTCTTGAACTCAACAATATCCCACCAGTACTCGTGTAGGTTGGAATTCTCTATGTTTGATTGGAATTCTCTATGAACATATGAGTTACTATTTTGAACCGATGCATTAGTGGCAAGGAAGTTTTTATTCATTGGCTATGATGAATTGTCAAAAGTGATATATTTTCTTTCAAACGACTGCGCTGGGCATAGGTATGACATTTTACTATCTAAGCATCCAAGACTGCACCCTGTCATGGCAATTCTAATATATGTACATTATTAGCAAACACAGGCGCTCCTTAGAATCTGTGTAGTTGGACCATGATATGTTACCGAATCCTATAACAAACTGAACTAGCAGAGGCATAGGATATCTTAATGCACAATAACATAATACCATAACTAATGTAGATAAGCGTTTATTAATATTTTGATGAAAAAGTATTAACAATATTGATGACTATTCGTATCATACTCCTACAACAAATTAATGGAAATAAAGTAAACGGTTTGTGAATTTGAAGAACTTTGGTGGTTGTTTAGGATTTTTTAATAATTATATCATTTCTACGATTGTGAACATTACAGCATTAAATATATTAATGTCATCTAAAAACAATGAGCAGCCTAGTACACTGGTATAATATCTCCCTTGGTACTGGTTACTCTTCAAGAATTACTTTGACATACTTGCATACAACTGGTGAGATCAAAACTAATGCATTTATATGCGCGTAGTGGTTTGAACCACTACTACTGCATTCAGAACTGTGTGGGAATAAAAAAATATGTTTGCTGTCTAAGATTTCCTCGTCTCGAACGGTTGCTTGGAAAATCTCCTTCTACCAGCGTAGCTAAAACTGTGAAATATTGCAACACATTAACTCAAAAGTTGAAAATTGCCAGCAATAAAACGTTATAAATCACATAAAGTCCTTGCATGTCAACGTGTCATACACTTACCGCTATGTACACACACATGCACACACACACACATGCATTTAAACACACTCTCACACGCACTTGCTAGTAATCGTGCGTTTCACAATGTTTCCTTTAACCTTTGTTGCTACTTAGCTTCTGAACCCTTTGACTTAAGCTTTTGTTTTGTTTGCTTTCTCCCGTGTTTATTTTCCAAAAGGATTTTCGTGTGCCATATTCCTAGGGCTTTCAGTGTGTGCCATAGTGCTGTTGTGTACATTGTTGTACTGGTATTTGCTTTTGCATTTGTATTAGTTCTATATTTTTTGTCGGGTACTCTTGATGTACACGTTTAAGCATGTGTAGAAGTATTACACATACTTTTGACATTTTTATACTTTTTTCAGGTAAATACATCACCCAGGCACATGGCTTAAGGTGGAGAAGACTACAAGGAACATATGCGCCCACCTAAAAAGTTGCAGCGGCTGCTGGAGCCATGTACGCTCTGCGGTTCGCAGGAAATCTTTAGTACACCAGAGCAGCAAAATATGTTTGTCGAGTAGACTGACATTTATTGGTGTAGCGGGAATTCCTACTGTCCCTGTCAACATCCTTGCCACTTACTTTGAACTGAACTTGCACTGCAAAATGCTGCACATGAACTCAATCGACGCTGATTGGTGCACATCAAGTTGAGCATTCCGAAAGTATAGACATGCCTTATATTACCTTCATTAATCGTCTGCGGGTGTATTCATATACCTAGGAGTGCTCAGCAATGCTACAAAAATCATATCAGAGCATTCAGCAACAATAAAAAGCGTTGACACCATCATAAATTCTAACCCAAAGTTTTATGATGTGTGAAAAAAACAATAACAACAACAACGGCAACAAAAGCAGGGAGATAAACAAGGAATAAGCCCAACTTACCTTAGCAGCAGCAATGAGACATGATGGGATATGTCAGCACAAGTTGAGTCGAACTTTTGATGCCAGGACTCGTAGCTAAAAAAGGTACAATAACCAGCATGAAAAGAATTACACTCTAAATAGCACCTACTGAATTTTTTATTACGAAAGATAAGCGTCAACTCCCTTTCCACTTGTTTGCTGGATGAAGGGAGCCAAAGGGAGCAAAACAATGAAAATAGAAGAAAAAGGCTTACATTGTTTTTCCTTGACACGGAAGGGTTAGAAAAGCAAGCGTTAGGGGCGTTTTAAAGCGGTAATACTTTAAACATGCTAAGGACTCATCCAATGATGCATTAAAGAGTTAAATATAACCAAAAAAAGTTCAGGATAATATTGAATCGTTTTATTGTTTTAATAAAAAGAGGCAATATTCCTTCTAATGAACTGATGAATGAACTTGTAATTGATTTGGTTAATGCAATTAGAAAAAAGAGAAAGTATCTTGGCATCAACCTTGAGGAGGTATTGAAAGACATGAGACAAAACGACTTCCGCCAAACTTATACAGTCAACTCCTCTCCCCATAATTTCCGACTTGCACAAACAATTTTTGACTAATAATGGTGAGCAAATTTTAGAAGGGCATCCACCAATAGTTCCAAGACTCCGAAAAGGAAGGAAATATAAACCGTCAAATATGACGACTCCTGTCGTCTCTACAATTCATACAAGTACGGTCGGCGTTGATGGGTACGTCGAATTCATCGAAGAAATGGCTTGTTTTCTAGTCAGATAATTGTGCAAATATCTACATTCTTTAGTCAGCTTTCATCCATACTTTATCAGAAAGTATACAATAAATACAGATTTTTTAAACCTTTATGAAAGACGTATTCTGCTTCATGAGGCCCCTGCCTTTTCAATAACATCAATTAGCATAAATATGTAGATAAATATACGTGGTATAAGCCGGAGAACCATCGTATAAGAAGTTCTTGGAGCACTCTAATAAGTGATCCCCATTGTGTTTAACCATTTAGATGGGGGAATAAGATGTTTGGTATCAATTGGCATACAAAAATATATTTGATCATTCCTTAAAACTCATGGTCAAATTAGATAAGATCGTATTTAAATAATGAGGTTTTATTTTTAAACAAGTTTCCATCCGTCTACATGCATATCTTGTTCTCCATCTGATACACTGACTTCCGCTTCTCTTTAAAATTGCTGAAAATTTTGTGAATAGACAGCCAAACTTTCTGAGCAGAAATAACCTAGACTATCACAATATACTGTCCTACTATTTCAGCTTGCTTTAACTACAATTTTTAACAAGCATGTACAAATATTTCAGAACTGTGGACGTTTAATAAATTTATTGCTTCCTTCTGGTAAATATTATGAAAATATTCACTTCTATGCACGAAAGTTGTATGGAAAGCGGTGTTAGGAGTACAGAAAGTTCAAGTTGAACTTCAGCAAAATATTTGTCTGTATATTATTTAAAATTTGTATTTTTAGCATCAAGGAGCTTATAAACTTAAGTGCAATAAATATCCTTGCATACAATAAGGCGCTATGCATATGGCATATGGATTTAAGTGTACGGCGGGGCATGTGTGTGTATATGAGAACATTTTTCATAGATTGTCTGTTGACTTTGCTGCTTTGGAATAAAGTTCACAGTCAAGGCTTGCGTTGCAAACCTAGACAAACATGGTGATTTCCAAGGAATTTATTAAATGGCGCTTGCAGTAATTTGCCTGGCAACATCTGTTTAAAAGTAGCGAAACTCAGAGTTTGTGTAGATTCGGTGAAGAGTGTTGACGGCAGTCTCCAGGCAAGATACGCAGATATCAGAATAAATATGACTATAAATATGTATACTAACAAGTGTATATATATGAATACCTGATTGCTTGAAGTGTGTAATTGAGGAGCAGCTCAAGATGTCAAGGACAATAAATACACAGCTATTTGGCAAATTTGAAATGTGTACATTAACTAAGAAGAGTATTAAGGAATGTGGAATTTGTGCGGTACAACCGAACTAACATATTGAGAAATATGAATAAAACACGTTTTTCACAAAACTACGTTCTAAAATTATAATTAACCATTATTTTAGTAAGGTGTTGAAAGAAGGCTAATCTCCAGATTAGAGCAAAATCCTCATATGCGAGGTCGAAATTTACATAATGTAACATATATAAATATGGAACTAAAGTAATTAAACGAATTTAAACAATAAGGGAAGCGTAGTAGAAATCTCAAAAAATATTCATTTTATTAAAGTATATTCAAGCCTTTTTGTAAAAGCTTGCAAAAATAATGTTTCAAAAACTTTCAATAATATACAAATTGAAAAAGTTTATTAGAGTTCTTTAAGACAATGAAATCTTATAAAGTATATATAAGTATAGCACACAAATGGCTCAGCTAAAACTACTTGAAAAACCTCCTTTAATGCTTTCTAAGCATTTATAATATTGGAATTTTACAAATAAAATGATGGAACCCCATTCAAAGTTCCTGTTCTATTGAGTGTGTTATTCATACTGAGACTTTTAGTTCATTAGTTGCAAATAGTGAATATACTCGTATTAAATCAATATTAGCCTCCCTAATCTAGTGGTAAGCATGCTAGTCTCGAAGTTGTGGGGTCGCATCTTTCAATCCATCCAAGGTCATGGTCTCGAAATACCACTTTCTAAAACTTGTTCTCTCCGAGTCGAAACTCTAAGATGCTGGTACTTATTTTCTCAAACCCAGAAATATAATTATTTATTATGGATTTAGTTATACTATCTGTATATAATAAATTAAATTACTAAATCAATGTTTGATTGTCTTTTTTTTTTTAAACAACTGCTGCAGTCTCTAAATGCGCTAAATTCTTCAGTCAACTGAAGTGTCTATTAAAATAAGTAAAAGCAATGTTATGCCACAAAACAAGAACTTCTAATTGCAATACATCAAGGCAGCAAACGTAATATCAAAAGACAGGAACCGGCACTCAATTGCCAGAACATAAAAGCAGTGAAGAAAAAGCAAAATAAAAGAAAACTCAACACTGTCCAAGAAGCGAAGAAAAAGGCATCCACACTCGCGCCGTAGCAGTCTCCCAGGCTGCAAGTGCCACTTACGAGCATGAAAGTCGCCGGCCGCTGGCTGCATACGCCAAACTCGAGTGGACAACACGATGACTTTAAGTGGCGCAATGGCGAGTTGCATGCATTTGATTTGCATTTCGAACATTTATCGCGCTGGCGCAATAAATTTTAACCAACTGGCGGTGCGAAATTGACGCCGGTCAGTTGAAGAAGGAAAGGGTAAAGAAGCCGCACAAAAATGTAGCTCTTGTCTGCGTAGTCCTTGTTTATAAAAGGGCTAAAAATAATATAGAATAAATATATATTTAAATTATTCTGACAGCTCTGGAATATTTATGATGAGCCGATGCGCGCCAAAGCAATGTGTCAAGTGGCTGCGTCCGCGACAGTGTCTGTAGCTGCTGTTCCAGTTATTGTGCTGGTCGTTGTTTGAGCTGAGGCTACTGGCACTGTTGGAGCGTGTGTTCAGTTTGACCGCCTCAGTCTCACATTAACGCTAGGCTCTCTTCTCTGCACTGCGATGCGACGGCTCTGTATCCCTGTCATGTCACTTTTGGCCCACTGAGGTTGGGTGCTGCAGCCAGCCACGCCAGAAGTGCTCAGCTCAGATTTCGCTTTCGTTGGAATTGGCGTTGTTGATGTGTTGGATCTTCACTGATGCTTTGTGCGTTATTTGATAGTTTTAAGCGTAATAAAATGTAATTTACGACATGTTTTCTCTTCTTTCGGTTAATTAATATTTTTTATGAGCACTTATGTGCATTTTTAAATTATGAATACTAGAAGTGTCCTTGAAAATGAAGTGGTCAAGAAAAAGACTTAAATTTATTTATTACCTTGCCAATTTAATATACAGCAAAGTTCCAAGGACATAAAAGTTAGCTTTTAATCACCTTCTGGAGTATATTCACATACTATTATTGGCATTTCGCAGTATTCGCTCATTTAATATGGTTTTTACGTCAATCATTGACAGACATTGGATGAATTTTCCTATCAGTGCATCAGAGGAACTCGCATCGTTTGGTCCCTTTCCAAATATGTTAAATTTTGATGGAAAGTTTATAATTTATAATGCGATAAAAACCCATTATGAACATGTTCGCTATTCATTCAAATATATGCAAACTAATTACATTTTGGCACATTTCTAATTTGCACAGAAGTTCACTTCCTATTAAAAAAAAATCAATTAAAATTTATTTACCATGAAATTAATACGCACACTTTCTAAAAATTAACCGCTGACCGCAGTTCGCTTTCGCTGTGCGGTTTATAGCCTCCCTGCAATTTCGCCTCCACACAATCACTTTAAGCAGCTTCCAACTTTCCGGGCTGTTATTAAATTTGTTAAATATTTAATGCAATTCACTCTCCATCAAAGCCGACTAATTATTTTCCAATTATTGCCCAGGCTGGTAGCAACTGGCGTCTGTCAAAACAAAATGAAATGCTAAATCGAATGCAAATATTGAATTTGAAATTAGTTCAGAAGCAACGACAAAAGTCCGGCAATAATGAAATCCAATCTTGTGCAACATTTGGTCACTGAAATTAAACGAAAATCGGACGAAATATTGCACAAGTTGATTGTTATTTGGTCGTTCTAGCAGTGGTGTGGGGCACGGAGGGGTTTACACCAATTGGCATGAAACTGATTTCAACCCTTACTTGAATGGAAACAGTGGAATCGAATTCAGAATGTCATATTCAAAATTTATAAAAGGGCATGGTATGTTGGAAGAACATTCTTATATTGTCATGAATAAATTTATACACTCCAATACTATTCCTTTTGGCTAAATAATTTAATTATAAATATGACATAAAAGATTTTTGAGTATATTAAAATTACTATTATAATGCATTATTTATTTTTACAAGGGAAGAAGATATGAATAATTTAGCAAATCGTTACCCGAACTTAATTCAGTTTTGTTTTGTGATTTGTCAGTTATTGTTGTCACTTTACAACAATCCGTTTATAGTCCATGGGGTAACACAGAATATCCCGATTTAATAGGTTTACGGACCGGCGAACAGTTTGGTTCGTTACTGCTTTGCTGATTTCTTTCAACCTAAGAATTCGTTGTAGCTTTTCTATTAACAACTTGTCAAGCAGCAAGATAAAGCAAGTATTAAGGAACAAGATAAAGCAAGTGTTAAGGAACAAGATAAAATTCTCTCGCAACTATGATGTTCGGAATCACACCATGGCATGAGCATCTTTGAATTGTCAGTATAACCAATATATGAACAAATATCACGTCTGTTGAGAATTTCCTGAACATGCTGCTCAAAACTGTGGTTAGTTTTTGGTAATAAGCAGACTATCGAAATCATCAGTTTGAAAGATGGATTATATACGATAAGGTATAAAAATTAGTTCGAGAGCATCATCGTAAGAGAGAATGTTGTGGTAGGATACGAAAAATAATACCGATAAGAACCAAACAAATAGCTTTACAATAAGAATCCAGCTATAGAAATATATTTCTATAAATACAAACTAAACTGGTATTCCAACGCTTTAAGAACGAAAAGTTCGCAAGTGGTGGTAAGGGAAGTTCGACCTACCAAATTCTATTACAGCGAAAAAAAACAAGAAATTTCTGGAAATGTATATGATAATAAAGTTCATTGGAAGAGTGTGGCTTTAAAAGATTATCCTCTTAAATAGATTTCATCATAGATACTTCAGCTTAGTATCATCACTGAAATATACTTCGTCCAGGAATTATTGGAATACAGAAGAACCCAAAGAAAGAAGAAAAGAAGCAAACCGATGCAAGTGATTTCTCAAAGTATTTATTTATTGTTATCCCAATATAAATACAAGTACAAATTAAGATTGATCGAATAAAGAGATTGCGCTTTCGATTTTGACAGTTTGCTGTTCAGTCGTCTACGTCACAATATCAAAGTTTTCGCAGAAGTGCATTACGAGCGGTATATTTTTTATTATAAATTGTGATTTAATTATATTTGTGAGTTTCATAAAGAAAAGATATATACTTGGGTGCAATGAGGGCGCTATTACCAATGGGGTAGTGCCGAAGTTGATGATACACTTGACTTCGCAGTATCTAAGCCTACTCTTACAGTTATTTCAAAATATTCTGCTTTTGATACAATGTACGAGGGCGGATTGATATTGAAGCTACCTAAGTAGGAAAAAAACATTTTTTTTTCAAAAGCCATTTATTTCTCAACATAGTCTCCTTTTACTTCGACACACTTAGTAAGACGATATTCCAACTTTTTTATACCATCTGAATAATACGATTTCGGGAACCCCTCAAAATACGCGTTAGTTTCGGTAATCACTTCTTCGTTTGAGATGAATCTTCTTCCTGCGAGCCATTTTTTCAAGTTTGGAAACACGAAAAAGTCACTAGGAGGTAAATCTGGACTCTAAGGTGGATGATTAACCAATTCGAAGTGTATTTCATGTAATTTTAGCATTGTATCTAATGCTGTGTCAACCGGTGCGTTTAACAGCTGACGTTTGACAGAACGCAATTTGTAGGAAAAAGTTTTTGTGTTTGTGCTGCCATCTAGCGCTAGGTAGCTTCAATATCAATCCGCCCTCGTATATAAATAATTAGATCACTATTTATACAGATGTTATATTGATACCCTTACAAGTTACTTCTCAGGACATTGCATAAAAAGCTTTTGATGATTTAGAATACGATGGGCTGTAAATTTTTCCGTCTATATATGTCCTCTATGGGCACAGTCATTGAATTCTATCATTCTTGAGTACAAATGGCTTGATCTTGGTTTTGCATTATTGCTGGTGTATAGAAGATAGTTTTATGTCTGAAAAGCTGATATGTGGATGAGACTATCTTCAAAGTATGTGAAGTAATCAAAGCAAACGGACAATATATTATAAAAAGTAAAATGCTTAAAAGAATGTATAATTTAAAGTAAGAACAAACGAAAAAATGTGCGGATATTCCAAATGAAATTCGCATTAACTTGGCCTGTGAAAAAGTTCACTCTTGAAAATTATAAAATTTTTATATTATTGTATTAGGATATTTACCCTACAGCCATATATGAGTACTAAGAAGGTATAATCTAAATTTTAGATTCTAAAGGAACAAATTTTCTTTAATTATTTCGTATTTTATTCGGTAAGTACCGTATTACTGAGTACTAAGAAGTTATATACTCGTATGAGTAGTAAGGGATTATAATCTAAACTTTAGATTGTAAAGGAACAAATTTTCTTTAAATATTTCGTATCTTATTCGGTAAGTACCGTATTAGATTTACAGCCAGTAGAGTAAACCTCAGCAATATATCCCATAGATATAGATTTATTTCCCTTCTTCTTTCAGTAATATAAAAGTGGGGAATATGAGATAAAGTTGAAAGTATCCTATGCTACAGAAGCTAAAGAGAAATGTAAAAGTGATTGATATGGTGTGGCGTCCGACCTGGCCGCATTCATACATGAGTTTACATTATTACTTTTATGGACTCGTACTGCTGTGGTAAATGATATTCTCATTTTTACTACAGTGACCAACGCCAAATATTAAGTAGCCAAATAAATACAAAAGTCGTACTTCTCAGACCACTGTGCATGTTTTATTAAAATACCAATTTCGTCATCAACACCTACTGTTGTCATTTGGCTCTAGTGAGCACTGCAGCAGTCTCCAACTTGATTTATACCAAGGGGAGCAAATAACACATTTTAACGATACCAGCCTCCCCCAAAATGTGAACAGCAAATTGCATCATCTGTTGCTGTTAGATGGCAACAGCCTTCAGTCGGCATAGTCAAACAAAAAACTTTCCCAACAAAAACTCTGCAAATTTTAGACACAAATGGTGGTGCAATTGGGGGAATTTGAAGCCGGCGAATGTTCGAACACAAACAAAACTCGAGTATTTGTTATAAATTGTGAAATGAGAAGTTTGCGCCTCATGAAAAACGAATTAGTTTGGAATGCAGGGAGCTGCTACATAGGTTGGAGCTATCAGACGCGGTAATAAGTTTATTGGAATTATATGTGCCCAATACGGCTTTGAAACATCGATAACTACTGCAATTGTATACTGTAAAGAAAGTGGAGGGGAGTCGATGAAATGAAGACTGTCATGCAAGCATTGTAGTTGCGTAGCAGATATCCGGAAGAGTTAATTTCTCAGGTCTTTATAAATCGCCTCCAAATATGGAAATGGATGAATTTACTGTACGTCCAGGAAAAAAGTGACTGAGAATGATCCATCAATAGTTTTGAGAATCTTCATTAGCTTTTTCACTAGCAATAATGCTTCCTAAAACGGTCTGTGAGATAGTTTGGTGTAGTAACTTAACTTGTTTCGTATGAACGAGGCCTACAAAATAGCGGTTGTATCCATAATTAAATTATACTCTTTCATACTCATTCTTGATGGCAATTCAAAAAAAAAGATTCCTGTGGAAGAGTCAAACTCCTTACTAAGGAAAAAAGAAGAAATAGTCAGCAGTGTATCTTTATACAAGCAACTGTAAAACTGTACGGGAATCAAATAATCACTGGCAATATTCAAGGCACTTCCAGATATCTGCTGCGTATTCCCATAATTTAAGCAATTGTCAATTGAATTAAAAATATTTCTACAAGTAAGATTCAAGTGTGTGTGTGTGTGTTTGACTGTCTGTTTGCCATTTAAGTAATTAATGCTATTTCCACTCATGTATATACATACATGGAGAGGTGCACAACAGTCATGTGCATATTGCATATATTAGTGCAACACTAGCACAGTACGTCATTCGGCGTCAGTGCCCAGTCCCTGATGTTGCAACAGTATGACATTGATTTATTGTTAGAACGAGGGAGTTCAGTTCAATTGCATTCCTCACCCACAGCTCCAAGCAGCCACACACAGAAATTTGTAGATTAGGGTGGACCTTCACGAGCAGCTATTTGAGTTCCAAACTGTCAAATAGAGGAGGTAGATAACAATGTAAGAATAGTGTGAAAGTGGTGGTATTGATGGAACCCTTTTGGCACTGCCCTTTAAAGCTATTGAATTTAATTCTGGTGGCTTCGATTCTGTGGAAATGTATAATTTTCCAAACAAGTTCCAGAATATTGTGGGTCTTTTTGAATGCGGATATAGAAGATTTATAAAGTCACCACATTATGTGCTGTATATTTTAATTGTTCATAACCTGTTAAAGAGCAAATAAATTGTTCTTTAATTTTCATTTCAATTAGAATATTTCCTACAGGGATAATTATTAAATATTATTATGATTCGAAGGCTTTAGTGCCCATTACTCACAGTATGCAATTAATTATAATATTATAACTTGTTTTTTATGCTAATTAATTGTGTATATAAATAAATAAATAAATAGTGATGCTATTTCCAGTCAAGAGGAAATAATTCTGTGAACATTTTCTCTGTAACAGTAGCTTAAAATCAGGGAATTTTACCTTACACGATTTCCTTCAAAACTCCCCTTGTTTCTGATATTTATACTCTCTCTGTCCACTTTGTAAAGAGAGGTCACCCTATTGCACACACTTGCCTTGTATCTAATCAACAACAATTGTCGCTTTCCTGCTACAACTGGACAACTGAATGCAATTTCCATTTTGCTCTGCTTGCATTAAGTACCACGTGTGCGTCTCCTCAGGTTACAAAGTACCTTTTTCGTAACATTTTCGTTACATGTTGCAATTTGTAGCTGCCCCCTTGGGGTGGGGTTGGATGCTGGCCCTGGGCAAACGCACGTGCACGTATCTAATCGTACGTCCACTATTGACATTGTGTAAATCCCCTCAACTGCTCGTGTGACAATTAAAAGGGATTTTCTCTGCTTAAGTGAGCGCTCACTTAACTCATGTTTAATATTTAATTTTTTATGATCTGTGGTTTTTGTTCGTGGGGTTAGCTACGTACAGAGACCAAACCTTCTAACCTCCGAGGGGTTTCGGTTAGTTGCTTGCTTCAGCTGATTGGAAATGCATGAAGAGTCATACTCCAATGACCTGAGATGATACGTGAACTTTATTTTATTCATAGAGACATAGGCAATTGAAATATTATGCATCTATAAGCTCATTATTACAGAAGGAAAATGAAGGACCCTTTTTCACAGCCTTTTTTTTAAGGTGAATTTTCTGCCCCCACTTTCTTTGGTCGCAATATGCATCTTCCAAACATGGCCATATTTTATTTTTTCCATATTTTTACTTATGAAATTTTATTTTCCTACGTATGAGTGACCTTGAAGGGTAATAAAATTTAAAGACTTAATGGGGACAGAAACGAAACGTATTGAATAGGTTCCACAATAAAAACGTGAGTCATATTTTTCCTTTTGGTTGAGAAGTGTCGAAGTAAATATAATGATACCTGTAGGGAAGATACAATGTTTTTTTACGAGATCCAATTCCAGCAAGTATTTCAAGTAAGGTTATTCAAGGTCAGGGGTCCACCCACAAAAAAGTCTTAAGTATATTTATTCTCAGATCCATATTTAAGTCGTTCAAAGTGCAAATTCGGTTCTGCAATTTTTCAGATTTCAACCACTAAAATCCTTTCCTGCAGGAGTACCTGAACCGATTGATCATATAGATAGACTACTGATGCTCTAATGATATATATCAGGGAAATTAACAGAAATTCAATCTTTGATATGTTATCAACAGGAATAATACAAGTTCAACAGAGATTATACCAAAGTTCAGATTGGAAATTCGAATCCGAGTTCCCTTTGTCAATTGAGAGTAAGCAGTCAGATATCAGAGCATTACAAATCGTTCAGATATATTTGTGAGCCTGGATTACTACGTGCAAAGCAAGGGAACAAAATTGAATGATCGGGTAGAAAGTAGCTGCTATTATGCAAGCTATATAGACACTACCTCCTAGTA
Source organism: Clusia tigrina (assembly GCA_920105625.2). Taxonomy (NCBI): domain Eukaryota; kingdom Metazoa; phylum Arthropoda; class Insecta; order Diptera; family Clusiidae; genus Clusia; species Clusia tigrina. The sequence continues at coordinate 28,087,040 of OV050030.1, read as the reverse complement.
GTAGTACAATAAAAAAATTAGCTTGCTGTAGGATAATTCTTCAAGCAGAACGTGGAAGTTGATTAGCAGCATTTGACTAGTATTTGGTTTCTATTGAAGTACCGTCTAATTCTGGTACAGCAATATTAAAATATTAATTATTATAAAAGAAAGTTAAATTATTATAATACAGTCCCAGGACTCTGCACAATCGAAATAAAGTGTTTGAGAGGCCGAGAAGTGCCGTAAAAAATGTCACTGGGATCTGACCCAAATTAGAGCATTTGTAATTTCAAATGCAGTGGATTATTCAAGGATTATTAACTACTGTTGGGTCTACCAGAAAAATCCGTATTATAGAACTTATAACTTAGAATTGGGAAGGACTATGAATATATCGGAGGCCTTCGTTCCAAAATCCATGCTTTGCATACTTTGGAATGTAGTGTGTATTTGGAGATAAACCCATGAACTACCTAAGTTTTTCTATACGCATTCCCGCATATTATTTGCAATTAACAAGATACTTGAAGGAAGAATTTAAATCAGCCATGTTTTGCATTTTACAACAAATTTGGTTCTTTGTCTAGCAATCTTTTAAATATTCCGTTTATATTCTCAAGTTCTTAGTCGACTGTCAGTTAGACTGAGACATTAGATTCAATGTGTCTAATGGGCATGTTGCGTTATACCCGACAACTGACAGTAAGGTTGAGCCCCTCTTTAATTTAACCTCACCTATTACTAACGAATTTTTTTAATGAAGATTCTATAATACTAAGAGATCGTATGCAAGTATATAAATAATTTGATTTTTCCTCGAGTTTAGTTGACATGATGTGTTAATTGTTATAGTTGACAAGATTCCGCTCCATTTCGATTTATCAGAATCTAATCTAACACTACGTTTTTAATTGTGTTGCGTCAGATAGGCATTTTTAGATGGTATTACTAATCAAACGCGTACGACCTGCAGTGACGCTTCACGTAATTTCGAGGACGTAATTGTTTCATGTTTTAGAACATAGCAACGTTTTTAAATAGAGTATTTTTAAGTCGTTTGTCCAAAGTTACGTAAGAGTTGCCCAATCTATTTCGCATCAAAATATTCAACAGTTTGGATATGTTGCCAACATGTGTTTCTTCTTAGACGACCATGAACTGGGTTTTTATACAATTCCTTTGTTTTCCTGTTGCAACAATGAACTTAAAAACACTCAATTGTGCAGAATAAGAACGAAAATGGAAAAAATGCCCGTATCAATCAAACCACAAAAAACACGCAGTAGACCAATGAGACAAATGTCCACTGCTGAAAAGAAATGTATGCGTCTGTAACCATGGTACGAGGCGTGTTAGTGACCTGGTAACAAAGGCTCCTCTTCACAAAACTGCCATTGTTTGTTTTGCTGTTTGTGTGCTTATTTCGTTTATTTTTTCTGTGTTTCTCTATTCAGAGCACATCCTTTTGTAGAATTGTTTTGTGTACTTAAAGTGTTTTTTTGTAAAATGTGGAGTGTAAGCCACAAAAATACTTGGGAATAGACCCTTTGAATTTGGGGTTAGCAATTCATAAACAGCTATAAGAGTTTGTGGTATTTGGAGATTACAATATATCCTGCTATATCGATTGATCTTGTAGCTGGTTGAAAAACTGCATCCAACAGAATTGGATCTGTAGTCGGAATTGTAGATTATTGACATGTCTTTATATTAACATTGATAAAGGGATTCTAAGTGCAATTTACAATTTATTGTGGTCCACATTCACTTTCTTATGAGCGTTCAGTATGCGGGTACCTATATCTTGCTATAAATGATTGCAAGTGATTAAGAAAACTTGGTATAATGCTACTATCTAGCTTTGACAGAATACACGAGATTCTATTTCCCGAAAGTGATGATGGAAGTTCCGATTACTTTTGCGAATTTTCCTATCGACCTTCACAAGGGTGTCTTTCATATGTTCTAAAACAAGATTTTGATAACTCTAAGAATTTATTTGCAGTAATAAGTTCCCTAGATCTGTAGCGCACATTTTCAGGCTATTAGGGAATCTCTTAGTGCAAACAAATGCAAAGTCATGAATGCGTAGAAAAGTGTCCTGACAAACTATATAAATTAGTGGCGTGTCAATCTTCGATCTGAACCGTGATTTAGCCGCGCTTCATTTTGTTGGATAAACACTTCCTTCTTCTCATAGCTAAGATTTTGCTGTGACTTTCACTCCTTGTATGACGCCAGATATTCACATTCATAGAGGGACACCAGGGACAAAAATGTGCACTGATGGCTCCAAATTGAGCGAAGGAGCATGTTATGGAATATTTACTATACCAGCTTTAGTTAAATAGGCTTTGAAGATTTTGTTAAAATTTATGCAATTAACCTTGGTGAAATAATTTATGTCTCATCTATGCATCTATTAACGAGACAAAACTACACTCATTTATATAACTCCAGAGGTATGACTTTATAAGATCTGAAAATGTGGTGAGGTCGATAGAAGTCTTACTATAACTTCTGACCACTAATATTGTTGGACTCTATTCATTACCTCCTGTTCTTTTAATTAAGCATTTTCAAACACTGATGGATGAGAGCAAGCAATTGGCCCTAGGCTGACCCAAATCTCTTCGATAGTGTCAATTAGTTTCCACTTTAAGTACCCATTGTTCGAAACACACAGCTCACAAAATATGATAATCATGAATTCACTTCTTCTTATATTCTTATTCTCACCAACTTATTCTTCTTTTATGCATCTACAGAAATGACCGGAATAGGATCGTACGCATTCGATAAATATCTCATATGATCTTTTCAATATACTTGAAGTATGCATTTGAAATTCTTCCAAATATAATTCAAGAAAATACGTCAGGAATCAACTCCGCCGGAACGTAGAATAGGTTTAAACTTGCTGTGGTGTTCAGAGAAGCGACATATCTCCTGAGCCGGAAAACTGTGGAACTTCGGGTAGACCAATGGGACAAGTGCACTTTGATCAAGTTCCAAGTGTATATTATCCAGCAAAATATTCAAATTAGATGATTTACTCCTAATATTAGGAAATGAAGATCATCTATCTCATGCATTTCGGGGCATGATTCATGAGGCCATAGGCGATATACATTAACGAGAATCCGTATTGAGTCTCCTGGCTAAAGGAAACACAGGGCACTACAGAGCATATTCTCTATGTTTGCCCTATATCTGCCAGAATTCGGAAGCTGTTATAAGGGTCAGAAGCATTGAAGAAAAGGAACATTTGTTTCCCCTAGACCGACTTCTACGATCCATACAAGATTAAACGAAATTACCATTACAAAATCCATTTAAAAATTCATGGTCGCTATAAAATAACTTCAAATTAACAGTCATAAATTTCCTATCAAAATTAATTTCTCCTTTTACAATATTCATGCAGGGACATGGCCTCTGATGAGGGTGATGCTGAGGATTGGGCAGAAACCAACCATTCTGTGGAAAATAAGTACCTATTGCAATATTAATGCGAAAGTAATCAGGACAAATAATTATTTGAAGTGCTGAAACATATTCTTGAGCACACGAAGGCGACCTTATCGCGGCCTGTGCCACCAAACTGTCGACTTAATAGCCGACCGGAAGTTATTTGGAAATGAGAAATCGCAAATCGAAAAGGCACAAAAAATAATCGAAGTCTAGATACACGGCGGAGTGACTGCTTACGTAGCAACAGCAGCAGTCCGCAGACTGGCAGCCGCAGCTTAATGGGCGCAAACTTTCCGCACGAAACGAAACCGAGCTGCTGGGCGAAGCGCCAACAACTCTGAAATTGCGCCATTAAGAAATTCGATGCGCATCAGTGAACATTTAAAATGGCAGCGCAGCACAAACTGAGCGACAAGCAAATACGTAAACGCCGGTGCGGCACCTTGGCCATACACTCGAACAGGGGGCCCAGTTGGACCCACTTGTAGCCCAACCGCCTAGCACACTCCCACACCAGACATTTAAAGCGGCACCCAAACGATGTACAATGATATAAAAAGGAGCGCGCCAAAGCATTGTCAGCAAAAAGTTCTACTTGCAGCGCAACTTTGCACTGAGCCGGCACCAGACGCCGTTATGGCGTTCGATTTGAGTTGCTCTCCGTTAATTTCGGCGTCCAGAACCCGCTAAGAAATGCTTTGTGTCGCAATCACTTGACTATTACACCGACCGGAAATCGAAAAGCAGGCGACCGCTTGCGGGAGGTCCTGCGCGGCCTGTCCAAAGCGTATACAAAAATCTGTATAAAATAGTTTCAGCAGCTTATGACAATAATGAAACCTTAAAATGCGACAGGATGTGCGGCAGTCGCCATCATTTTGGTTGCATTAAAAATGGCGGCGCCAGTGGACAATTTTACAGTTTGGCGCGATAAGAGACTCATTTTTGGTTCTACATTTTTCGCTTTTCTGCTTTCAATTCGCGCAAAGCGGAAGAAGAGCGCAACCATATTTTTGTGCAAACTCATCGGTAATTTTGTGGTTGGTTGCGTTATCGTTTGTGTTTTGCTGATAATGTTTGCGCGCAAGGAAGTCGGTGCTCCTTGCTGATGCTGCTATCGTTGTTGCTGCGGCTGCTGATACTTATTCTGAAAGCAAATTTTTGAAGTGCGAAACTTTTATTTCGGTTTTCTTTTTAATGGCATGTCGCTAAATTGACAAAGCCTTTATTGAAATCAGCTTAAATATTAGGAATGTAGTTGATGATCCTATCAAAATATTGCGATTGAAGCGATTGGAATGAACACGGACTCCAGATGACTTTGGTGAACAGTATGATATCAATTTTAAGGATTATTAATAAATATTTGACTTCAGTATGGGACTCAGTTTTTCTAGTCATAAGTTCATTTGATAATGCAACTATAGAACATTTAAGGCTATATTACAATATAGGATATGTTAGTACTCAAAAGCATAAGTTAAGTTACACAAAAAAAAAAGATCTATAAACACCTCGATTTCTTATAGAAACATTTATCTAGTTTTTTGATCTTATGCAAGATACGGCTAATCTGTATTGCCATAAAATTTGGCACTTTAAATTGGTCAGAACTCCTCGAAAAGTAATTTCAACAATCCAAAGGTATTTTCTACAGAAGTTATACAGCTCGAAACTTGTAATCTAAGTAAAATAAACTGTCATTAACAGATTTGCTAGGCTGCAAGGACCTCACTTATAATAATTTGACCACTAAACGCCCAATAATGAAATAAGATGTAAATTTTAAACTGAAAGACCTTTTCACAACTTCAATAATTTTATTAATTTTTAATCATACATTAATTAGCAAACTTGATTTACAATCAATTAATGATAGATCATGCCTTCCAAACGGGTGAGAACACTGTATAACTTAAGTTTGATTGCATGCAGAAAACAGGTGGACACCTTCATAACTTTTATACAAATGTCTTTGCTTATATTTTGGAGTTCAAAGCAAGTGTCCGCCGCTTTTCCGGCGAGAACAGGAAAAGTCGTTTTGATCTTTTCAACCTTCAAACCATCTTTGCTATCAATGAAATCCATTCGCTTAAGGAAACATTTTAACGCTTTCTTCGAATTCTCCGACAAATCAGTACAATTAATTTTCTGATCTAGCAAAGCGTCTGTTACGTTCTTTCCAACCTCATCAAAATCATCGATCGCATTATGCTGTTTCATGCAACTTTCCAATGCGGATGTTGTAAATTCCAACATATGCAGCTGTGAAATTGAATGTTAGATAGTTGCATCTAGTCAACTCTCAAAGGCGTTAAACTTACCCGTACAGACTGGCACAGAGATAAAACGAAAAGGCATACCAGGATTATTTTCATAGTATCGCTCATCTTGTAATACAATTGAAGGTGTTCACTACAATACACCAACCAGAGGTTTGTGGCAACTGCATGCTTGTAAATATAAAGATATTTTTTGTGCCAATTGGGCTTAATTTCAGGCCTGATTTCAGTAGAAGTAATTATAGCAATCAGCAATTTTCCACACTGCCCGGTTCTTAGATATGATAACCGACAATTTTTCACAAATTTAGCAGAAATGAAATACTATTACTGGAACAATGTATCATTTTGTATCATAGTAGAAAAAATATAGTATATTTATATAAATTTATATTCTCGAATATAGCTGGAACTGCGCAGTATTCTAGTAATAAGTCCTATTAGTGAGCCACTCAACACCATGGATTTTATATCCATATGAATCTCTCGCCGGTTTACAAATGTATCAATGTGTCACTATGAAGGTTCCTATTGCTACACTATTGAAATCCCCTGCAATAAAGGCAACAATTTACTTCAATTCTCCATTTTTATTGTGGTGGAGTTAAGTACCCAAGCATGGCGATGAAGTGATCTTGAGAAGTGGTTCTATAACCAGCGATGTTACATATTTTAATTAGTTCTCCTAGAGCCACATGAAGTCACAGGTTGATGTTGAAAAAAAAAATATTGAAACAGAATGGTGGAAAATGTTTCTTCAAATTATGAAGTTCCTCAGTACCACTCCCAGGGGCCATATGAGTGAAACCTTCTCTAAACATTACCAATTTTAGTTTTAAAATTCACTCTTAAAAAATCCTTTATAAAAAATCTGTCTTATCTCTATTTTAAGTGATTTCAACTATCAGGAATGATTGTTGTATAACGAAGGCTGTTGTATAATTAGTGCAGGGGTGATTACATTGCGAAATTAGATCAGATAGAACTTGCTTCTATGTAGTAGCACAATATGTTGGTGAGATGTCGGAACACTCAATATTCCTGATTATTTTCCAATTACTCTTCTCGAGCGCTGAGAAGAATGTGATATTACATTCCTTATTTCAGTACTGGTTATATCATTTTCCCAAAGTTATTGGGTACTTCTGGAAAGTTTCCTTGATATCAAATTATCTTCAGAATTTTAATCACCTCAAAATATGAATATTATCAATTCATATTTTTTCTTCACTCATCTGCAGAACTGATGGATTGCGTTTATATTTTGATACGGGCTTATTTAAAATATATATTGGTAAATAAATTGACACACACGGTTCCAAAGGAAATATTTTAAAATCATTTAATTTTATTCATAAATAATAATATATTTAACCATTCAACTTAGTGACACTTTTAGTTTGACGGCCTGAGTAAAACAAGTGGCCACATTATTAACCCTCTGGCAAAGGTCAATATTTTCACCCTGCTGATGAAAGCAAGTCTCCGATACTGATCGTGACGCCCTAAGTTTAGGAAAGAAATTTCTAATATTGTCGATGTTAAAATTTTCATCCCCATCGATGAACTCAATGTCAGTGAGGAAACATTTTAGGACTTTCTTCGAATTTTTCGAAACCTTGTTGCAATCAATTTTAAGGTTCATAGCATTCTCCAACATGTCGACTTTAAGGAAATTATACTCGTCTTCGGCACTGTACTCTTGAAGGCAACTTTCTAATAGAGCTCTCGCCTTCTCCGTATTTTTCATTGGCTAAAACATAAGTGATAAGGATACCCAATTGAACACTGAGTGTAGCTCAACTTACCCAAGCAGACCGGCAGAGAGCTAAAATGCAAATGCATAACGCAAATGTCCGCATCTTGTTTTTGTTGTTTTGCCAGATTTGTGCTCCAATTGACGTTTATCACGTTAGTATACGAAAATCGACATTCATGCTGTGTATAAATAAAAACTTACATGCGAAATTTTTCCAGAACAATTATTTTTGATTCACGCTTGATTTCTAAATGTCATTATAGTATTGCTTCTTCAATTATAAATGCTTTTTCGATTAGTGCAAGAGAACCCAATTCGTTAAATTTAGTAGAATAATAGTTCCAATTGAATCAAAAACACCTAAAGAGAAAATTTCCCCTATTGATTTGAGGGGAAGTTTTCAGATCTCTCTCAAATTATCAAAAGTTTCTGAATTATCACAAAGATGAAGTTTCTGATGCATTAGATTAGTTTTGATTGACTGATTGATAGAGCAGAAAAGAGCACAGCAATGAACAATAGAAAATATCACAAAAATAGAACAATGGGAGAACAGGCGTACTGATACCATATCGAACAGAAACTTTCAACTTAAGTGACTTAAATTATGAAGATTGTGCATCATTCCGAGCACCCCGGAATCAACCATTTGGGAGATTTTTCCGGATCCTCTATATGATTCCTCGATATTCAGCCAAATTACAAACGTTCATTTACTTAAATCCAAAAGCCGGCATATAACATCTTTATATTGGTAAAATTAAAAATATTATATTAAAAACCTACATTAAAATTATTTCAAAAATTTATTTTCCAACTTATTATCTTTCAGGGGCTTGGGAAAAGTCTAGAACGCACAACTTAGTCCTCCAGCAATTACTGCAATAAGCGCAAAAATGTATTGTTTATTAATAATTCTATTCTATCACTTGCAGTTACGTTGCACCTGTGGAGGCCGGTTTGAAAATTTTTGGTCTTTACTAATTGGTGAATCCGATTGAACCTTGATCTTTATAGACACTTTAATACATTAGTGATTTAGAATATATAGCTCATCACGAGGAAGGCCGAATTCGGTTAAAAATTTTATTTCAAATATTTTGAAATTTGAAATAATAAAATTTATTTAATATCTTCAGAGGAACAATAGATTATATTTTCGGAACCTCTGTACGACTTCCACTAATTCCTAACTTCTCCCATATAACGTGTAGCCACACTATTAATGCTATTACATACATTAGGCCTGAATCGCAATGTCGCGTTGGGTCGGTCGTACGATTGACAGTGAAATAAAACCAACGTCGGCATACGAGAGCTACCACAATGCAACCTCATGCGTTTTATCGTAATTTTTGGCCAATATCGTAACGCATCCGGCAACGCAGAAGTAGAGCTACTTTCTACTAGGTCGTGCACAGTTGGATGTGATGCTGTTATTTTTGTTTTAATTGCTGCTGGTGCCGCTGTGTTCCAGTGAAGAAGCTCGACACGTCATTGTGTTTCACAAATTTTGGGTCGTGCGTTTTGGCAAATCATATCGTAAGGTTCGCTCGAAGCGGTGAAATGTTAGTTCAACGAACAACCGACCTAACGCGGCTCAGCTTTTTTTTCTCTGATCCTAAAGTCTAGAGCAAGAAGCATCTCCAACTATTGTATTATGATATTTTTCAGCTAAAATTGTGTTGTTCTTAATCGGAAAACATTTCAGCATGTGCTTGAAACCTCTTCATATATTTTTGCAATAAATTTGGTGAGTCGTCCTTTTATTCATCGTATCGCTACTAATAATAATAAAAGATTCCACATTGACAAGACAGTTTCTTAAAGTAACCATAAAAGCCACCATGGAAAAGGAAGATTGAAGGGGAAATTTGTATAAACATTAAAATGTTTTGTAAGTCGCTTCTCTTTAACAGCACGCTTGATTTTATTAGAATCAGTGATGGAGGGGAGCGGGAATTACCTATAGAAACTGATCTGGTATAAATAGTATAATTTATTTTACTAACATTATGCAACATACTTGATATTTCACTAAATACTAATAAAATCCTATGCGAAATTAATTTTTTCCATGCTTCGGCCATACCTTCGGCTCTGCATATGATTACATATAAAAGGATTTCATTAGCTATAGTTATAACAGTGAAACGCCTGTCGTATACAGATGGGCGATAAAAGCAGGCCTAAACGTCAATCCGGAAAAAACTGACCTGATACTTTTCAGTAGAAGGTATAAGATCCCGCCGTGGAGACCACCAAAACAGAACAGTAGGGTACTCAATATAAAAAGCCACACCGTATACTTACGGGTAATAGTAGAGAGTAAGCTTTCATGGAGGAAACGGTAAAGAAATCTACCAACGCTCTATATGCTTGTAAAAAGATGCTTGGGGCCTCTCTCCTTCTCTGATGCATTGGTGCTATACAGCCATAGGCAAACCTATTTTACTCTATGGTATTTTGGTGTGGTGGAATGCTGTTAGAAAGAAAACTTATTGCATACCTATGGAAAGAGTCCAAAGACTTGCGCCACTGTGTGTGACGGGGGCCTTAAGGATAACACCAATGGCTGCTCTTAACACTATTCTCAATTTATCCCCAATGGACCTCCTAGCGGAAAGCTTGGAGCAGGTGTCTACTGCCCCGATATAGATATCAAACACCCGTTCAGACTACCAAGGTAGGTAGGTAAGTTGAGCAGCCGCATCACCAATAAAACAGTGATGCCACTAAGACCACCAGTTTGGTCCGATGTGAGCCGCGGATGCGAGGCATGGCTACGTTTCCCCCTCCAGATTGAATCAACCTGAGCCGTTTACAAAGCGAACAAGGTTGTTAACACCTGACTGGTATAGATTATCTCTACTTGTTAGCAGTGGAATCCTAGTAAACGTTCCCTATTTCTAGCAAAATCTGGACATGTACAGAAGAGATACTGGATCATTTCTAGTTCTTCCTCGATCGAAAACATGTGTATAAACTCCCATTCTTCTTGCATGGATTCCTATTAGACAATGTTCCGTGAGTGCTCCTATTAAAGTCCAAATTTGTAGCCTATTGAGTCTAATGATATTCCTAGATAGACACAGAGCCTGGTGATTTCACAAGTAGTGGAAGATATCCACCTTTTATTGGTAGAAATAATGAGTGTCTCCCTTATGATAAGTCGTGAGAAGTACACCCATATGCCTACTAATATTTGGCACACAAGTGCCATCTCTCGTAAGTTGATCAGCCTCGCAGTTCCCTGGTATATCCCTATGTCCTAGTATCCAGCACAAATGGATATGGAATTTAGAGATCGGCGAGAGTATAATACACTCCTTGATGTTATTTGGAATGCATTTAAAGCTCTTTGTGCAGCTTGGCTGTCTGATAAAATACAGATTTCCTTGATGGTGCTTCTGGAGCTTCTACTATGCCTATGCCCTGCAATATCTAAAGTGCGCTTATCACATCTGGGAACTCCCTGGTTTGAAGGACTAAAAGAGGTCGCACAACTAGGGACAGTTTCTGTCTTAAGATTTGCTAAGAGCGTCTCCCTGTTCAACGATTCATATTATAGCTCTTAAATAGATATCCATCTGGCACCGCAAAGTGCCTTGTAGGTCTTTGTGTGGCCTTAACGGCCGGCCAGTCTAACCGAACCTAACCAAAGTGTTTTATTATATATGCGTCGAAGGCATCTTACTCAAAAAATACTCCTCTTACATTTTGTGCCTACGGCAATTTTTTATCAATCAATTCTTTATAATCAGTTCCCCTTTAGATATGGTTTCTCTAATTATATAATGTATAAAGAACCATTTATACAGGGCTTACCTTTAAACGCAGTGAACTAAATCAATGCATACTGTATGCGAATTTCCCTCAATTATATTTACTGTTGTAGTACAGATATTTTCATACAGCTTCAGCGGCGTTTGGTGAAACTCCTGTGAGAAACTACTTATAAATGAGCCTGCCTTATCCTTAGGATATTCTTTGTGAATTATACAATTATTTTAATTTTATTATTATAAATGAGCCTGAAGACTGCGAGTGTCTACAATGCTTAATTTATATGTTTTATAATTTCAACTCTATGAATCGTTCGTAAATATATCGCTAAAAATTTGGTTCTAATAACAGGGAAACTGACCTCAACTGAATGATTATTGATTACTGACTGATATTATGTTTGACTTGATCAGCTCTTCATTACTTTATTAAAAAAGTATCAGACGATAGAATTCTCTTATGTGGATTTGTAATTTAAAGTACATATTTGTAGTGCCACACTACAAATTAGATAATGATTTGCACAACAGATTCATTGAAAGTTAATCAGTAACTGAATATATTTTATGATCTTATAGACGGGTTATTAAAATAAATCATTTTATCTATAAGTCAGTACGTTATTATTTTGATAGATATATATAGTATTACCTTCCCATTATGCGAATAAATGAGCTAAGTCCGATATTAGACTTAATGAATTTAATAAAACACGCCAACACCGTAGTAGTCCTCTCACATAGATGGCCTCTATAGCTCTGTCCTTTAAAGCATTTATGTACTTCACTTTGGTGGTCGTTGATATAAGGAATAGTGGGCATGATAGTTGCAGTGTGGAAACGGTCAAAGCGATCAACGTAATGCATATTGAGAAGGAAACATTTCAAAACTGCTCGCGAACTCGGCGACGCCTTTTTACAGTCAATTCTTTGAGTGAGTAGCTTGATCAGAATGTTGCTACTTAGGAAACGATACTCGTCTATAGCGCGCAGCTTATCAAAGCAATTCGTTAAGACTTGCCTCGCCTGCTGCATATCCACTGTTATTCGTTTTAACTGTTAATTGTTTTAAGTAATGGATATAAAACAAAAACATACTCCATTCTGTCCTCTACTCACCCAAACTGGCAGGCAGAGGGCTAAAATAAAAATGCACACCACGACTCTCTTCATAACTGTATCGTATTTTTTACATTATTTTCAGCTGCCAACTGTGGTAGGCGAGTGTTTGTTTGATTACTTTATACCCATACGGTAATATTTTTCATGCCAATTTTATGATTTTCATTTATTATTTCCATTCATATTAATTAACACATTCCATAATTTCACATGCTTCCTGGTTTATTCAGAAATAGAAACTTTTAACTTCTCATGCACCCAAATGAAAATTTATATAAAGTCACTTATATACCTATGATTATATGCCTTGAGAAATTCGTCACTATAGTTTTCTATTCTATTGCCATACTTGAATCCTCAGTTTGATCTGTGATAGCCGAGAATAATTTTGTGATAATCTGAGTGTTGGGTTTCAATTGAACTAACACCGGGTCTTAATATTAAAACAATTTGCGGGCATAAGTTAGAAGAACAAAAAAATCAATATGGAAGCAAATCTCTTTATCTAAGACTGCATCTCTATAGTGTATCGATTGATCTCACCATTTTCTGCTGAATCACTGGTCAAAAATAACTATATATTAAATGGAACATGTCCACTGCATTCTATGGCGGTGAAATTTATAGACTAAATATTCCTATTTAGTAGTAGTCATGAAAAAGATAACAAATATAACTGTTGATTAAACTTGTTTATTATGCAATTTTGAAATAAACATTTCAATAAGAGTTTTCGTTACTTCTTTTTAAATCCAAATTATTTTCAGATGAGTCAATGATTTTACGAGATCTCGTATTGCTATCTAAAATAATTTATGGAATGATAGTATTGCCAGCAAATAATATTAAAAGTGTTTAGCATTGAAAAAAGTAAAACATTTGTTTTTGGCTGGGGAGAGGACTAAAAGGTGGTTGAAACGTAAGCCAAAAAAGAGGTCCACTTTCATTCTAATTAAGCCCGAATATTTCATTCATTGTAATCAGCAAAAGGTCGAAAGTATATTTTTTCAACATATGAAATAAGTCGAGAAGAGAACAAACCTATCTTGCATATATCTTTCGGTACTTCAGTCATGATAAACTGGAAAATTTTGCTAGTAACGCATATATGGCTTTTTTAGATAGAGCCTATGCATAACATGCCACCAAGTGCCGCATTCATATAATTATAACTTTTGACATATTCAGAATTTTGGACAATTTTAGCATTTGCTACTATGAAAAAAATTGGGTGAAAAGAGTAGGATCAGCTAAGGAAGATCCCCAGTAGTCATAGAAGAAACTCAAGAGGTGAGCACGGACACGGATTTATTGATGCTATAATAATGAAAATATAAGCAGTTATTCGATACTAAACTATGTGGAAAAATGGGAAACTTAAACCCACGGTCACAAGTAAAATTTCATACCAAAATACTTGTATTCAAGCCAGGAGAATTTTGTAATGAGTAGCACTATAAAACACTCAACAAAAAGTTAGTGAGATAACTCCACTGTTACGCCTACTCTTAACAAACATATACTCGTATTTGAAATTTTGAACGGAATACGAGGGGTACTACTTATATTTTGGGAACTGGCAACATTAATGTCAATAGCTAAAATCTGGCAACACCATAACAAAGTTTGACATTTTTTAGCGTAAACGTGCACACAACGTGTTGATGTACAAGTGCTATTTATTTTGTTTACAGTGAGTTAAGAAAATCGATTTGGCCAAAAAATGCAAATTTCAAGAGAAGGTTTTCGTTGGATTATTTTTCACAACTTTCGACGTGGATTATCTCAACAAGAATGTTTCGATGAACTCAGTTCTTTGTATGGCGATAAGGCACCATCAAAAACCACAGTATATCGCTGGTATAGTGAATTCAATCGTGGTCGCAGTTCGGTCGCCCACGAACTCCGTGAAGGTGGTCCAAAATCGGTTGTTGTACCACAAAACATCGATACAGTGAGCGTGAACTGATAATGCAAGATCGTCATGTGACATAAAGTGAGATAGAGGACACCTTGGGAATTACTTCCACTTCCATACATTCAATATTTGACATAATTTGACTCGCTCAAAAAAAGGCTCGTGTCAATTGATGTAAGGAAATATTTAAAAAGTTCGACCGTGGTGCTTCAAAAGACGTGTATAAAATCGTGACAAGTGACGAATCATAGATATATGCGTATGAGCCGGAATCGACCGAGTGGATATTCCAAGACGAGCTAAATCCAACAAAAGTTGTTCATGTAAGAAGCACAGCGAAGCAAATGGTCGCCTGTTTTTTCGGACGAATGGGTCCTGTAGCCACTGTTCCGCTTGAGCAACGTTGGACGGTCAATTCTGAGTGGTACACGACCATTTGTTTGCCCGGAGTCTTCGGAGAAATTCGTAAAACCAACCGCCAAATACGAATCATTCTCCATCATGACAATGCAAGGTCTCACTCATCGCATCAAAAAGTTGAATTTTTGAGCAGTCAAAAATCGAATTGATGACTCATCTTCCGTTCAATCCTGGTTAGGCACCCAATGATTTCTTTTTGTTCCCGAATATCAAAGATAAACTGCGTGGTCAACGATTTACGAGCGCCGAAGAAGCAGTTGAAGCGTTCGAAAACCATGTTTTGGAGGTGTCTCAAGAGGAATGGAAAAACTGCTATGACAAATGTTTTGAACGAATGCAAAAGTATATTGATTATCAAGGGGAATATTTTGAAAAACAATAAAGCCATTTTCATTCAAAAATGTTTGGTATTATTTGCTATTCCCGAAATATAAATAGTACCCCTCGTATGAAACTAAAAGTGTTCTGTTATTAGATTCCACGTGGATATCAAGGAAATACGTGAAGGTTCAATCGAGTTTGGCGTTGCGCAGTGGGAAAATGGATGCAGAAGATCAAATGGATATGTGGGGATGGGATCTCTGACTGAAAGATGAATGGAGCACTGTAGACGATGACCGCCGATAAGAGTTTGAAAACACCAAACATTCATTTTCTCAATTTAATGTATTTCATTAACGTAAGTGACATATTCATTGTTTGATCTCTTCAAAGTTAAATGTAAAGTGAAAAAAAGTAATACATTTTTTTTTCATAAAGTAGAAAAATGAAATAAAGAAAATCAATATAAATTTCGAAGAGCAATTGAATGCAAGATTTTTTTTTGTCAGGCCGTCTTCAGCCAACACAAATAAGCTCAATAGTTTGCCCATGAACCTTAAATCCCATAGCTGTAGGGACAAAGGTTTCAGAGCAAACAAAATTAGGCTTGTATGGGATGTATCCCGCCCCTTCGTTGATCACGCTTATTTAGAGTAATACCGAATTGATAGAACATGACTTCATCTTAAATTCCCTTACTGTAGAGTGAATGGTTCCAGAGATAGAAGGCAAACAAAATTAGGATTGTATGGGAGGTACCCCCACGGTGGTGATAGGAGAGTCAAAAATGCTTTACATCCTATTCTCAAATCTACGTAATATAAAAAAAAATGTCATAAAAATCGGTCGAGCCATTTCGGAGGAGTTCGACCACAAACAGCGTGACACGAGAATTTTATATATTAGATATAAATATATATATATATATATATATATATATATAACACATATATATATATATATATATATATATATATATATATATATATATATATATATATACATATATATATATATATATATATATATACATATATATATATATATATATATACATATATATATATATATATATATATATATATATATATATATATATATATATATACACATATATATATATATATATATATATACATATATATATATATATATATATATATATATATATATATATATATATATATATATATATATTCCTGAATACAAGTGTTTGACCTAGATTGATTATTGTGATTTTAATATCTACTATATACTCGTATATATAAGTTAAGAACAAAAGCATTGAAATATTCAGGTATCCAACTCATTAGCAAACGTGTACCAAAATCTGCTGACGCTATGTCTACGGTACTTCCGTGGGAGCAGTGATAAAAACACCTTCCACGCTTGCATCAAATAACCAACATAAGCAGAGCACCACAACAGTGATAACGGCAATAAAAATAACTAATACAAACACAGCTTGAGGTTAGCATTAAGGTATTAATGAAATGTTAAGTCAGTCTAAGTTTTGGATTCAATTAAATAAAACGAAAGACATCAGAGTTCTCTCTGATGTGCTTTTTAAAAAAACTAAATAAATACAATTTAGTTTAACTGGCGCCCGAGCAGGGACAGTTAACTCTTTCATATTGTCAAATGAAGAAGTCAATATCACAAAAATCTTTATTGAGAAAGAAGAGGCCCCATACTCGAATATAGAAGAGGCTCTCGAATTTGCAGATATAAAAATAGCCAGCAATAGGACAACTTTGATTTATATAATTAATATACCTACCACTACATATAATCACTGTAATAAAATTATGATAAAACCCATAAAAAAAGGCAATGTTATTAATAAAATTGATTATGAAAACATTTTGAATTGCAATAATAAATTGTATGGAATAAAGAATAACTGTAAAACCTATAATAAGTTATCAATTTGCCCATATGGCAATATAATAGACATAAGTAATACTTCATGCATACCAAATCTAATAAAAAGTCGACCGGAGAGGTGCACAATAATTAACAACCAACATGTTCCTGACGTAGAAGAAATCTCAACAGGTCTCTTGCTTCTTAACCAATATAATGGGTCATTAATAATGAACAATGAAACTATACCACTTAAAGGAAGTTTTATAATAAGCTACCAAAACACGAGCGTAGAAATCAACAATAGAACATATTCGACAAAAGAAGTTAGTATTCATAAGCCACTGCCGGCATTACTACAACCAACCTCCAAATCAAAAGCAGTTGAGGAAATCCTGTCATTAGAAATGATCAAGGAATTGAATATTAATAATACTAAACATATTAATTTACTAGAAAATAGTAACGAAATTTCGCTAGCTGCTAACTTAACTCTAACAACCTTGGTAATTATTTTAATAATCATTATAGCCAGGAAAACCTGTTTTTCAAAAAAATGGCAACAGATAAAAATCATCAGGATATCAAGGGATAAACTAAAAAAGGATAACAAATCGCCACTAGACTGTCCGACAGCAAAAACTCCCGAACTATCAATTTCCACAATAGAAGGCCTAAATCAAATTTTCAACAAGGAAACCATTTCAAACGAGGACGTTTGAACTTAAAGGGGGAGAAGTTAAGAACAAACACATTGAAATATTCAGGTATCCAACTCATTAGCAAACGTGTACCAAAATCTGCTGACGCTATGTCTACGGTACTTCCGTGGGAGCAGTGATAAAAACACCTTCCACGCTTGCATCAAATAACCAACATAAGCAGAGCACCACAACAGTGATAACGGCAATAAAAATAACTAATACAAACACAGCTTGAGGTTAGCATTAAGGTATTAATGAAATGTTAAGTCAGTCTAAGTTTTGGATTCAATTAAATAAAACGAAAGACATCAGAGTTCTCTCTGATGTGCTTTTTAAAAAAACTAAATAAATACAATTTAGTTTAACTTATATACATATATATAAATATATATATATATATATATATATATATATATATATATATATATATATATATATATGTATATATATATATATATATATATATATATATATATATATATATATATATACGAGTATATAGTAGATATTAAAATCACAATAATCAATCTAGGTCAAACACTTGTATTCAGGGAGGAGAAGTAAATCACAATTCAGTGTGACTTTAGGACGCTACGATCCTAACAAACTATTGCAACGGTTAACGCGGAAACTCAATGAGCAGAATCTGCTGATGTGTTGCTTTATTTTATGTCTCGTGAATTAAATTGTCTCGTCAAAAATTGTTGAATAGTTGTTGAGATTCATTGTAGAGTGCCAAAAAGGCGGTAACTAGAGCCATTTCTATCATCCGAGATTGTCGGATTCCGTTCATGGACAAATCTCAAATGGAAGCAATTAACTGGAATATAAAGCGCGCATATTTGGATATAATATTTTCTTCCTATGTGTAATATTTGACTAATGAATCCGTTACTGAAATGTAGATCTAACAGATATTGAGGTAAGTCAGCCAATATCCAAATTCCATATGACAACGGGACTCCTGCGACCTTAAAATTTTAATTAATGATAAAGTCACATATTACGCTGAAAAGAGATTCAATTGAATACCGGTGGTTACATGGGAACCTAAATATTAGAAATTCAATTTATTTCAGTACAATATACTCCAACACATTATAAATTTAATCGGTTTCTTTTCGACGACTATAAAACACTAAAACTTTGAAATTTCATTGATATCGTAGTCTTACAATAGAATTGTTAGAAAAACATCACTAGAGTTAAATAAACATTGTGTCATCACTGGCATTGAATTCTACCATCTCTATTATAAGAATGAGAAACAGAGAAAGATAAAATAGAATCAATCTTCTGTGACAACTCAAAGCGTTCGGGTCTTCATTGCTGAATTTAATATTTACATTTTTTTGAAACACTTGAAGTAAATATTTGTAGCAGAATTTAGTCAGTTGAAGCTGTAAATCGATTGAATGTTTCGTAGCATACCATAATCTTTTTGAATCTTAATCAGAATAGCTTGAGCCACTTGAATATGCAATAATATATAAATCTTTAATCAATCAATAAGTAAAAACGTAGAAAAAAGTAACACTGCTGAAGAATCTAAATGCATCGGAGTGTGAATCGCGTAAGTTCTGATATGGCCCAACCTCAAGTTGAAAAAATAAATATCCCGCATACTAGTCTAGGAAAGTTATTTCGAAACAGTCGCAATCGTAAACTACAAATATTTTGAAAATATTAGTTTTCGAAATTAATAAAAATGTTAACCAATCCTTTAATATATTTCAAATTTAGTGATTTTCAGTTTTAACTGTTAATGTTAAGATGTGCACATCAAAATCGAAATGATGCCGATTTCTCTGATTTTAGCTAACGATAGTGGAAGCAATCTAAACAAAATTTAGCAGTTATCCAACTGAAATGTTGGCAAAGTATATATTTGGCAACACCTAAGCTAACCACCACAATTGAGGAAGTTGGCAGTATTTGCCTAATCACGACCAAGTAATAATTATGCTACTGACATAGAACAGTCTGATCCCAAATTCCCAGCCACTTGTTTATTGCCTATTTGCTTTTTGTCACAATAACTGCTGCCAAACACAGCCCTCTTCTCGTTTCAGTTCATCATTTAGCAAACAAACTGGCAAAAAGTCAGAGACCGAATCCTTTGCGGGCTGCACGAAACCTGCTCAAGTTGGAGTGTTCAAGCGGCTACTGCTGCATGCCTGTTTTTGTCTTCAGTTTGGTCCTTAGTGAACATTTAAAATAGCTACACAAATATACAAAAATATAAATCATGATGCCTTGGCTAACAAAAAACCAAATCATTTCTGTTTTGCCTTGTTGTGCTTTGCTGTGCTTTGACGTTGTTATTGTTGTGGTGGTTGGGTTTGTGCTCGTGATTTTACCAAAAACGTAAACAATTCTGAATTTTAAAATGCCGCAAAATTATTTCGCATTGAGCTGAGTCGAGCAGCGGCAAAAACTATAAACCATGTTAACAAAATGTATATGAAATAAGCATTTTTATCACGATCTGGCCAGAACTTGTTGCCGTAGTGCGCTTTGCCAGCGCATGCACCCAACTACCACCAGCGAAAGGGATTCATAAAATCATGTTTGCTGCAATTTATTTTTGTCTACACGAAACGCGTCAACACAAAAGCAGCAAAAAAGAGACAAATATTAACTGCGCGCCTCTCCCATTTAATTCACACAAACTTACGCCGCAATGCGACAAGTCCCCAATGCCTGCTGCCATGATGCCTGTTGCCTGAGGTTTGTTTGTGTGCTGCTTGGGCAGAGGGCTGTCGCTGCCGCCGCCGCCATCGTCGTCGTCGTCGTCGTCGCTTCTTTTTGCCGTACGATCATTTTGTCATAATGTGACATTTAAGGAATTTTTATGTTTTTATGTCGGCGGGAATTTAATAAATGCTCGAAAATACATAAAACGAAATGCAGCACAAAAAGCGCGCATTTCTATAAATTAACCATGGCTCGTCGTGTTTCCTCATTTCATACGGTTTCGAAACAAGTTTGCCGCTTCAAATGACTCTTCCTCTCAATTTACACCTAGAAAAAGCGGACTTGGCCTTCAATTGAACACTTGGTTGCTTTTAATTAATGAATTTTGTGCATTTTCCCTCAGGTGTCAATGCTGTCGGCTCTTGAATAACTGCAATTCGACTTGAATCAAGCTGCCCAACTCGTTCAAGCTCGCGTTTGATTGTCAAAACATCCTTGAAATTAAATTTATGTAAGAAAGAAAAAAAGCGCTGGTGTCAATGCGAAATAACCTGCTACCCGCTTAAATATGAGTCCATTTTAATGTTAGCGATCAATAAAGTTGGAAGAGCTGTAAAAAGATCGAAACTTTTGTAAAAACTGGTGTTGGTATTCTTCATAATTGTTTAATTTATTTTGTTTGGGATCCTTGATTATATCCTTCCGAAGAAATACAAACTGGTTCTCATAAGTCATATTATTACAACTACAAGTGGTGAATAATTCTGTCAGTCCAGTAATTCATAAATTTGACCTTCACTCTTTCGTAAGTTTTATTGGGAAGTTAGCCTCTTGGTGGAGCTTGCATATACAGTACTCAGCAGTTGAGTTATTTCGCCGAACAGAGAGTTACCGGTCGTGTGAATGGCTGTTTGTCTTTAGTATCCCATAATTTACAGATTGCAATTCCAAGTGATCAGGGTTGAATAAATACTGTACCCAAATACTTCTGAGATGGATATATTCAATATTCGCGGTAACCGATCACTAAAATTTTCAAATATAATTAATAGAGAAAGGCAAAATATATAATTCATATAGATAGTAGAAGAATCATTTGGTGGAATAAAGTATAATATCATTCTTCATCAGAGCAATAAACCTCCAATTTCCTTCTTTTTTCTTCTTCCATACAAGTTTCACTTGGATTGAGCTTTCGCGGTCTGGCTTTATCCAGTGGTCTTCCAATTTCGTAACCTGGTGTTATATTGGTGGAAGGATGTTTGGGTCTGGTCTGGCTTAAATTTCTTCAATGCTTTCTTACTAAAGTTTCATTTTGGACTTCAATTAATATAGGCTGAACATAAGATTGGCACGTTTGATACATGTACTTAGTGGACCAATATTCCACATCCATATAACTTCCTCAGCAGCATGCTTTGAATGTATTGGGTAGCAGCAACAAGCTTCAGTGGCTCTTTCTTGCTAAAAACATTCGATTTTATTGCTTCAGGATTTTACTGCAGAGAAGACGGAATATGCATCAAAGCCAAATATGTCAGTTTTGAGAGGAATCTAAAACCTAAAATATTGAAAAATCTGTTTCCAATTATTCTCTAATTTGTTGGATTTACAGGCTATCCCCGTAGTTATTATTGGATAAAATATTTATATGAGATTATTCCAACAATTATTTTGGGATATAATAATAAATGTAATTTAGATTATTATTATTAAATACATTAAAAACTATTGAAATAATTAAATATAAAAAATATTGGAACTAATGTTATTATTATATTCAATAATTAAAGAACTAATCTACAGTATATAAAAATGAGAATGATTATATTACACGTAGAGACTTATTTTGCCACCATAATAAATAAAAACTCAACAAGATAAATATTTCTTTTGGCATTTCAGTCGTATAACACTCCCGCCTCCTCAACTCAACATGTTTAATTATATATAGCAGCTGGTTAAACGCCACTCATCCACAAGACCACCGACCGCTGTCGAAAATCATATTCCGACACCTTCATGGAGCAATTTTTCATAATTAAGCATTCGCAATTGTCAAGGACAACAATTTAATGAGCCCATGCTTGCGCGCAACACTGTCCAAACGAGGCGAGGCCAACGATCGTGTAGCGCTGATGAGGCACCGTGAATCAATTAAATTTAAATGAAATTATCAACACTTCATGAGGCAAGAAGAAATGCACAGCCAACAAAATAACACAAAAAAATCGTAGCGAAACGCACTAAAAACAGGTTGTGAAGTCAGTTCTCAGGCCTGCAACTGGAAACGCAACGAAACACTGAGTGAGTGAGCTCAAATCAACAGAGCTGAGCCGAGCTAAACCGACGATGATGGCCATAAACAATGTGAACATTTCAATAATTACCAATCAATACAGCAATAAACACAAGAATGCTGAGCCGCATGCAAATCCTTATACGGAGGCCGCAGATTCGCTAAGACACTGGCAATCGCTCTGTACTCTGCTCTCCGGCTCCAATGATTAAGTAATTAGGGCTCGTACGAGTTGTAATGCCATTCAGGGAATTGCCGACATTTTTCATTAATATGCAAACTTGTAATAATTTCTTTCCTTGTCTGCTTTTTTTGTGTTTGTCAATATTTCCAATTAGTATTTGTTGCCGGCGTTGTGCTTGTTGCTGTTACTGTTACTGTTGGAGGTGCTTCAGTTTTTGTAATTTTTGTTTTTTTGTTGCTGGTCTTAAGACAACATCACTGCAAACATAGCCATTGGAGTTGTCCATTCACGTCGGCCGCCAGTCTTCGGTTTCTCGTTGCGCTTGCTCGCTTGGACATATTCAATTCTAGCCCATATGAATATCTCCACTGACATTAATCCTGTGGCCAATGTTGGCAGATTTGAGCGTAATTTTATGCACACATGCAGCAACCGGATTTAGTGTGGCTGCTGTTGCTGAGGCCGCTCAAGTTTCTATATAGGCATGTAGGCAGCCTAAGCCGATAAATAGAATTGTTGATGTCTTTTTGTTCTTCTTTCAGCTGTGATGATTGAAGACCTCATTTTTTATCAATGACAAAGTGGATCCTACCAGTCAAGTTGACTACGTCTGTGGATGGATTTGCAAACACATCTGATAGTAGACTTGGAATATGCTGTTCTTTGTATGCCATTAGCTTCATCTTATTATATTTGTATATCTATTTATTTTCAATTTTTTATCTACCGGCGCCTGATTTCTAAATTATTTTAGCTTAATTATTATCAATATTTGGTTTTTATATTATTAAATTGCAAACAAATATAAAATAAATTTAATATAGTAAAAATTTATATTTAAAATTAATAAATAAACGACACCAGCAGCAAATTCAATTAATATACCTCCAAATGAACCTACGATATGGAGGTCATTAGGAGATATAATAATGAAAAATAAATAAAATAATCAAGGATTATTTGAATATATACATTAAAAATAAATTGAATAAAAAAAATATTTGCTTCATTACTTTAATATATGTAAATATGGATATCGACCACAGTTCCGATATGTTAAGCCAGCAAGAAAACTTAGAAATATATTTACTCCTACCTATGTAATTACTATTTAAAATTATTTTGTTCTATTCATGTTCAACTTAGTGCATATGGCTCTGTCTTACTATCTTACATGTTACCAACTAAGGGCATTTTTCGATAAACTAAAAATATTATAATGTATATAATAAAATAATAGTAATATTTCAAATAATTTAACTATACAAAATGCCCATTTAAAAGTTTAAAATTCTATTTTAAACAAATCTGTATACTTATATTTCTTCAGTATTTATAGAGATCCTTCTTTGTGGAATAGAAATTCAAATCCTTTTTGTGCTAAATTTATGATTTTTTGAAGCCATCGTTACAAAGATATACCACCCAGGGCACCGATGGCAATCCTCTTCATAAATATCTGATTTCCTACTCCAAATCTCAGTTAACCAAACTCTTTTGTAGCTGACGAAAGTGATTTAATATAGCTTGACTGTGATTGTCATTGTCTACTTTCTAGAAGCTGTTGTACTATTTTGCATATGTAAGATTAAGATTAAGATTAAAGAAGTGCGGGGTCTAGTTACTCAGTCACTGTGACCTCAATTGGACGTATTGTGACATTCATATGCAAGAAAATGTTTTCTTTCATTGAAATTTCCATAATCATATTTAATTAGGTTTCTATAAGTTCCATTCCCATCCATGCTTGTAGAGTGACTTCCTCTTCAACAATTTAATGGAGTTAAGAGACGTGGTGTGCTGAAAATTCGCGCTCCTTTTCAATATATTTTGCCGTACCTCAGAGAAGGCATTTGTAAAGGGAGACAGCAATTCATATGGAGTGGTCAAGTGAAAGAAGCTCTCCACCAACTTGGAGTGTATAATTATGAATGGTCAGCTGAACATCAACTCAATTGGAGACATACATTTGTTGATGTGTGCACATTCATTTAACTTAGGGTCAAATTGGTATAATTTTATACCCATTGATAGTAACATAAACAAAGTCTTGCATAATCAAATAATTTGAATTTTTTCCTCACTTACTTTCTGAGGAGTACAATAATTGGAGGCATTAAACATTCCAAAAGACTAATTTTTCTCTCGGGGATGAATCTAACTTCTAGGAAGGTATGTTCACTGAACTAAACTAGAAGCTATCCTTTAATCGCAACTTAAAGAAAAACAAAATAGTTTATGCACAAGTGTGGCATTACCAAATGCAAATGTCTTTCTATATTTCGAAAGTCACCGTGCACCGTGATTTTGTGAACCAGGCTCATAGTTTAAGTGCTACTCCTGTTTAAAAGTTTTACGCCATGTGAATGGAAGACTTGTTCGATTTCTAGCGAAGTACAAAAAAATCCACCATTATTCTGGGTACTCCTTCAGCACATTAAAGACTCAATGCGCAAAATTTGAGTTTGAAAAAGGAGTTATGTCCCACCAAATTAGCATCACTTGGTCTCATGTCATTAGCAGTTGGTATCCAATTTGAGCGATTGAAAAATTTGTAATATGATCATATCCAGATCTTTCTTACACAAACAATGACGCCTGTTCTATACCCGATTACGGGGCCGAATAAAATAATTATTTTCAATTATTTTCAATTCATGTCGATGTCTTTCCATAAGGACTATGTAATTAATTGGACTGCCCAACGAAATCCGTAACATTTTCTTCAAACTTGTCTCGATAAATCCGCCAGAGACCTTGCATATGTGACTAAACCCCATCCCATCTGAATCCTTATACATCGCACACACTCCAAGAAACTTCCAATTATGTAGAAATGAATACAACTGTCTTGGATTTCATTACTTTGCAAATTACTGATTCACATGACAAGGCAAACCTCCGCAACGCTGTAAGAAGTATTCATTTGACAACTGTCAGGTAGGAAAATTGTGGCCCATTGGCAAGAAGCTGCAAATTAAGTTGCCAATATTCAATTTTCATCCACTGCCTACGCAGACATATAAATGTGGCAGTGGCGCTGATGGCGTTGGGAAGGTACCTAACTGTAATACCAGCCGCTCAACGCAAGTGCCAAAGCAGGAGAAGAAAATTGTTTTGTTAATTCGTTCACAATGCAAGTACAATCGCACGGAATGGAATGTGGCTGGAAGCCATATTTCTACGTGAAATTAATTTCCACTGATTTGCATTAATAACATTGGCAGCAGGCTCCTTGCTCTGCCTATATCCCCATGTGGTGTGTGGTGTGTGTGTGGGAATGTGTATTTTAATTGAATTGGCAACGGAAGATATGTGCACTCACTGTTGGTGACTAAACAGCGTCGCGTAGGAGCACAGGTGTTGCTGGTTCAGCTTGGCTGGCGCACCTGCGTTCGCATATGTCAAGTCAGTAGCGATGTGTTGCCTTATAACCAAAAGTGACTTTTGTTACCTTAGATTATGGATGCTGACTTGACTTTCACAGCTGGGCGTGTTAAGGCGTGTGTGTTAAATCAAAGCAATAATGTTACCTTTGCTTATTGAGGACAATCACAGAAGTAAAAACAAATTTTATAAATTTGAAATTATTATGAGTTTACTGAATCTTGTTACCTTCAGTGAGAAATTTAATTAATTGTATTCACAAATTTTGAGTTTTGAGTTTTGTCAAATTTGTGTAACCCAGTTCGTGCTTTCCAGAAGACCTTGCTATGAAACTGCGCAAAAATAAATTTAGATTCACATTTGTTATGGAAATTATTTCTGGCTCATTTATTATTCATTTGCACACATGTTTTGCTTGGCTGTGATTTAGAAGCAAAGATTACAACAGTAACATTCAAATAAATAAAAATAGAATTTGCAATCAACCACAATTTGAATTTATTTGTTACAATTGTTCAAAGGCCATGGCAGATAGTGCTCCTTTTTTCTCATACATTTATATTAAATAATTAAAATGATTGTAAATTCCTTGGAGCCAAATTACTTGCCAGCTTGCTCTTAAATATTTTTAAGTGGCTATGATTTTGTATAGTAGGGAAATCTATCAACATTTTTGACATATCCATTGCATAATATGCGAAGATGTGCATCTCGCTAACCCCAGATTGTAAACAATAGCCATATTCTACGGGGCAGATGAACCGGGTACCAGTCAAATTGTATTGTATCTATGGAACAGAAGTTATAAACCCGAAAATGTTATCTATCATTTGTAGTGATCATGCAAGCTTTTTCACTTACTAAACGAAACGACTTACAAGTATATTAACGTTTTCGGAACAATTTGTAAACGTTCTAGACTATACTACAAATAAGATCATTATATTTATATTAATTCGAAGCAGCTGGATGTAGCAGGCTGTCTGGATGATCTACATTCGGTGGACAATAATTCCGCTCAGATTTGTCCACAACACTGTCTGGTTAATATAATTCTTGGGCGGTCTCAATGTCCCCATTTTTTGTGTGGGTCGATATTGGCCTAAGATTGCCTTAAGGCAATCGCCACTAGATAAATTCATACATCCTAAGTAGCAAATGCAAGATAAGAGCTCAAACTGCAGTGATATTCTAAAGAAAAATAAGAAAAAAACTTATTAAATTAACTTATAAAATTATTTGTACTTAAAATTATTTTTTTGCATTCTGCATCATATTCTTCAGATATCATACTCCGTAACACCACTTCGTAAAGATAATGGTACTTGGGCTAAAAGCGATGATGAAAAATGCACTGCTTTCGCATATCACCTGAATAATGTTTTCTGGCCAAATCCCCCCATTATATCGTTTGAAGCTCGTGAAATACCGAATATTGGAAGCTCACTGTTTCCAAAACTTCAAGGAACGGGCAAACAACATCATTAAAGACTTAAATCTTAAAAAAAACCCTGAATGGATCAGATATCAGCAAACATGATAAAAGAATTACCTAATATAGCTGTATCGCACTTAGTTACAGTATTCAACGCTATTTTACGCAGTGGGCACTATCCTCAATGCTGGACGATTTCGAAAATAATAATTATCCCGAAGCCAGTAAAGGATGTTACCCAGGTTCCTTCATATAGACCCATTAGTCTACTGCCCACCCTACCTAAAATCTTCGAAAAAATAGTTCATCGGCAGGTCTTCCAGTATTTTAATAAAAACAATGTAATTCCCCAATTTTAGTTCGGCTTCCATGAAAAGCATGGAACGATAGAGCAAGACCATCGCATAGTAAGAGTTATATGCACAGCAATCGAACAAAAGAAATACTGCTCTGCCGCATTCCTTCACATTACGCAAGCCATTGATAACGTGTGGCACAAAGGGTTCATATATAAACTTAAAGAAATTATTCCAAAGAAATTCCACAAACTATTTGAAACCTACATTAGAGGCAGAAAATTCATTGTAAGCCAAGGTGACTCTACCTCCGACTTTCTCATATCAAAGCACTAGTCGCTCAAGGCAGTGTGCACATTACAGAACGTTCTGACATAAAGTACCTGGGAATCCACTTAGACAGACGATTAACCTGGACTAAACACATTGACTCAAACTGTGCTCAGATCACATTGAAACTCCATACCTTGAACTGGCTACTAAATTGGCATTCAAACCTTAGACAGACGATAAACCTGGACTAAACACATTGACTCAAACTGTGCTCAGATCACATTGAAACTCCATACCTTGAACTGGCTACTAAAAAGACATTCAAACCTTGCCTTAGAATATAAGATACTAATTTATACTAGTATAATTAATTCTATATGGGCATAAGGGGGTCAATTGTGGGGCACCGAGTGTCCATCAAATAGGGAGAAACTCCCACGCCTCCAATAGAAAATTTTGAGAATGATCACCGGTGCTCCATGGTACTTGAGGAACATAAACATCCACAGTGACCTGAATATACCCACAATTGAAAATGAAGTGGTGAACACCTACAATGCTTACGCTCTTAAATTGGAAAATCACCGAAACTGCTTGGCGAGGAACCTACTAAAACTTCCCTCTACTAGACGCCTCAAAAGGATATATACCTTACATCTTATTGCACGCTGTGGAAACACCAAATATTCGATGCAGTGGCTGAGGATATTACCAAGATATATCAATATAGTCTTGTAATCTTAGAAACATTACTGTTAGTTTCTTAACAAAGAAAGATTCGGTAAATAAATAGATGTAAGAAAAAATAAATAAAAAATATTCTTCAGATTTCACACTCGTTTAAGTGGCTTATCAACTGTCACTTCTATTTCTAAAAGTTTTGAAATTTTATTTTTCAAGTACACAAACCTAAAACAATAATAAACGAAATTCAAATTCACACTCCGCCAATTCATACCACAGAAGTAGTTTTGAAACGTGTAGCACACAGTTTATGGAAAGCACTCAAAGAAAAACTGTACTCATTTAAAGATACATCTGGAGGGCAACCAAAGAAGAGGGGCCACAAACTAATCGAATCCGATTCTTTGAGTAACTTCCTCAGAGAAACTTCATTACGAGTCGTAATTGCTTTCTCAAACATTCGTAATAACGATCTCAGTTCAATCGATGTTTACGGTGTACTGCTACATGAATACACACTTACTACATATTTTTAAATGTCAACAGACGGTTAGTTTTAACAACTGCTCTACTTTTGAAATTTGAAACTCCAGACTTTTATTTTTATAACATTTGCAGTCGCTATTGTATTAATTTTGTGGCATTTTACTGCATATGATACGAGCGTATAGCACCGAGCCGTAGTTTTTTTCGTATGTTTACATACCCGAAAAGCAGAAAACAATTGTTTAAATATGTATATATATACTATTTATATATTAATACATAAAAAGTACCAATAACAACACTGGTTTTTCTCTCTCCAGATATACATATTAACAAAACTGAAGTGTTATATATTAAATATTATATACTTATTACTTTTCGCTATGTACGTCTATTCTCACTTCTTGGAAAGAGCACAGATGAAGCTCAAAACTTGATACTATACTGAAAGCCGCACAGCTTTTAACTAGTTTCTGCTACATTCACCCCCACTTTCTATCGGCACATGTTCTCGAAAAGTGCATATCATATATGTAAGAATCAAACGAAGCATATGCCACACTCCTTAATTTTTGTAATGATCATATCATTAATTGTAATGTCCCAAGTGTTTGTGGAAGCAAAATTTGCATAGTTAGAAATTTTAAATCATTTATTTTATTTTGTAATAATTTTTACTAAGAATTATCTTAATATTTATAAAAAGACAGGAGTACATTTCAGGTACTTCCTGTATAGGTGCAGTGCCCTTGTCTTACTTGATAAAGCAGATTATGCAGATTTTTTACTCTATCTTAATTGGCAATAAACTGTCGATGCCTTAATAAGTTGTGAATGAAGTAGCGACATTTTTGAACGCTACATATTCCACATATGTAACATCTCTAGTAACTATACTGATGGTGATTGATAAGTAGACTTCTTTGAAAATAGAAGACGCGACTCGTCTTTAATTCTGGACATCATCTTAGTGTCATCTGACCAATAGTAAGTGTTAAAATTTCTGAGAAATCCATATGTAGATTGCGTGGGATACACTCTGAAAATTCGATTGTACTTTAATTACAATCAGTGATGCATTTGTTTCCTTACCATATGTATCCTACAACTTTCGGCAGGTGCCAACTTATCACATATTCCACAAAACAAGAAATAGCTGGTGATGGTAAAAAACTATTTCTTTAAATTGCCAAATATAATGCAGTAGTTTTTGCATCAAATTTGTTATCCTGGACTGATCATTAATTGCTCAATTACTTTTAAATTCACATGATAAAAAAAATCAGAATTGCCACTGCACTAAAATTCGCGAGTACTCTCGTATTAAAGTACAATTAGGATAGAATTGGGTTAGGCCAGAGAACCACAGTAGAAGGAATTCTTCAAGAACTCTGGCAAGTAATGCCCATTGTATTATAAACCTGGAAGAAGAAGGGTGATAAAGGATTTGTAAAAAGGAAAAGGAAAGTTGCACCTAAACTTTTTTGATTCTCTTATGAATCTTAAAAGATTGTCCAGGCATCAGGCATACAACAGAAACATTATCAATTTCCAATACATCTGATTCTATTATGTTCCTCCTTACCACCAGTTTTTCCTCCGCTGCTTAGTCTCTCGATGGTGCATTATGTCACCATATGTTCGCCCAATGGACTTTGCTCCGTGATTAGCCCAACCAATGTTTGAAAATCTTTCCTTCATAATATTTGAAGGAAATGTGCAAAGCTCTTGTTCAGGCTGCCTAGGAGCACTTGGATTTTTTACTGGCAAATAAATTGGATTATTGGGTCTTGTGAATATTATACACAGGGCTCCTGACCCCTTGCTAAACTCACACCGATAATTGGCCCAGGTCACATTGAAGTACCGCAGATCCACAGTTTACCATTTCATAACCTATTTCGTTCCCACATACACGGCAGTGTCCCTGAACTCAAATAAGTTCAAGTCAATTCTTAGAAGTGTTTAACGTATTTTCCAGGGACTTCAGAGGATCTTTCCCTTGTCGAGAAGATGACGTTATTTTTTCTTTCAAAAGCAACTCTAGGTAGAAGTTTATTCTTCGGTGCCACAAACAACGAGTATTGTTCGGACAGTCTATTGAACATCTCTCTATGCCCATTCTTGTCTTCGTGCCAATATCCATAAAAATATAGCCAATAGTTTCTTCTTCATCGCTTCCTTATCAATCATTAGATCCTGTTGTGGCAGGTTCAACAAAGCATTACGAGTGTTACTAGATATAGTGTTCATGGTGCCCATGATGCTCCAGCATACACCTCTCTACAGCCTATTTAAAACCAAATATATGGAGTTAAGCACTGTTCTGCACCACCAGACCACAGCAGCATACACAATCAGTGTATTTATAGCAAAAATCCCACAGCTCGTTTCAGACACTAAGTTTTACTAAATCTTCTTCGGCACTGCCCAAATGCCCAACTAGCATACAACTCAACAAGCGTCTTACAAGTGAGTTTGCTATGAAGAAAGACCCCTAGAAAGACTTCACCTCCTTGGAAAGACTAATATTTAAACATTTTATTACTGGTGGAATAAGGTCCTCCAATTTTGTTGTTCGCTTAAACAGCACCACAGTTGTCTTTCTCGGCTAAACGGTAAGTATACATATACAAATATAGTCATGTATATATAATTATAGGCCAATTGATCTCTCTGATTGTACTATTTCAAGTCTGTTCGAACCACATAACATATTGTGAATCACTACACAGTATATAGAAAAAACACATAGCAAGTATTATAAAATTGTGGATAAATTTTTAGTAAATACAACACGAATTCACCACAGAAAGCAAGGCAATCAAACAAAAAAGAATATACTTACCTATACAGCTGTACCAGAATTGGCACTGTTTTGTATAAAAGGTCTGTGCCTAAAGATTGCCGACCAGTTCTGTGCAACCTTAGAAAAAAATTGTTAATTCAGATTTTTAAAACAAAAATCATAATATAAAAAAATGAAATTCGTCCTAGTTGTTGGTTTGATAGCGTTCGCCGTTTTTCAAATTGGCACTGTTACTGCATGTGCTCCATTTCACCTAAATGTAAGTAAACATTTAGCAAAAATAGTCGGTTGAACTGGTTGGCATTTTTCTCTTACATTTTCAATTATTATAGATTCAAGATGTAACGCGTGAACACTTTCATAAAGCTTCCAACCTATGTCTTGCCATATATGAAGAAAATTACTACATTTTGAGTATGCCGGAGAGTAAATATCTATCTCCAAAGGATGGCGAAAAGTCCTTTTTCGATTGTCTTCTTGGAGAAACTGGTTTCCGAGATTATTATGACGGCAAAATAAACGATGAATTTATTAAGGGCCAATTAGTCAACAATTTTATTAATGCCTGTGCTGTGCTGAACGAGCGTATTTGTGGAACTGAAATCCTATACAAATTTTTCGTGTGCTTCCAGTATTCCAATGTCATTCCTAAACTATGAAGATTGAGCAATA
The DNA here is from genome assembly GCA_920105625.2 of Clusia tigrina. NCBI lineage: Eukaryota > Metazoa > Arthropoda > Insecta > Diptera > Clusiidae > Clusia > Clusia tigrina. Next base: position 28,054,185 of record OV050030.1, on the reverse strand, counting down.
AAGTGTAACATTATATGTAAATTTGCATATAACCATAATCTATATATATTTTTTTATTTATGTTAATAAAGAATTAACTACACTTTAATATAGTCTGCATCGAAGGCGTGTTATCTTTTTACTATGGAAGTGGTTTCGAAGTAACTTGTATATGGAGAATAATTTTAAATGTACAAATGTGGTTATTTCATAAATAAACCCGTATTCTACAAATTGGTAGAATCATATAAGGACACGCCTACCTCTCATACAGAGAAGTCCTCTAAACTGCATTCAAAGCACCCAGAAATAAAATTTTATTTAGGATATATGATAAAATTTTGTTGTTATATATATTCTGTAACTCCACTTCGACGTCCACAATTCACACATTTTCATAACTGGAAAACTTTGAAATGGACAAAATTTTATATAACGGATTACTATACAACAACCAAAGAGGGGGAGGGGGATGGATGGTAAATCCAATGCCACGCTCATTGTTGAAGTGTCTTTACAATTTGAAGTATATGAAACATGTCTCGACAACCTATCAAACTGAGGCTCAGAATTAGTATTATATTAAAAAGATACTCGTATTATAAAATATTGGCTTAATATATGAACTATCAGCCGTATATCAATGCAGAATTCTGCCATAAAGCAAAAAGTTCTCTCAAAGTATCATACTTTGCATTTAGTTATGTAGATTATATACCTCTCGCAAACACTACAGCGCTACGGGCATATATTATTAGGGAATATGGTATCGTAATTTCATAGTCGGTTTAATCGGACACCAGCATTGTTAACTGCTTTCACGTGTATCTCGAACGTCAGACACGACATTTTTCGGGAAGAGATTGAAAATATGAATGAAATACATTGTACAACATAATTGATAATACAAAAATACAAATAAACCACATTTGTATTCTACTCCGGAACTACTGTAAAATTGAAACAGAAAGGGAAAGTACGTCGTCTGCACTGACAGTCGATCAGTCTATGAGGCAACAAAAAACTACTCTAACAGTTTGGAGTTTATGGAAAAAATATAACAATTGCTCAATGTAATTAGAAATAAAGTCAAAATTATGTGGATACCTGGACATTTAGGTATATCTGCAAACGAGCTAGCTGATTTAGCAGCTAAAGATGCACTAAACTGTCCATTAGAATACTTTAAGCCATTCTCCAAAGAAAGTATTATTACTTCAGCCAGAAGATATATATACAAAAAATTTAGCGATGAATGAGTACGATATGACCACCCTTATAAAAATATCAACCGATCCTTCCACACACAGCATCTATCACCATGAACATATGCTACACGCGAATTCGATTGGGTCATACGCTAATAGCCAACATGCATCTTTTTAAAAGGGAACCACAACCCCGATGTTGCTTCTGCAATAATTCTGCTCTCACCATCTCACATCTCGTTTCTGCCTGTCCATTTCGTTTCTGCCTGTCCATTTCGTTTCTGCCTGTCGTTTCTCAATTTCCACCATCCGAACCTTAGTATTCCAAAATAAAAATCCTTTAGAAATTCTTTCATCCCCTCTCATGAAAATATTTATTCAATATTCAGTTTTCTACAACAACTAAGAATTGAAAATATAATATAAATACAATAGAATTATCTTTTTTCTTATTATATAAAATCTCAACAGCATAAGCCTATACCACTGGCAGCTAGAGCTGATATAATTATTTATAATTTTAATTGTAATTAATTTTAATAAAATAAAAAATAAAATTAATTAAAAAATGGATATTTGTTGTTGTTCACTCCTAGTAATCTGTGTCTCTATCCTCAGTTTTCTGTTTCTTCTTTAACTATATTTTTATAAGACTTGAAGGAAGGAAGACATAGTTCTCCCCACAGCTATAACTGAAAATACTTTTATCTTCATATAAATATTACGTTAATTTCGCATTATTTCTGTACTAGCCTCATTAATATTTCTCAGAAGTTTTATCATATCGTTTTAATATTTTCGATGAACTGCTGGTCTAGTGCCCAGCAAGTAAAGGATTTTAGCTGCTACCAAATAGGCAATGGCCTGTTAAAGCTGAGAGCATTCTTTTCCGAGCGACTATGATTATATTGCGAATAAATTCCTTTGCAGAGTAGGTTCACTTTGACGGCACAAGAATGCACGAATATGTGCAGAATATAAAAAAATTTAAATATTTGAAAGTTTAAAGATATTTTGTCAATTCTCTCATTATTTCAGAGCCTCCCGCTTCAAGGTCGAAATTATCGACAAACATAAATATCTTCTCCACACTTCCAGGATCACATGGTTCGCAAAGCATCAGGTTTCCGGATACTGCGGCTATTGGAATCTTACAAAAATGTAAACCACGACAAATGAAATTCATTCAGATTGTTGAGATTATTCTGCTTTCTTCTCTACCCACCCCAAATAGCAGAGGCAGTCTTGTGGCGACACAAACGGTAACATCGCTCTCATAGCCTGCCTGCCCACCAGCTCGCTGTGTCTATTGTTATTTTCGCACGCGTTTACGTGGTCGCATCATAAAATTGCAGCATGCAACGTGCAAAATCATGCATAACATTTTATTGTGCAGCATGTTGCATCATTCACCAGAGAATACAGAGCTGGTATTGTGAATAGCATACAAAACTGGCGCAGATACAGAGAACTGCTCGTATATCACAGTACAATGATGAAACGTGCACTGGTATGTCGGTAAGTACATGGATACTGGTTGTACTCGCAGTTGTAGTTTTTGTTTGGCGTAGTAGCAGCGCATTTGAACTGTCATTAAACTTTTAAATCATCCTTTTATTATTTTGAACTGTGTGACTGCGGCACTTACACTCACTCACTCAGTCACTCGTTTGTCATGCCATGTTGCAGCTCTTTTGATTGCTGGTTGCAATTGTCTGATTATTGATGCTGTTTTGGATATTCTGGTGTTTAATGTTGCACACCACACGTGATGTTGTTACGCGGAGCGATGCTTACTGTATGCAACAAGCTCAACAGCACCACCGAACAACACCACAAACTGCCACAAAGCAATGTTCAACAATTTTTCATGTTATTAAATATAAACTTGAAATACGACAATTTATGGGAGTATCATAAAAGTTCCTGGAAAAAATTGCCTTTTGTCACTTTAGTGTACTTGAAAGGGAAACACGAACAGTGAACCAAATAAAAGTACCTGGGAAAATGTCTGTGCGAAATTACTGTGACTATGGAAATCAGAAAGAGGAGCAGACGAGTGAGGAGTCAAGTAAATGAAGAATAAACTAGACTGATCGAATACTATTTTAGAGATTGTAATGGCGATAAATTTGTTTAGATTTTCAACGTATAATAGGATCTATGTCCTTTTTAAATAAGTCTAACTTATGCGAGTGGATGAAAATAGAGTTTCATATATGATAAATAGTTAAAGTGCCAATATAATTCCAATATAAAGTTTGTTTTATTTTCATGATACTCAAGTTGTATACAATTTTGATTTGTCGGTAGATTAGATTTATTCATTTAAACTTCGACATAATGGATCTATTGTGCTGCCACTATTAATGTCTCTCTAGAATTTATGGATACGGAAGTTAAAATGTTCCACCGATGTATTGCATTGATCATTGTATGAACTAAGTATATGTGGGATGTATCAAAAAACTTCTTGTTGTATCCAAATAAAAATCGAATCATAGTCAAAGTAGAAGTAAATAATTATAAAGACTCTAATTTCTTTATCAATCAACACCCAAATATTTGGAATTATTTTATCAATGTGGGAAATATTTCTTTGATATTTTCATATTTTGGTCTTTATTTCTCGACATTTGGGTATTATTTGTTGGATTTGAGAAACCGTACTACCACCAATAATTGATTCAAAAATTTTGTGCTTATTTACAAAGACTGTCGATTAACTTATAAGACAGCTTTTCCCTATCGAATAATTTTGTTTTTATCATTAATTCTTGGAGGTATTTTCTAAAATTTGATTCGGAAGCATAAATCAATGTCATTAAGTACCAATTTGAGTCCCAACTGAAACTTAACCCACCAATTTTTTTCTATTATTCTTTCACTATTAAATCTTACGGCTTATTTTGCACTGCTCTTTTGTTCTTAGAAGTATCCATGTCGTTCTTCTCTCTCTCCTTATGTGTCCTTAACAATATTCCTATTATATTATTTACTACAAGTCATGTTCGATAAATTGTGAAAGGAGAAACCTTTCAATTGCCAATTTACATCTTCGACATACTAATACATGTTAAATAATGTGAGGAGCATTTAATGCAAGACCTGATAAACTCAGAATTGTTTATTGAATAGGATCGGATACGTGACTTTGAGAATTTTTGTTTAAAAATCACGTAACACGCTTTTTAAATTTTTCTATTTTTGCTTCTATGATTATCTTGCATAAACGGCAGTAAAGAGTTTTTGAAAGGTGGTCTGTATTGGCTTCAGTGTTGTTACTAGCAACGGATAGTATAAGAACTTTTTCTTTTTATATTTGATTGTAATGCCAAATAAAAAACATCCAAGAACTCGTAAGTGTATATACGAGGGCGGATTGATATTGAAGCTACCTAACGCTAGATGGCAGGACAAATACAAAATCTTTTTTTTTTTAGAAATTGCGATCTGTCAAACGTCAGCTGTTTCACCCAAATTCATCGATTAGTTTATTTGTTGTAGTCGTTTGAAGTAAGCAACTTTTATGTTTCTTGAAAAATGGAAAAAAGCTAATTTCGAGCAGTGATTAAACACTATTATTTGAAAGGGAAAACGGCGAAAGAGACAAAAGAAAAGCTCGATAAACATTACGAGAAAAGCTCGATAAACATTATGAGTGTGCTCCGTCAGATTACATGGTAAAATATTGGATTGCTGAATTTAAACGCAGCCGAACAAGCACTGTAACAATACCATCAACAGGAACGCCAAAAGAGGTGGCTACTGAAGAAAATATCAAGAAAATCCTCGATATCGTTATGAATGATCGCTGAGTCAATTTGCGTGAGATTGTTGCAATGGTAAACATATCATATGAACGTGTGTTCAAAATTTTGCATGAATATCTGCATATGAAAAAGCTATCGGCAAGACGGGTGCTGCGTTTGCTCAGTGTCGAACAAAAACGATTTCGACAGAGCACTTCACAGCGGTGTTTGAACATGATAAAGCGTAATTCTGTTGATTTTTGGCGTCGATTAATAACTGTCGATAAAACGTGGGTCCACCACTACACACCTGAAACCAAAAATCAATCGAAACAATGGGTGGAAGCTGGTGGAAGTGCTCCAAAGAAGGCGAAGGCGGTGAAATCGGCTGGCAAGGTTATGGCCACTGTATTTTGGGATGCACACGGAATATTGCTCATCGATTATCTTGAAAAAGGTTCCACAATCACAGGAAAGTCTTATCGTGCATTATTGGATCAATTGATTGATGCAATCAAGGAAAAACGACCACATTTAAAGAAGAAAAAAATGCTCTTTTTTAAGACATCGCACCGGTTCACACAGCATTAGATACGATGCTAAAATTACATGAAATACACTTCGAATTGGTTAATCATCCACCTTATAGTCCAGATTTAGCTCCTTGTGACTTTTTCCTGTTTCCAAACTTGAAAAAATGGCTCGCAGGAAAAAGATTCATCTTAAACGAAGAAGTGATTACCGAAACTAACGCGTATTTTGAGGGGTTCCCGAAATCGTATTATTCAGATGGTATAAAAAAGTTGGAATATCGTCTTACTAAGTGTGTCGAAGTAAAAGGAGACTATGTTGAGAAATAAAGTTTTTGAAAAAAAAAATATTTTTTTCCTACTTAGGTAGCTTCAATATCAATCCGCGCTCGATATTACAGGAAGTACTAACAAAATATTTCTTTCTTTGGGCGCAATAATTTATTCACTGACACGAAATCTTATCAAAAACAAAACTTTTTTTGTTCATACTTTATATAAATTTATTTAAAATAATTTATATTATAATAAATTTAACTATAAATAAAAGATTTAGGCAACACAAGCAACAAAATTTTTCAGCTGATATACTTTATATTCAAATGTGATCAACTAGTCAATGCCAAACACCCCAGAGGACGTGAGCTATTTCAGAAACGATCGGAGTTACATTTTTGACATTAGTCTCTGTGGTGTAATAGTAACCGTGCTAGTCTTGCAGTCTTGGGATGACGTGTCAAAATTCCGCTCAAGGCAAGGTCTTGAAATGGGTCTTCCTGATCTTATTCTATTTGCATGGAAGTCTTTAGTTAATAGTATTTATACCTCTGCATACAATAATTCATTATGGATGTAAGTTGTAATAAATAATTGTATAAATAACTTCCGCATAGAAAACTATTCAGAAGTTCATAGACTTACACAATCGTAACCATAGCAGCAATTTCCTTTCGGATCGTGGTTTGAAAAACTAGTGACAAAAATAGCTCAAATCAAAATTGATTAATAATGCCAGCACTTGGCAAGATCAAAGCACCACAAAACATTTTCAGCGTTTGTAATTCAGATTTCTGGTATTACAACATAACTTTAATGCCTTCCGCACAGACAAGTAATAAGTGCGTCCATAAATAATGTGAAATACGAGCAACAGTATCAGCAGCAGCAGCACAGACAACAACAGCACGAGCATATGAACAGAAATGATTTAAACTCGTCATTTAACACATCTGCATTAAGAGCTTTAATTGCAAAATCACATTAGCATAAATTTGTACACGTCATAATGCGAAAAACTGAACAACTGAACAACGGAACAACTGACAAACAGTGTAAAAATGAGCTAACAAAAAGCAGGCCGACGCCGGCAAATAATGTCGGCCCTGCAAATCCCACGGTATAGATGGGCGCTCACACATACACATCCACATACATGGACACATAAGCGCACCACATTAATAACCAATTACACACGTAGACTGCAAATTACTTAAAAAACGCATATATCATAATATCAACGCGGCAATTACTTACACTGCGGCAATGTACACGCCACGAGCACCGCCATCCCAAACGCAACCCTAGCAATTAGAACGATACTAGAGAGCAGACCCGCTTGCGTATGTGTACAATACTCGGTGATCAAACGTAAGGGTCTCGGCTAGCAAGTGCCACCATCGTGGAGTCCGCCAGCAAATTGATAATTACTCATACTCATAAAACAAAGACAAAAAAAGGCGCCCCCGAGCTGCCCTGAACCGAGGCGAACCACGCAGTGATCTGAGCAGCAACGTCATGACCAGTCCCTACCAGAAACCGTCGCGGACTCATTCATTTCTGGTGCACTATTCGTGCACTTTCGCCAGTGTTGATGTCTGCATATCGTCCACTTCGCCATGACGCCCGTACCATGGTACCGACAGCGGCAGGCTCACTTCTTTGTTTACTCAGATTTCGAAATAGTTTTTGGCGACCCTGCAGTAGCGTCCACACATACACACATTGACTTAGTAGTTCCATTTCGCCTGTGTGAGTGCACTTATTTCGAAACTGCACTCTCCAGCACGTTTCTGACATTATGAATTATTTTGTGCGAATAGGCAGATGTGTGCACGCGGATAGGCGCGAGACGGATTGCCTCCGGTAGTGGTTTAAGTGCTGCGAATTTGTCGGTTTGTTATGGTGGTGTGGAAACATTTGTAGTTTCTTCTGGTTGTTGTTATTGTTGTTCTTGCAGTTTTGCGAGTTATGGTCAAGTAGTGGCCTTTGGTTCTGTACTAGATTAAGAGGTTAATTAATTTGTTTATTAGTTGCGGATTTTTAGCCAAAGTTTTTAGTATTGGCGGAAAATGTGAGAATAATTAGATGGTGAGAACAATCAGATGTTAAGAATAATAATGAAGAATAAAAGCTGAGAGTGGCCATGGAAATTCATGGCGAGTTTTATGTAGAAAAAAAGTAATAATCATGTCTATTCCAGAACATCTGGCGAAAGTTCTTCCCTCGTACCACTCCTATCACTTACATATGCAACAAAGCACGACAAGAAGCAATTGAATGATTTTCCAATGCCGAGCACATGACTTTAAGAAAAGTGTGTTCCAGAACCGTTTATGTGTTCCCTTCAGCCATGCGCGAGGGATGTCATCTTCAATCTTTGTTCTTCATGCAAAACTTAGTTAGTATTCCCTGTTTCAGTTTTGGTTGGTGTGTTACTGCCATCGAGAAACTATAACAATTTTTTAAGGAATAGTGACAACTATTCCTGATCGTCATCTGTGTGTTTGCTTTCCCGTGATCCGTTTATTAATAGCACAAATATTCCTTTTTTAAGAGGGATGAAGTGATATTGTTGTTTCTTTATATTTGTTATTGATGAGCCAGAAAATATAACTGCTTTGGACATTTATGGTCCAGACCTAAGTTTAGTAAATAACCCAGTTGATATATGATAACTATTTTGTGCAATTGCGTTAACAATAAGTAAGTTGATTGACATTAAAATATAATTTTTTTGTTGGAACAATTAGTCAGATATAGGACTCATACCATAAAGATTTAAATTAGTTAGATTTAGAAATACAAATACAAATTCTGCCACGACAGATTACACAAGGAACACTGTAAGTCTAGGTAATTTTAGAAAATTCATGTTTGATGAGAATTTTTTATCCATTAAAATTTGTAAGGGCCACTGAAAGGCAGTTTGCTACCAAATGAAGAGTATGAATGAGTTCTGATCTTCTTCATCAGAAAATCTACAAATGTAGTCTGGACAGTTTCGACTTGCAGGCATAACGTAAATGTGTTGTAAGACAATTTATAATAGGTCTACTCTTTAGATTCAGCAGGAAAGGTGGCATCTGAGATGTAAGGCTTGCAATACAAAGTTTTACATTAATTCAGAGTTAGGCCGCTGTCTGATTGTTTGGTATATTGCAAACCATTTGTAGTATCAAATCCATAGGAGAGTTCAGAACCAATGAAGAGTAATTGACTGTCGTTTTCAGTGAATTGGTCAGAAGTTCATTACCTTCATTGTCGCAATGAACAAGTATCGAAAGCAGAATAACCAAATGACAATCTAAAAAATTTTTAACACTTTCAAGGCCAAATTCATACCATAAGATGCAAGTCGTCAACACTTAAATATTATACTGTCCATATGTGAAAATTAAAATTCATTCACACTTACTTTTTTTCTTTGTTTGATTGCGGATATTTGAGCATGGAAAATTTCCATTAGAATGCCAGATCTAAGTACAACCAAGTTGAAATATCTACGGTTGTTAGTGAGACAATGTTTGAAGAACGAATACTATCACAACAAATACTCCCGCGCACCCGAAGGCATTTTCAAATGTTTGAAAAAAAAAACAATTGTTGTCCCTGTTATAAAATACTGCTTAACACCGTTTCATTTGTCTGTTACTTCCATTTCGCTAATGTCCTTTGCTACAATCAGCATTTTTAGCACTTTTTATATGGAAATATAAACAAAACTCTTTAAAATTTGTATAATTTGTCAAACTAGAATGGCGCTGCTACGATTATTTTGAAACACATCTTCAGCAGATTATAATAATACACTCCTCCTGCTAGTGGTATTATTATTATTATTATCACACTGTAGCTGATTATATTGTGAAGTGCTGCAAGGACTGCTCAAAGCGTAGTTCACAAGCGCAGAGCACACAGAACGTCAGAATGTACAGTATGTCGCTCAGAGTAACTCCTTAAACCCAGCAACCAAACAATCAAACAACCCACAGCCATGTTGATGATAGTAGTGCTGCTATTCCTGCTGCACATGATGATGATAACGATGGTGATGACGACGATACTGTCGCCAATGGCCAGCCGACTGTCGGCAACTGGTAGACGTGAAACTCCCGCTGAACTTAACATGCCCAGCACCACCATCAGCACCAGGGCGAAGATGAGAATTGAAATTCGCTGCAATGGAGCAGACTTGGAACAGTTGACAACAGAATATACGCGCACAATAGTTGCCACATGAAACTGGCAATTTACTGTCGGCCAAGTGAAGTTGTTGCTGTTGACAGCGGCAAATATGGCAGCAGGCGCTGCCAGTTTAGGTTAGGCGCAGCCATTGTGCATATCCTTCGCCAACTTATCGCATCGCAGAATATTTGCCATTTTTGCACTAAATGCATTTGCGCTAAAATATATCTTTTTGTTGTTGCCAGTTGTGTGTTGTTGTTGCTGTTGTTCTAACACTATCTGGAAGCAACAAATTTCCATGAATCCGGCTGCTGTGTTGCCAAGTGCGTTGTAGAGTTTGATGCTGCAGTTGGCTTGTGCCACCAACTGCAGCGGGTGTTGCACTATACTGATACTGGGCTCCGTTGTCTCCGTCTCCGTCGCCGTTACCGCTTGACTACAGTGAAGTCGAGCCGTGCCGCGCCGCATGCTGGCGACACTATTTCTCCGCATTACTGCATAGTAAGTGGCATCTTTATGCCGGCAACTAATTTTGCATATTACATTCTCGTAATCTAAAGTGCAATGAGTGTGAAAACTGTTTGCTTTGATATCATAATTTTCATTTCGAGATAACTTTTAATTTATTAAAGAGGTTTTCCGTGTACAGCTGAAATTGCTTGGCTCTCGTGGGGCGGCAACTGTTGGCGGCATTTTGGCGAATTGTCGCTCGGCTCATTTTCCGCAAAAGCAAATCAGTGTGGACTACTCGACAGCAGCGCATACGAACTATTTATGAAAAATACATTTTCATTTAAATTCATGGAGTGCGCTTATTTATGAAGCAAATGAAGTGGATATAAGTGCACATAAAGGAGCAGAACTGAGGTCTGTTTATGCTTAAAGAGAGATGAAAAATAAGAGTATTTCGAAATATGACGAAATTTCTGTGGGTGGTTCTGAAAATGAACACACACTGTGTGTGGGATAGTTTGGCAAAACAATTATTTGAGTGCACCATTTGCAAATGGAAATGTAATAAATTATTGTATTTACCTGTGTTGTTATTAGGATGGAGATAGTGCTAAGAACTGTTATTGGTGAAATGATTTATTGCGATTTGGGAGTGAAATTCCATGTAGGAAGAAAGGCTTCTGAAATTTCACAAAATAACGACAATTGAGATAGAAAATTCATTGAGCAAATTTTTGAGGGAGTAAAGAGAGAGATTGGATACATATTTAAAGACAACTGCAGGAGTGAGATATAAAAACTTTTTAAAAGGGAAGCTTTGCAATTTGGAATTACCTGAAAGAGAAGAACAATAGTGGATATATAGAAATAGAAACATTAGCAAATTACCCACTCTTAAAAAGGGTTTTTATAGGGTAAATTATATATAACCAGCACCTAGGAATAACACCTTTAGAATTTCTCCCACTTCCAACATTTCTCTCGTAGTGTTTAAATAATTCAAAGCTCCTTTCTTCGTGAGAGTTGCAATTTTGCACTTCGAAACGCGATTGCTGTTGTGGGTTTTATTTTTTAGTGAGAAATTTAAAAAACTCTAGGCGATGGGTTTTGCCCCAACAAGAATAGAGTCTGTAGAATGGCTTTTGGTCTGGCAGAAACCAAGAAATGTATCAATAAATTCACCAAAAGGAAACTAGATCCAGGTGGTTTACTCTACTTATGAAGGGTCAGAACAGTCAATAAGCAACTCTGAAGGTCTCAAGCTTGGGCAGCAGGTATGGTAAACATTGCAGTGGCCACTTACTTAAAATTGCTAGGAACAATTTTGGGTGAAAATGATTTACTCAAGAAACAATCGCATATTTTTAGTCTGGATGAAACCGACTGCCAGCTCAACAATTGTGGAGAGTTATGGGTTGCTGAAAAGGGCTCACCTAATGTTTCTGTAATAAAAAAGAAAACGGGGCAAAACAAAAAGGAACGATTTTGAAGCGACAGGCTAATCTAAGAAAAGTACCTACTAAAAAGAAATAATGGAAATAAGAAGTTATAGCTAGAAGATAGAACTTTCGATTACGTCAGCACTATTCTTTCAAGGTGAGTCGGATGGCCCTGAAGTCTTTAGAAGTGGTGAAGACTACACAAGCAAAAAAAGGAAAATAGATGAGTAGATTAAATGTATAATATGTATCCCACCTATGATAAGTGTGCCAAAAAAAAATTTGAAGATATAGAAATAAATTGCCATTTAGTCCATAATAGGGGGGCATATACTCTAGAGTCCAAGGATATTCGTTTTTTCATTATGATTTTGTAAATTTTTATTTTAAAAATTTTTGAATAGAAATTTAGTCTTTTGCACTCTTTATAAAGTAAATAAATTGGTTTAAACAGTCTGAATCTATTTTTTAAGTGTTAAGGAACAAAAAGGGTGACATATCACCCGATATTACCCTACATGGAAAAAATGGTGTCTAGAAACTTCACGTTTCAACTTCAGTAATAGTAACTGTTTATATAAGTTGGATATATGTTAAAAGTTACCGAAGTTTTGGAGTAAACCACTCTCATTGAAATGAGATGAAGTTGAGTTTCAAAGAAGGTTTAGTTTTTTAAAGCCACAATCCAGCTCTTGACTTTATAGAAAAAGGAGCAGGCTAACCAAAATAAAGGAAACTTTAAGCGGTCAACATCGATGAACACATATTAGACGTCGTCATTTCATCAAGAGTTCTGAAGAAATGCTGCCAAAGTTGACAGACATCTCTCTTATGGTGTTCATAATCAATCACTTCCACACTTTTCAGGTATAACTTTTCTGTCAAACCATTCTTCAACATTGGTACGAACAAAATTAATACTTATTTATATCAAAAGATAGCTAACTAAGTTCACACTTTCGATATAGGTATAGTTAGATTTGAGACAACATGGTACATAGATAGATATATAGGTACAATTAGATTTGAGACAACGTGGTACATAGATATATACATAGAAATGAGGTAGGCCAGAGAGCCGCCGAAGAAGGAGGCCTCCAAGCACTCAGGCATTGATGCCCATTGTACCAAGCCTGGAAAAATATTTAGGGAAGGGGGGGTTATAGGGAATTTTGGAAAGGAAGTTACACATTTTGAAACTTCTGTGACTCTTTTAAGGAACTTAGAAGCCTATCCAGGGATATGAAATGTAAATTATCCATTCGCAAAACATCTGACCCTAATATGCGCCTCCGCAGTAAAGGCAGGACAAACGCACAGAAATTGCTCTGTGCCGTCCTGTTCTTCCTCCAGGCAGGAGATGCAGTTCGGATTCTCGATGATGCCTATGGTTGCCATATGATAACCCCATGGAGTATGCCCCAAGATTATCCCAACCAATGATCGAAGATCTCTCCTTCGTAATGTCAGAAGGAACTGTGCAACTCTCCTGTTTGGTATGTCCCCAATATAGGATGCAAGCAGTGTCAGCAATTGCTCTATATATTCCAGCAGCTGCTAAAAGAAATTTTGTATTTTCAAACAGATGAAGATGAATGAAGAAAGGAAATTTAAGTTTTTAATGTCAATAACGCCAACACAATAATTAAGAAGGTCGTTAATATCAGAACAAAATTTGGCATTCTAGAAAAATATTGTCATTTTTTTATTAGAAATAGGAAGAAATTATTGTAAATTTTGTAAAATCTTTAAATTAATACATAAATTTATATGTAGACAGTTGTGTGTGCCACACGAGTAGGTACACTTGCCACTTGCCTCATGCTTTTATTTATATTAATTTCTGTCTAAGCCACATGCCCTCAACACTGCCGCCGTAAAATTTAAAAATATGAAAAGATGCGAAGCAGTTCAAGTCAAAAGGGCACAAAAACACACAAGAGCAGCAAAAAGTACATAAAGTGTTGGCTGCCACATCCACCATAAAGATATAAAAATACAACAGCAGCAACAGCAGCAATAGCAGCGGAGCAAGCCCTGAGTACAAAATAACAGAAGTTAATAATTAAGACCACCCCGGATTTGGAAAGAAATCACCATAAAGTAGACTTAAATTTCCAGCGAAACAGGCGACACTTAACACGCTGCGACAGTGTCAAAAAGAATAAAACAACAACAACAATAACCAGAAAATAGGAGGAAAAACAGACATGAAGAAAATTTAGAAATTAGAAAAGTGATAGAGAAAAGAAGAACGAGAAAGAAGGGAGAAAAATCCGCATAGACGCGAACCCCGTCTATCAGAGCGAGAATATGAAAACATAATGACCCAATTTGATATGGGAATTTATGTTTATTGTTTTGGATTTTTAATTTCTTGTCATCTGAGAGAAATTAATACGCAGTCAGTTTTTAATCGAACAGACTGCATTCTGGGGAATTTATTTACACTGAAATCAGCTGTTAACAAATGATTTAAATTATTCTATTATGTACGAAGCAAGAAATAAGCGCGACATAATCTCATGTCTCATTAATTTCACTCCAAAAGACGTAGAAAATTGGCTGCTTGCTTGGTCCTCTGCCTTTCTCTGAATTCATACCCAGTCGCTGACTGAGCTTCTTTCGTTAATGGTGTTGGAATTCTCATAAATAAGGCATTCAATTCGCTGATAACACTCCAAGAATGACTGGCAAACAGACAACTTAACATGATAATAGACTCAGTATAACTGCGAGTGTGATTATGAATGTGACTGCGAGCATAGCAGCCAATTCGGTTAATGCTGCAAATGGAAATGATGATGAAGTCTTCATTCATTCATTACGAAAGTGAAATTTATGTGAGTAATGCCATATTGCTTCATTTTTCAAACGGCATCTTTTTAATACTCGTATACATAATTATGATAAGCGTTTCTTTTGCCCCATTCCATTTGTGTATAGACTGCTAAGCAAATGCCGAACTAATGGCCTTCATCGCATTAACTGGACAGTGTCTCGAATACACTGCATATTTCAGTGAAATGGGAAGTAATTAGTATTAACTTTTTCCATTTTGTGGGTTCTTTTCATGTTGATATTTAATTTGATACATTCTTGTGATTATATTCGAAAATTTAATTAAGTGCCTGCAGTGGCAAAGTTATGGTTCGATAATGCCCACTGAAAGCATTAACTATGTGCGAGTAGAGAGGGGGGACAAGGGAACTAATTACAATAGACTAACTGATAATTCCAATACTACACTTTTAATTGAGAGCATACTACCGAACACTATTTCAATAAATACTGCCTGACGACCTTTCACTCTTCATCTAACCCTAATTTGTTTTAACATGCATACGATGTAGCATGAAAGTGCGTATGGGAATTCATGGCCACATTTAGTAAAAGCAAATTCCTGGATGGTAGTAATATAATGATAAGGCACTACTGGGTCCAGGAATGTTCTGATCAAAATTATTTCCTGAAAAAATTGTCAGTCTATAATCGGACAACTTAAATGAATTTATCAGTTAAGATGTAATAGAAAGTTGTTTAATTAAATTAAAATTTTTACAAACATTTCTTTATCTGCGAGGAAGTCTTTGAGAGCGATTTGGTTTCAGGTCACCCAACTTCAGATAAGCCAACATATATAAATGATATAAAGAACTATGTATTTCCGACTTTAAACAGACTACCTTATACTATTATATTGCAATACTAGCTGTCTTTACATTATCTGAATCCCACATAGAGGTAAAAAACACTATTAAGAATCCAAATCCAGCGGATTATAGTAACATAAATCAAATACAAAGTCACAAAAGTTTATTTGAAACATTAATTTGAGAATAAAGAGTGCTGGTGGGACATTTAAGAAATTTCATATAGTAGGACTAACAGATTTTCCCCTGGAACATACAAAGCAAAGCAAAGTCTTAACAAATGCTTTCATTCTTCTTTCTTTGCTTATCATAATAAAACTGGGTAGAATAAAAGTAAATTAATTTATGGTGCCGTCCTTCTGATAGTGGTAAGCCTGCTGATCTTACAGGCATGGTATCGAGGGTTCGAATCCTGCTCAGGGCATGGTGTCGAGGGTTCGAATCCTGTTCAGTTCATAGTCTCGAAATTGTTCTTTCTAAATATTTTTCTCTTCGAGTCGCAGGGCTTAGTTTTTAGTAGTTGAGTCCATAAACCATTGCGCATATAATTCTTTTATTATTGTGTATAGTGTAATAAATATAATAATAATTTTAAAGTCTTCCATATTGGAATTTGTTGACAATTGCAAGCTGGTATATGGTTATGTACCGTAATAATTGTCAGATGCAGAATTTTATGACAGATCTTATAGCTATTTCGGACACACCACTGTCCTCATCAGAGATCTTTCAATTACATTTTTTCACAATTAGTTATTATGTCTTTAGAAAGGAATTGCACACCAATTATGAATCTTCCCAAGGCATTGATTCTAAAAACAAGTGGTCGAATACTGATCTACTCATATAATAATAATTTATAAAATTGAGTAGTGTCCTAAAAAATACACTATCACTATTTGAATATATGTCCTGATACCTTCTATGAAAGGCTACGTAATTCTCGACTTTTCAATTAAAATTACCTACTCTGTACACTTATCGATGAAACGAAGAAATATATAGTTGTGCTCTATTAGATTAGATTAGATTGTACTGAGAGCGGGAACTAGTCACCAAGTCACTGCGACCAAGTATACCTATTGTGACACGTTATATTTTTACAAATACTCCCCAAGTCGTTCATTACGAATTCAGAGATTTCCCTACGGGAACTTGTCCGCAATATATGACGGTTCTAGGAAATGGTTACCTAAGTAACGAAGCCGGTCCATATCAGACCATTACAGTGACAAAGCAGATGTTCAGTTGTTTCCTCCTCTTCGTTACACAACCTACAGAGGTCATTTTGGGTGATTCTCATGTTGTATAGCTGTTTCATTACTGGACAGTGCCCAGTCCTCTAATCCAGTGTACTCTATAGGAAGTTGTGTCGCTGTTGCTGGGAGGTTACGTTTTATCCGCCAGAAAAGCTAGCAAGCACATTTATCATTTGCTGGTCGCTCAAGTCACTCTTACTAGCAAAGACTCTAGTATTTGGTTACTATAGTATCGGGTTTGGCTTATAAATCGTTGCTGCTTCGTCGGGACTTTTCCACGGAATTCTCATCTCTCTTCATTTAAAAGAATTCTCATCTCTAAACATTCTACATTCTCGATGAGACAATTGTGTCCGTCTTTGGCAATAGTCTAAAATTGTATAGCGGCATAAAGTTTATATATATTTTGGTGCTAAATATATAAGGATAATATGAAATATCAGTAGAAATGCCCCACATTGTGCGGTGTTCGTAATTTTAAATATGAAATCGGAACTGGTTAAAATTTCTTAGATTAATTAATACCTGATCGACTCCATTTGGTTGAGGTAGAAACTCAGCGGGTTCCAGAGTAATATCGCTATTTTATGGGTCTAACATCACGCATCACAATTTAGGAGTTGATGATGTTTGCTATGCCGGGTTTCTCATTGAACTCACTCAGCTTAGTGGCTCGAAATGCCTCGATCCTTTTTTTCGCGATGATAGGCTCGTCTCGGTAGGTCGTGCACCGTGTACTATTTCTGATTTCCACGCCACCGATCTGAGGACCTAAAGTGATCTCTTGATCTCCGCATCTGATGGTTGTTCCTTGCCTCACCATGAAATCTGATCCGAGGAGAAGGTCATCCGTTGAGCTGGGTATTGTGAACAGTTGTAGTTCACAAGCTTGGCCTTCAAGTTCTATGTCCACCACGACTGCCTCCAAAATATCCCTTGTATGGCCGTCTACCATACGTCCTCTGGTGTATGTAGGAATCACCCTACCGGTTGTTGTATGTATCTGTTGGCCAAGTTGTTTGCCGATGAAACTTCGTGTCGCTCCAATATTGATGGTGGCTGTGGTAGTGTGTGTACCTATAGTGCCCATCGCAAAATAACGCTTTTAATGTTGTTGAGGCCTGCTGCTGGTGGGCTGCGTAACGCCTCGCTCCAGATGACAGCCTTGACCGTACCTCCCCTCCATCTCTGCTCTTCAGCATTCTACTGTTCATATACTTCTCTTACCACACTCCCAGCAAAATAATATCCTTGCATTGCGGCAGCGTCCTGCCATATGCCCTAATTGGCTGCAGCATCAGCAAGTGGTGCGTATGTCTATCGGCCCTTCTAACCTAGCGTGATTTATCGATGTGATCTGCCATTTCAGCGCCTCCCGTGGTACCTTATGCTCATATCTGAGTGGTGGTGGTAGTACTCGCGGTATGTTACGTTCGCTTCATATACCCTGAAGATCTTCTTCCTCCAGCGTTGAGAAATGCTTTCGCCGCACATAGCATTAGTATTCCTCAAGCCTGTTGCTGAAGATGAGTTCCAGCTCAGTGAAACTCAGAGGGTCTCAAGCTCCCTCGAATTTAATCGACCATTTCATAACGTGCTCAATAACTGTGAGGTAAAGCCCAATTCTGCTACGTGGTAGGTAACGTACCACCGTGTGAAGCTCGGTATGAGATGTTTCCGACCGATCATCCCTAGTCAGTAATAAGACGTCTGTCACTTGGATGGCCGAAAAATTATGTATACAAACAAAATCAATTAATTATTTATTTTAAGTATATAGAATAAAAATGTATATAGATAATAATGATATGTATGATGTGGACGGCTGCGACGCTCAAGTAAGACTAACTCGCCGTCTCTCTTTTACGAGCAGGGTTGCCGTGTGTGACACGTCCCTCTTAGTGGGCTGCCTATTCATTAGGACTTTCTAGCGGGTCTGTTATTGTTATAATGAATTCGCTGGGCTCGGGCAACAATCTACTAACAAACCATGCCTGCATGTCTGCCAACCAATATTCCTCTTCTAGGCTTAACTGAGTAGCACCGAGAAATTCACCTGCCGGAGGTCTTCTACGGTGGCAGTGGCTATGCAGTAGGTTGCTAGCTGGTCTTTCCGTAAAGAGTAAATTCAACTCGGCTGCTTATTTCATTTCTCTTAAAAAATAAAAAAATCTCGTAGTTAATCTAAGCCGTCGTACGCTTTCGTTACTAGTTTTTAGTATAAGTTCGAATATTTCAGTAATTAAACCCCGTAGAGTTTCTTTACAACAATAAGAGATTCACAAACAATGTCACTTTTAACGAAAATTCTAGAATCACAGTTAGAGCATTACATATAGCATCTGTCACCTGTAGCAATCAATTGCCTCAGCTGAATGACGGAAATATATTAATTTATTGCCAGTCAACACCAATCTACCACTTTATAAACAAAACGTATGACTACATTTTTCAAACTGCATTATTGAAAATGTCGTCTTATTCTCTTATATTTTTGGTAGTCATTCAGCAAATTTATCTAGTATACATTGCAAGTTATAAAATGATTTATTTTGCTTCTCTTAAAGTGCTTTTACTATTTATTCTACAATATCCGCCAAAATTTAAACCCCAAATATACCGAATTAATTAAACAACGCAAGCTCAGTTGCTCTCCCGAAGCCTCCCGCTTTGAGCTTATTGGTGTGTTGTTAATTAATACAAATTAAAGGGTAAAAGTAAATTGTGCTCAACACGAAATGACGAAATTTAAGATAAGCGTAACGCACCATTAGCGAGTCACAAGGGTGGTGGTGGGGGGTCTACATTATACAAAAATTAAATATTCAACACAAATTGAGGAAACAAAAAATGTTCTCCACATTCTCATGCAAAGAAGTGTCATCAAAGCTAATTCAGTTCCATCTTAATTATACGCTCATAAACCCACGCAGAGCATTAAGCTTAACTTTTCACTCTTATCCCCAGCACTCCAAGCGAACGCTCACGGGAAAGTTGTTAGACGTACACAGCGCTTCACTGGTGCCAGCGGCACGTGTGATAGTGAACTGGTAGCTTCCAATATAATTGAGCCACAACTGTGCTGTCTGTAAAGAGCAAAAGACATATAATTATTATTAAGAAATAGAATGCTTAGCAGGCAGATGCCCTACACTCCATGAACTGGGATCATGCAAGAATTTTGTGTAATTATTGCCGATATATTTGGAATACTTAGGGAAATATCCGAGGACTCGTGATGGTAATTAGTCTCTAATTTCAATGAGGCCATTTGTATTTAAAATGTGTGGATTGGGCTGAGACTGGTTGGTGGAAATCTTCTTAGTTGAAGCCAACCGCGTAAATGATTTCACAAGCACCTGACCAATCTTATCCGGTGCTGTTGTATTGGAATGATCGGTCATGACCTGGTATGAAAATGTGGAATCTAACTTATATTGGGGTATAGGACAATATGACATCAGGTATATAAGGTCTGGATATATTCGGATTGTTTTGGGCTGAGAACTTTAGATACAGTCGACCACAATTTATCAAAAAATAAAAAAGTAAATCGTAACTTCATAGTAAAAGTAATAGTAAAGGAATACTGATAGCTACGAGTATTCAAACTAATTTCGGTACTAAGCACAACCAGTTTGAACAAAAATGTGGCCACATTCTTTGATAGGTAACAAGTTAGTCGCACTTACTACTAGAAATACCCTTCTAGTTGGAGCAAGTGAGACACGCCGACTGTAGCATACCCGCTTTTCTTTCACGTTAATTGTCATGTGAACTCATGTGCGGGGTCTGATGAAAATTCACAAGTTTAAATTCGTTTAACTGTAACTTGTGTTGTTGTTGACTGTCATCAACATTGTTACTGCTGCTGCTATGGTTGTTGCTTCCAATGGCTTGGCAAGAGGCTGTCTGCTGTATTTTAATGACGTAATTGTTTGTTGTCTTACACGACGTTGTCAACGTCTGCAGGCCATAAGTGTAATTAAACCACAAAATGCTTGATGTCGCAACCAGCAACTGGAGCGCTCTCGGAGCAGCTTCTCATACAATCGCTTACATTGCCCCACATTGCGTGTGTGCTTTGCCTCTATGGTGGAAAATATAAACTAATTTTCTTTTCGCTTTTGTGTTTAAATATTTAAACTTCATTTAACAAACATTTTACTCGTGTATGTTAATTTTTAAATTAAGTTAATAAGCATCACGTTTAGGCGAGGTCTGACAGTTAATTAAATAATTAAAATGGAAATCTGTGGACTCTTTTTCGATCAGAGATTTTATAGTTAAGAAGAGCAACTTCGGAATTTGACATCCTGCACCGGTAGAACAGATATATGTGACAACCAGGCAAAGGAACTTTGAGGCCCCAAAGTCTTGAGAGCGTGCTAACTATAGTGAAGTGAACCTAGTAGGGTACGTTTAAAATCTGATCTTGTCTCATTTTCAGTTTGTTTAAAATGGTGTTTGCTTTAATTGTATGTTGGGAACATAATGGAAGTAGATCAGACGACTTTAAGTGTTAATTGGATATAATTTTCAAATTTTTTCTAAGCACTTTCAAGTGCTGATTCTCTTTGGTGTATTATCCGATAAAGTCAAAAGTTCCTTCTATCTTTGTTATTTGCTGTTGACAATAAGATACAGAAACAATTAGGATGCCACCATCTTATATGATTCCATCATGATCCCAGTATCCAATACCAGGTCAAAGCACATGTGTATGTGCTCGTATATATATACATGGTTCTTGCATGTGTGATCGAATATCGTGCCTCAACATTAATTACAGTTTCTTTTAAATACCCGTAGACAAATATCTATATAAAACATTAATGATCAGCAACCGAGGCGTTGGTATGATTTGCCTACCAAATCTCAGCGAAGTGTGACCATAAAATATAAAATTTTAACATTTCTTAAAGAAGAGAAGCAACAGAAACAACAAGAAAAAATTAACACTTTTCTCGCACAATAAAAGCGAACATTATTTATAACGTACAATAAGTTTTTGAGGGTCTTCGACGGGCAACACTGTCAATAGCAACAAAAAAAAAAACAAGAGATGTGTTTGGAACACAAGAAACTTGCATGTTTTACAACCAATAAAATTGCATTTTTCACATAATACAGTGAAGGCCATAAAAATCGTTCCAACGTTTTAAGAGTTATGGCAGCTGCTCACAATCAAATACACAAACGTGTGCATTGCTTCACATCGCACTCTCAAACTCAGTCACTCTTCCGCAACAAAAGACAATCATGCAAAGGCAGTAAAAAGGCATATTATGAGTAGTACCTCAAGGGCCAGGGTTATAGAAACATTCAAATAAGTTTACAAAAAAATCACAACGAATCATGCATGAAATGAATCAAATGATTATTTCCTTCAGAATTCGAAATATGCCTTTCAATAAAAATACCAGGATTATCCATAGTCGCATCCTTATAGAAACGATGCCGGTTTTTAATAAAGCTTCTTTGATTAGAATAGACTAGAATTTTTATAAAATATTTATCAAAAAACAGTGATGACTGTTAAAGGCACAATAGACAAATCGTCTTGATATACAATTTTGCAAATTTTTAGTTGGCAGATTGTTCTACAAGTCATACTGTCATATTACTAAGAAAATTGTAGAGGAATTCTTAAAGAAACCATATTAATTAAACACCTTTTGTTACTGTGAATCATGCTTGAAGATACCACCCAATTATGAACATCTGGTATCTTATCAGAATAGTAAAGAAGTGGAAATAACCTGGTCACCTAAAGACTGATGATTATATAATACGTTACTATTCTCTTTCTGGGTGCTGCTTTACTTTCTAGCTTTTAAATGCTTGCTACTACTTTTCTTATATCGTATTCTGTATTACTCTCATTATCGCGAGTTACGACATTTTGTCACTCTGAAGAGAACCTCTGAAGGCATTCCACACACTTATGCTAACATTTCAACTCTGGAACTCATAACATGAAAAATAAATATGAGAAGCGTTCTGCAATGATTCAAATAAACGCGATGAAACTATGACCCACAATTCACTCTTAGGCTAACTATCTTATATGTATATATAATATGGCATTTTAGCTAAACTTAGCTTTTGACCATATAAAGAGTATCAAGATCATAGTTTCACGGACTCTAGATTATTCTTAGATACAAATAAAAATACATACAAAATTAACTATTCGCATCTTTTATTCGTTGGGTAATACTCATAAAAATACAATTTTTTACATTTTTCCTTCCAAGTCAACCCATCCTCGATCATTCTAGAATTTCCACACAATACATACCTTAGCACTCTGACTGTAGGGTGGATTGGGGACAATGTCGCACCTATAAATTTGTTCAGTTGACTTTTATTACGCCAGCGTCAGATATGTTTGCTTTCTTCTAACAGTGACGGCAATGCAGTAGAATCCAAGTCGATATTTTTGTATATCTGCGCCCTATTTTAGTACGTTACTTGACCCAAATGTGTGCGGGGTCATAAAAATCCTACGGCATGCCTGCTGTACAAAGGGTCATTGTCTTGGCTGAAGCACATGTAGCTGAATTTCATTTTATTGCAGTTTATGTATTTTGAAAATTCTTTGTGAGAATTGTTCTTTAGTACTCATACAAATCGAATAGTTTGGGAACTTAAGGCTGTGATTTACGACAGGTATTCCGGTGATGGATTGCGTCGAATAAATCAATATAGAAATTTAATAACTTCATTGAAAGCGTATTCCGACAGATTGAATTTTTGTATACAGATGCGTGCTGTGCTGTTTGTGATCTCGAGTGGGTGGTGGGACTTCTCACTTCTCACACCCGAGAATGCGATTATCCAGATTGTCAATCAGACAATTGGTTCTACAAAAGTTGTTTCCAAAATTTATAATGTCTGTCAGTGTTTCTTGTAAACTATCGTTCTTTGAAATGAAATACATTCAGTTATTAAACTACTCTTATTTTGAATCAGCATTATATAATCCCATCTCAAATCTTTTGATAGACAAATGAATGGGATTTTCATTTTATTTTGCTCAATTATAGTACGTCTTTTTGGATGTTGGTTTTATTCCAAAAAGGACAGAAAAGATATGAAATTAGACACAAGAGAAAATAAATGGTTAATTAATTTATTGCAGAGATAGACAACCAAAATACTGAGGGACTTTTAATGAGGACAGAAATTACTTTGGAAATATTCATTAGAAGTATTTTATTTATATTTTCAATAATGTTTTTGTTCCAATAAGTAACTAATTTTTCCTTTAAGACAAATATTACATTCACCAGTAATGAGATTTAATGTTATGCCTTTTGGCCACTTAGCAAATGCCTGACATTTCCTACATTTTCCACTTTTCATCTTTTCCAGCCTTTTCTGAAGATTTCACCTTTTGTTTTTAATCTTTGAAGAGATATCACAGTTCAATAATTGGAAAGAATTTTAATCAAATAGGGAACAAGGCCGTGATTGCAGTCATACATTTCAATTTCAATTTCAATTTATTGTTTAAAGTTATACAATAAGACAAAGTCTTTTAATTTATAACTATATATCAGTTATTTAAATATATATATTAAGTTAAATTAGCAACTAATTAAATAGAAAAATAAAAAATTAATAAGTAAATAAGTAATAAATAATTAATAAATTAATACAATAAGAAATTAATAGAATACTGACAGAAAAGAATAATAAAAGAGATATTTGGTTATTTTCAAGGGAAATATTTAGAGAGCTCTATGTCGGCTCTCAACAAAAGTACTGGAACACTATATAAATACTTAAACTCACTAATCCCTTCCACGCTTCTCACAGCAGAAGGCAGCGAGATCCTGATCCGGATGGCATTAATGAAAAAGTATCGAGCTGAATTAGAATAGGCAAATTTAGGGATTATTATGCACCGATTTCTTTTTGATTTGCTCTGCTGAAGTTTCTCAAAGAGATAATTAGGAGTTCTCGTGATAATTAGCTTGTGAAGAAAAATACAATTTCTGATTCGTAAAAGTAGTTCTCAATACTGCACCCAAGAACACTTGTCTTCCAGGAAATTATATGGTCAAACCTACGCAATCCTAACACATATCGTGTGGCATAGTTAAACACAACTTCTATTTTATGTAGGCAGTTAAAATCCAACTTACTATATACAAGCTCTGAATAGCAAATTTTCGGCACAACCAGCTGCTTAACCAGCATTCTCTTAGTCTCGACAGGGGTAAACTCTGCTGACATCCGTAACTGTCTCAGCACAAAAAAACCTTTTTTTACCATACTATTTACTTGATCAGTGCAAGTAAAAGAAGAAAACTACATGATCTTTCAACGAACTTCAACTGTGCAGTTTGTCGAATTATATTTTCTTCTTCGAGATTGGTAAAACATAGGACTTTAACGGAATTAGGAAAAGTCCATTTCTTTTTGACCAATCAAATATAGAATTTAGATCTTCATTCATTTTAAGACTCAAGTCATCAATATACTCCATGCGCCGAGAAAGATAAATCTGTAGGTCGTCCGCATATGCATGTATATTTATGTATTTACACACCGAGAAAATGTCATTTGAAAATATAGTAAACAGGAGTACGCCAAGAATCGATCCCTGTGGAACACCCGAAAAAACATACCTATAATCACAATAGATATTGCCCAGATATTGACTAGTTTGTATAGATTGGCACTGTTCAGTTCATCACTAATTCCGTTGTTATTGTCATCGAATCCACAGATGCTTAGATTCTCCCCAAAAATACACTCGATGCTTAAATCAATTTTGAGATGGAAATGAGTGTAATAAAATTTGTATGAAGTGAGTTCAATTGCAAGAAGCTGTGAATGTTGGAAGCCCTTCTAATAAGTCTTGTTCGACACGCCTTTGCTAGATGTTATTTCCGGTGCTCATTAAAATTTAACACCCATTTCAACACCATTCCAAAATCTGTGTGCAATTTGTAATAAAACGCGTTAAATGTACAAACTGCCAGTGACGGGACAGAAAAAATACAAAACACAATTTCTGCTTGAAACACAACATCTGCGCGCAAGCCGTATCGCTTTTATTACGCTTGCCTGCTCTCGGAGATGCTTCTGGAGCCTGCTTAACTCTTAAAAATGTCTTTTGACATTTCAACTGTCATAAATGGCAAATATATCAACAAATAGCGAATGGTCGGATGCAGCGGTGGAGTCGGGGGTTCACAGCACAGAAGATGAACTAAGTAATTTAAATGAGAAATAAATGATGCACACACACACACGCACACCCGCACGAACACATATGCGCATGATTAACACTTTGCCATAGGAAATGGGAAAAATGTTTTCTTCCTGGCATATTCGTTTTCGGCTTCGTTGAATTTGTCTTGTTTGTGTCACCACTCCATCCGCACATCAGAATCAGAGAGCAGTCAAAAACTGATGATTAAAGCTGTAAAACTTCACAGCTGGCTGAAGATTTGCACAAGCAGTGATTGCGGATTGCAGTCATTTCCAAACTGAGTCTTGAATATATGCTGTGAGGGAGTGGTACGAAATTTTGGAAACTTTTTTCAAAAACTTCTTTCAAAAATGATTGTAAAGTAGTTGGAAAAAAGTTTTATAGTTTTATGGAGAAAGCTGTAAAATAAATATTCGAATAAATCTCTAGATTTGGTACTGTAAAATGCTTAAGGACAGTCAAACATCCGATTATGTGGTGTGTATTTAGAAAAATGAGGAAATCATTGACTCAAAAGGTCCACTTCAAAAAGTAGTTGAGAGTTTGTATTGCAGAGCAAATGCTTCTTTGGAGAGGTCTTGACAACTTTCTGTACTAAGAAATGAAAATAGTGGTCATGTAACGACTGTAGCATTGCAAGCTTTGTCTTGTTCAAGACTGTGAGATCAGATGTCACTGATACACTAGTGTTTGTAAATCCTTCAATTTGAAAATAGCAACACTTATAAGTCTGGTTTGGTTTTAGACATCGATTATCTAAGATATATTTTTGATGCTTTATATATTTCGCTAATCTATATTTAATTTCTACTATATCGCACTCATTATAACTGTGAGAGAGTCGTGATTCCCTTTGACATTATTACAAATATCATCCCTTTTGACATCCCTTTTGACATTATTACAAATATCAATATTTCAAATGTTCCTCGTTGATTCTGAAAGTGGGTAAAACATTTTAATTATCCTTAAATATCATTCAGATTGTATCATTTAATGCCACTAAAGATACCCAGAAGCACAAAGTTAGGATAATGGTGTTCATGGTATTGATATATACGACTCTGACATTATAAGGGAACAAGGCATTAGAAGCATATTAATAGATAACGCTGATTTAAAATTACTTATCAGAGGGTCCCAGAAAATATACTGTTATAGACTAAAAAATTGATGAACGTAATAATAACATAACTGACAGGATAGTAAAAAATGATATCAATTAATTACTTCACATTTTCAAATTGGTATCAGAATTTTTGTTGGTAAAAGTTAAACTACATACGACTCACATGACATCATCAATAATTGATCCAAAAGAATTAAAAAGCTTGTCTCGGTATAACAATCCGTTTACAGTAACATCTCTTCAAACCTCAAAAAAGTTGGTGCAATTTCACCATTAGAGCAGAAAGCGCACGAACAGTAATATGAGTGGTATGTAAAGGGTCCAATAAATCCCTTTTATATATTTAGAGTTTCAAATGGGGTAGTTCTGCTTACTAACATATTTACATATAACAAAGTCAGCTTCGTCCAAAGAGTTGATTTTTACAGAAAAATCAGCTCTTAGTTCAGTGAAGAAATTGGCGTAACTGCGACGAAGGAGTTTGTGGTCTGGATTCAGTCCTTGCCCTCACTGAACCGTATATAGCTTAACATCCAAATCATTGTGCAATATTCTCCGGGTTGTACTCTTCGATAGTTCCAATAGCTATGAACGCCTGGAAATGGATAAATTTGAGTACTCTTCAACACTTTCTTTCACTGCTGCGATATTTTCAATCGACCGACCGGGATGATTGCGCATTGAAGTACCAAAGTTCTGTGCCATAGGGGCCATTTTAGCAGCAGATTAGTCATTGCTGGCTTAGAAAGACGACTGAGAATATCCAGAACTTTGCAAAATGAGACCGTGGCATATCTATCCTGTTTGTATCGGATTCTATATATTTTTATATGCATCTCAATTGAAATAACTGCATATTAATAAATGGCAAATCTTCTATAAAAACATTTGTCTAAAAGGGGCTTGTCAGAACTGTCCGACTGGCACACTGCGACCCTGTAGGTGAAAAATTAAAGAGTCTAAAGAGGGCCTACTAACTATATCTGCACAGCCGCCCTCTGTATTCTAGTGGTAAGTTTGCTAGGCTCACACCCCAAGGGTCGCAGGTTCAAATCCTGCCACGGGCCTGGTCTCCAAAATGCTTCTTTCCATACAATCTTTTTCTCTTCGAGTTGAAAGCCTCCGTACCTACTCATTAATTAATTATGGTGTTGGTGTAAGGTATAATAATATTAATAATAATATCTGCACACTTTGGCCTAGCAGGATATTTCTCTTTGCATAACTGCTGAGTACGTCATGAAAGAAAATTCTGAACAAGTGTGAGTATTAGCTACAATGTTGTATCGGAGATGTCATCATTAAAGAAGTGATTCCTTCCGAATTACCTTAGCTACAATACTTCTACAAATCTACCACTAACAACAAATTCTATTATTGCAGCATTTGCGCATGGGATGAATTATATTTGTTGATAGCCGAAGCAGACTGGAAGACTCCTGCCTGCATTGTAGTAGACACACCAAAAACTCCTTTATTATTTACAATTTCTGTCAAGTATGAGGGAATAATTAGCAAATTTGTATAATTGAATTTGCAACATCAAAGCGAACTGCCAAGAGGGCTGTCATGGTGCACATGCTGCCCGTAGATGTCAACAATGTGAGTAGAATGGAATTATGTTCTATGAGAATGTGTCAGCAACCAAGTAAACTCAGGCAAAGAGCGACGAGAAGAAATCTTAAACTTCATGTAGAATTAACTGGGATGGCTTTGTACAATTCGTTTGAGTTTTGATAGACGTCAAGCTGCGAAACACTTGTAATGTGTCACGGTAATCGATCCTGCAAAATTGCTTTAAATTATTAACTGAATAAAATTTACCAACTCAATTTATTGGCGCCGCACATTATTAGCACTAATTGACATTATTTGCATGGTCCTTTTTCCCTCCGTATTTCATACTGTTTTTTCTTTTATGTTTTGCCACTCAATTTCAGTCATCCATTAAAAATATTTTGCAATATTTTCGCCCCCCTTTAACTTGAGTGTCACTTTTTTGCGTTTGTTTTTGTTTTGCAGGCACTTTGTCGGCATTTTCGTCTTTCATCTTTGACACATGGCTCGTAATAATGTCCATGATGTGCGATATTTAAAATTAAGTGCGGTATTTGCCAGCGCTGCGTCAAAGCGTTTCCATAAAATCAAAAGGAAATTGTAGCATTTTTAGACGAGCTTCAATTATGCGGATTTGTGTCTGGGGTGAAGGCTGCCAAACGGCAAAACAACAAAAAATGTGTTTTTTTTTCGAAAACAAATGGAAAAGAGTGCTGCATATGAGGAATGTCTCCACTGGGGCTCATTGCCATTTATTTGACACTTGATGTGCCTTTTTAAATTTTCGTTTGACTTTGTTTTAACAGAGTTCAGCTTTGCCACCATTCATGCATGGAAATTGCAAATTTTTGAAATCTGTGACAGTGTTTGGATAAAATTTTGTTTTTTGTTAAGTGAGTCCTGGTTGGAGTTCAGCTTTTGATATAGGTACTCTTTACACTTGACACAAACGCAGAATAAACAGAGGAAGGTGTCAAGTTTCCATATAAATATGAAAACTTTGATACACTAACAATTAATTAATATCCGGTTGAAAGCGACGCTATGTACTAGTACTGTTTTTTTTAAAATTTAATATATTTATTATATATATGATGAGCTCATGGATTATGGCTCGTTGTTAGCCCTTCCATAGGTCATAGATCCTTTCTTCTTTATGTTAGGAGGAACCCTGCTATTGTCTTGATTGGATCTCTATGAAGTTCTCGGTTGTTTTGCTTTGGCAGAATGTGGAGGCGTATATTAAGGTGACGTACTGGCATTTGACAAGGTACATTGCTTAGAGTCGTATGAGATTCATAAGTCATAAAAATTTGATGTATTGTAAGTTCCCTTTTCAGAACTCCATTGTCTCCCTCTCACCTCTTTCGCATATCGTCTGGCTTAAAGTTCAATTAACATCACTTGCTGGAGTGTTTAGAGAAATCTTTCTACATTGATCTACACCACTTCAATCTTCGTATTTATGTTACTTCTAAATATTTTTGTGAACAGGTAACATAAATGACTTTCGTAATTTCGGATTTGCTCTAAACCTTATGTGCGTTATAACACAGTGATCTTGGCTCAGAAAGAACATTTTTGTATATAAAAGACATATGTATTTTGTGATAGTAAAAAACATTATTTCCTTTTGTTATTTAAAATAATGCGTTAGTGAAGACATAATAGAGCCGCAATGAGCGTAGATCAATGTTTACTGACACTACGGAGTATATTTAAATTCTAAGAGTCTGTGAGATTACACTAGAAAACCACGTATTAAATGGTGACCAGTAGCGTCCAGGCTGATATAAAGTAGTGCAATTCGAGAATAGCACTATTTGTGTGGATAGTCAGGCGGCGCTTAAGGCAATAGAATCCAAGACCGTTAAATCGAAGTTGGTAATGAAATGTCGTACCTCACTACTGAACATTGGACCCCAAAAGATCTCACTGTGCTGTACTTGCAATGTATACGGAAATCCAGGGTAAGGACGAGTAAGCCTCCTCTTGGCATTTTTGAAGGCAGTCACAATGGACATAGATGTCTCCGATTGGAAGTGCGGATACCGCATCCGTACACGCCTTCGGAACCTAACCTAAATGGTGAGCAACAATAAAAACCACCTTTCTACTATTTGGTTCTTTTTCTATAACTCCCTTACTCTGAGGGTCTTCAACTCTCTCCATCTGCCATACTCTGTTTGCATCTCCCACTCTCTCTCTCTCCCCCTCTCTATCTTTTTCACTCTGGTGACTATTTTACGATTACCTTTTTTCATCATTCGAAATTTCGCTGCAATTAAAACTTTTTAGTCGTCCAAATAGAAGGAAAAGTATGAACCCAGACAGTTTTAGGACTGCTACCTTCATATACCTCGTAGTATTCTAAATATATGCAACTGCTTTGAAAACATACCCGGCGCATAAACCCAAAATAATGCCGCCAATTTAAAAAAGAATGAAATCCTTTTATACTTTCGTCTGATAAGTCGCTGCTCATATGTGAATTTCCCACAGCAATTAAACTTTGAACAACACGCAGTCCCAGCCAGAGTTGGAGACGACATCCAGCAAAATAACTGCAGAATGGGAATTTGACAAAGGATACGAAGTGCAGACGCTGTCCACGCTAAGCCAGTAGAAACGCAAAAAAAACATTTGTTCAGTCTGTCTATTACGTGCGTTAGAAAAACGGCTGCAAGAACCATTGCACAAACATCACAAGCCCAACGCAAACAAACATAAAGAACTAAGCAACTGCAACATTACATTAAACTGGACACAAACATTGGAGGACCTGCACATGCGGGTTACAATAACACGTGCACACATATGATGGCCAAGAGACAAGAATGTGTAATTGTTTGTGTGTTTCGGAAACCGAGATAAACAAGTTTCACCATAGAAGAGCAGCCAGCCACACTCAAATACAAATACACACACAAGTGATAATAAAAGGAAAAACCAACATTAGCCTAGGATAATTCCTCATACGCCCAGATGAATGTGCGCTTGTCCTGACGTCCAATGAAATGAGCAAAGGGGCAATTCCGTTCTTTTAGTTTCTTTCTGTCACTTTATTTTTTGTTATTTTTATGCATTAAATTCCAACATACCTTTTTGTAGACAGGATCATGTCCTTAATTGCACTTTAATCTCACAAATAAAATGTTCAGTGCTCAAATGCTTTCAAGATTCAATGTAAGTATACATGTGAAGAGTTTAGGGGAAACACTTGACAATAGTTTAATGCTATATGCCGTGTAAATGCACTCAACCAAGCAGATGAGGTCAAGTTTATGTGAGTGCTCTCTGTGCCTTTTCGCAGTAAGTCCTTTTCTGCATTGCAGTCCACCAAACAACATTTCCATATAAGAGAATGGGCCGGACAACTGCAATATAAAGCCAGTGAGCTAGTTATTTCTAGGGTGTGTGAATTCCAAGTAAGTTTCCTATCAATTATAAGGCACATATATTTCGATTCTTCCGAAATCCCTAGAACTTTTCCCTTAAGTATAATTGGATCTAAATGAGGGATTTTATGTTTCCTAGTAAACAGAATGGCTTGCATCTTATCCGCATTTACTCAAAGGGCGCAGTCCTCTGCCCACTTTGAAAGAATATCTAGAGCATTTTGCATCAAATCTCTCAGAGTAAATATGAATTTTCCAGAGACATCAATAGCAACATCATCAGCATAAGCTAAAACCTTACATCCCACTAGCCTCTAATCTTAACAAGAGTTTATTAACAACTGTGTTCCATAGGAAACGGTGAGAGGACGCCTCTTTGCGGTGTACCCCTGCTCACCAGTTTATGTAGAACCGATTCTTCTAGATTCGCCTCAATGTTTCTGCTACTCAGCATTTTACCAATGATGCCTACCGGGCCTATTTCCACCCAAAGTTCAGTAAGTGCTGTAGTGATGGCGTTGATTGTTCATGTGGATTCACATGGGCAAGATGACACTGTACTGGAATTAATAATTGGAAATATTCATATACATATATTCTAATAACTAGAAAGGAAAGTCATAAGTCGTCTTAGCCTTTTAGTTAAATATCCAAAAGAGCATTCTTATATCAAACCAGGTACTACAAAAAAAATTGTCTGAAATGATTATATCTCCCATCCGTAGTTCCAAAAGTAACTAAAAGAAACTGTACCTTTTTCTCTCTAGCATGATCTGTAGAAATGAAGCTGAATGAACTTAAAGTTAGAGGGCATATCCTTTCTTCAATTTCCTTGCGGAGTTTACATTACTTTCGAGTCTAAATTAATCGAAAATTTCACTAAGATGAGTTCAGCTTTTATAGTAGAAATTGGAATAACAATTACTAAGACTAATTCTATTCAGAATGTGGTTGATGATGAGAGTATACATTTACTTACTTTGCAAGAGTAATATTCTTTCATTACGCTTTTGTAGTATGTGCCAGGATATCCTTATAGCCTAACCTGTTATAAAAAACACATGTCTAATACTATCGAAGTTCTCTATAGAAAAAATAATTTACGAACGGATTCTGATAAATTGCCATAAAAATTCCGACATATCTGTCTGGGCCGTGCAAGCAGTTTAAAGTGGATTTTACTTTTCTGAATGCGACATAAAAATAAGTACAATTCAGTCTGTAATATGATTATTTCACATTACTTGGAATACCTGCCTATGGCATTTGTAATGCTGTGGCGCATTTTTGGCTTTTACAATCATTCCTCCTAGAATTCCTTAAACCCCGCAACAGAATTCATAATCTACATAACTATGAATGCCAAACGCAAAGACAAAGCGAACTCCATTGCTATCTCCCTTTAGCCATCTCTCCAGCAATTACTGTAACAAATCTCATATTTCGTCTGCAAAATATTTGAACTTTTTCAACTTCATCTCAACTCCCGTCACCGAGCACCACCACTGGCACAGGCTCTAGCTGGAAAAAGAGTGAAAGTGTATAAAAGTGAGTGTAATTAATACGTCTGTGTCATAGCACATAAAACTTCAAACTACACCCTACTGCTGCAGAGAGTTGTTGGTACTTTGTAGCTTGATATTGTATGTTGCTGTCAGACACAAGTTCCTTTCCCTTCCGTTCACTTGTATTTGTATTTTCATTTTTAGAATAGAGAATCGTAGTCGTAAAGCAAAACCGGAGCCAAGTCGCACTTTGCGAAAATGCCATTGGCCCAATTACATTAAACGAGCGCTGTGCTGCGTAAACTGATGCTCGTGTGCATTAGAATTAGTGTATTAGTGTGCGTTTGGTAAGATAAACGAGTGTGACTCAAGTAGGATTCACATGGCAACATTGGAATATGATAGGATATGGAAAACGGCATAAAGGATGCTTGGGGATAGCTGGTGGGTTGATGGGCTCTTATCTATTCGCAGAGCAATCATAGTCGCAGAACTTAGTCGCAGAGGTGGGTGTAGAAACTTTGAGAAATTTTGTTATAATACGAAATGTTGTATAAAACTCATTATCACCGATGAAACTATAAGTAGAAACAAGCAAACAAACAAATATACGATGACTTAGTGCATAAGATATTCACACTCCTATATGCCCATGCAAGCGGAAAATAGAGGATTATAAAGCTGGTATTTTATAATAAATTTTGCAAGCTCACAGAAGCAAAATAACTTTATTGTTATCTGTATGAAGAAAATGAACACCGCGAAATGCTGAGGAATAGTAAATTATGGGGAAGGAGTTCATTATTTATTATCCACAAACTTTGCTGGCTACGCAATTGAAATTGTATCTGTGAACGTTAATTGATGGATGAGTTATTATCCAGACAATGAGAAGAGAGTTTAGCAGTTTTTACCGCAACGTAGTAAACCAGTTTTCTTTATTCTAACTAACTATTATCAAAGATTGAATATATGAATAAGTTTTGCGGGGCATAGCTGTTAGCCACCGGACGAATCACAGGTTGCAGATAGTGAACGGCCCCAGATATGGAGGTTAGCTGCGAATGGGTTCCCTACTAATAAGCGGTCCCGGACAGGCAGCGGAACCAGCTAGGGTGTGGAAGGATATAGTGCTGGACAGCGCTGCGTCTTGAACGAAAAACCCAAAAAACTGGCAGCTAGCAGTGCCGCCGCCTTAAACGCACCTTGTCAAAATCTCCCTTGGTCTCCTCCAGTCGTTAAACTTGAGGGGTCTCTCCTAGATTTGAAACTTAGAATGTGCGTAGCGTTTGGGTCCCGCCACATATTTTTTCCAGTAAATACAAAAGAAGGGTCGGATAATAACCCCCACTACGTTGACGATTATCGCAGTCGAAAAACGGACAATGATTTACGCATATGCACTCGGAACGTCCGGACACTCTATAGGAAAGGTACATCTATCCAAATGCCAGAAGCCCTCGTGAGATTTAAGGCAGACATCACCGCCATCCAGGAGATGCGAAGGCAAGGGCAAGGTTGCTCAAAACAAACAGACTACGATATCTAATCTAGCTGCCATGCGGAGAAACGGGAATTTGGATGCGGATTCGTTGTCAGCGGAAGACTACGCCACATTGTTTCCTGGTTCAGCAAAAAACGTCGCATATAAGAAGACCCTGCAGTCAGCTACTCCGCGAGCGCCCTGCGAGAAAACTACCTCGAAAAGAGGAAAGAAGAGAGGCGCCTTTTCAGACGAAAAAAGAGAGCGGGAAAAACGTGAGCGTGAGAAGCTCGAGGTGTATCAGGGAAAGAAGGATGCACGAACATTCTATCAAGAAGTTAAGTGACTAACCCAAGGTTTCGTGCTTATTATTGACGGAAGGTGGCCCAACAATATGCGCCCACTACCGAGGTATCATTTCCATCGCATATAAGGTATTGTCGGGCAAATTATGTGAAATATTGAAGCCGCGTACAAAAACACTGATTGGACCTTATCTGTACAGCTTTCGAGGAGGTAAATCCGCCATAGACCAGATTTTCGCACTACGACAAATCGTGGAAAAGGCCCACGAAAATCAAATCGACACCCATCATCTTTTTGTTGATTATATATCTGCGTTCGATAGCTCGATGCGGAATTGTTTGTACAAAAAAAAAAAAAAAAAAATTACCTTTACGAAGCCTTTAATACTGAACGAGGTTTCAGACAAGTCGACCCGTTATCCTGCGATCTCTTTAACTTCATCATGGAGGGGATCCTATGAAAGGTTGGTGACCATTTTCTACAAAGGTGCCCAGCTCCTTGCGTACGCTGATGATATCGATATTGTCGGTCGGACCAAAAGAGATGTTAATGCTGCTTTCAGTGCTATTGAAAAGGAATTTTCCAAAGTGGGCTTGACGGTAAACGAGAGCAATCCGAAGTATATGCTGTCTGCAAATAGAGGAGCGCACCGTCAGGGCTCCCATGTTTTAGCGGGCAACTACAATTTTGAAGTAGTCAAGGAATTAACATACCTTGGCACCGCCGTTAACACCAATAATGATATCAGACTGGAGATAAAGTGAAGAATCACAATTGCTAATAGGTCCTACTATGGGATCAGTAAGCAATTGGGCTCCGGAGCCCTTTCTCGATCGAAGAAGCTGACACTCTATAAGATGCTCATTCGACCTGTGTGTCTTTATAGTGCTGAGGCTAGGGTGGTATCACAAACAGACGCAACCGCTCTTGGGGTGTTCGAGAGGAAAGTACTTTGGAAAATCTTTGGTCCCCTTATCGTTGGCGACGACTATCGCATTCGAATGAACCGAGAGCTGTATGAGCTTCACGCCGACATTGACGTGGTTCACCGTTTAAACATTCAGCGACTACGCTGGCTGGTCATATCCATCGTATGGATGAAGAAGCTCTGGCGAAACAGGTATTTGAAGCGAGAGCCGAAGGTCAACGACGAAAAGGGAGACCGTGCGTCTGGTGAATAGACCAAACTGAAGAAGCACTAACCATGCTTGATGTGAATAATTGGAGAAGACGCGTGCGAAGCAAAGGTGCTTGGCAAGAGGTGTTCAAATCGGCCGTATCCCGACCACGGGTAGTAATGGCCACCTAAGAAGAAGAAGAAAAATAACCAAACTTCTCCCGTATACGTTCGCAGTAGCGTAAAGAGAAACCCAGACTATGTACTTTGACTGCAATAAACATCGAATTCACCCTTCAGAAACCTTTTTAAGGGTATGCCCCTGTGCGTCCAACTCAGACCTCATCCCATCTTAATTTATATCTTTGCCACTTTTAAACCCATCTTTATTTTAGAACTGATCTCAGTGAATTGTTCTCTGTAAAAATGTGGTATTGAAATCCATTTGTGTACGAGTCCATACATACAAATGTGGTGTTGCTTTAATTATTTTGGATTCTTAATGTCTGCTAGGAAGAGTTCATTTTAATTCTGTGGATTTTACACCACCGTTATGACCATAAGTATTCTAGTGGGTCAGGTGGTATTTTGGCACTTCATTAGATTCACTATCTGATCATCCTATTATCAGTCCAGTTAGAGACATCTGCTAAAAGTACCTCTAATTAGAGACATCTGTAAAAAAAAACTTCACTATAAGCAGACACAATAATCCATTACTCCTGAGTTAATTCGGAGTAGTAGCACTGAAGTAGATAAATGCTTTAATACATTTGCTAAATTAACTTCGTAATATCCATAATATACCCAATTATCTCTGCCATATACCATTCCCCCGAGTCTCCTGGTAATTATTATTTTTTTTTAATGTTAAGGGCTGTACGGAAGCTCATGCTCACGCTCTCGAATTTCACCTTTTTGATTTTTCTGTTCCTACCTTTGTTGCAGCTAACGACAGTGTCAGCCAAATTGCCGCTATTTAATTAAATGGAAAAGAGCGCTTTGTAATGCTCGCACTACCTCTGCTCTGCCTAACAGAATGGCAAGAGTTACGAGTCGAGAGTTGAAAATTTAATAGCTGTCAAAAATGTATCGGTTGCTTAATTAGCAATATTAATTTTAAACGGCGTATTGCGTTGAAGTCTGGCACAATTCGAAGCACTTCGGGAGGATATTCCACTACAGTGAAAAAATATTTTAGATTAAGTTTCATAACAAATGGAGGCGCATCTGTCGCTGGCAGTTGTGTGCATACAGGTTTGTGCAAAGTGCTTTTTGATAGAAACTTATAAACGATATTGAAAATAAAGCACAAATTCATTGATTTTAAATTAAGTGAGGAGTAATTAATATGCTTGATTAAGGCGTCTGTAAACGAATTATTTGAATATTGATTGAGGTGATACCGAAGTATCTTATAAAGACTGTTCAACAGCGTCATAGTTGAATTAAAGGCGTTATCTCCATACTTATTAACTAGGAGAGACCCATGCTACCATATTGTGATAGAGAACGTTTCCCGCACTGCTTAATTTGATGATCTTCGATGGACTTAGCTAAAGATTACTGATAATAATGAAGAAAATGTCGGAAATAAAATTCTTATTAATTAGCTTGGAACTTCTGTTCTTACTAATTCAAGCTATTGATATATGAATGTATAGTCATTAAGTCAATAAGTGGTGGAAATTTCCATATACAACTCTAGTTTTGTCTTGTAGTATCTGAAAAAGTTATTATCCTTTTTGAAAATCTAACACATCGATAAAGACTTAATTGTACATATTTCTAACTATATATGCAGTGCATATGAATACTATATATAATATGTAAATAGAATAATTTTTTTGATCCATAAAAAGTATTAAGCATATCGGACAAAATTTTAAAATCTTTCAATATATCTCTAAAGTAACATTTACATGGTACAGGTATTTTCGCAGAAAAGCTAAATATTAGCAAATCATTCCAACTCACGAATACACAGTGTGGCGGAAGTATTTTCAATAGGGAAGACCTGTCGGCTGGCAGTGGAATACATAAGCTATAAAGATAAGTAGCAATAATCTCAGATAGGTTGGCTGCTATCAAAGCACTGGACTCGGCAGTAATAACCCCGAAACTAGTATGGGAATGCAGGGAGGACATAATGCTACTAGCTCGTCGGTTCAACGTAACATTGATATGAGTGTCGGGGATCAGGGATATCGATGGAAACAAGAGGGCAGATGAGCTGGCTCGAAGGGTATCCGCTCTTTATGAACATGAGGCGGAGCCGGTTCGCGTCCAAATTTGTTCCATCAGGAGTACGATAAACAAAGAATTCTTGGCAAGAGCAAACAGTTGATGGCGGAGGATGCAGTCCTAAAAGATCAATAGAGCACTCTGGCTGGATCACAATAAAAACCAATCCACAGAGTTAATAAACAGAGATCGCCATTATTCAGCTAGGCTTACCACATTTAGCACAGCCC
Organism: Clusia tigrina; assembly: GCA_920105625.2. Classification (NCBI taxonomy): domain Eukaryota; kingdom Metazoa; phylum Arthropoda; class Insecta; order Diptera; family Clusiidae; genus Clusia; species Clusia tigrina. The sequence goes on along the minus strand of OV050030.1, from coordinate 28,015,247 downwards.
CCACCGGCCCATTGGGCAAAAATGGGCATGCAGCAAAATACCACTTACAGGAGCTGCGGAAACCAGGGAGATAGGGAAATCGTAGAACACTTCTTCTCTGCCTACACGGCCCTGGCTAGAATATGGAATACAGTACGCAAACAGATGTTCGAAAACATTGGAGGAATCGCAAACTGCAAGATAGGAGATATTCTCGCATATATAAACCTCTCGAACTGACTATAAGGGTGAGCAGAAACATCAATATTACAACTGAAACTAAACCAAAGGACCGGTATCAAAACGTCATACCTGGGCTAATGTGGGATCATCGCTGCTATAACCAACCAACTAACCATACCATTAAAAATTAGTGAGAGGTATATTCATTTGATCATTTGATTATGGCTGATAATTAGGTCTTAAAATGCAGAGTGACATAGAAGGGAAACCGTATCATAAACAAAAGCCAGTACATTTGCAACAGAGTCAGAATCAACAACAGAATCAGTAACAGAATAGCTAAAGGTCTGAACGGTAGAAAACGAGCGCTTGCCGACAGAAAAGAAACAGCTCTTCTGTAGCAGAAAGCAACAAAAATATTAAAATAATTGTTCGTGCTAACGATAAAAATGCTTTTTAATCATTTCAAATTTTTAGCGTGTAAACAATCCATAAATGAATAATCCACCATTTTGAATAATATATTTGAACAATTACATACTTATTTTCAGTATAGTTACAACCACGACTTCCCTTTCAGTGTATACAATTTCCGAATCTGATTTGAAAAATTCCACTTTGAGGACAATAGAATTTCCCATTAGCGAGTATGAAATTTTCCCCAGTGGCAAAACCACATTAGAGAAGGACGCAATAATAATTGATTTCTACTTAATTTCCTTGCGAATTCTGTTTCTATTCTGCACAGCAACGCAAACAGAAACAAAATTAACTCCAGAAAAGTAATGTTATATTTTGCTTTCGTTTCTGTTCTCTGTCACTCTGCACCTTTAGAGATCATATTTGATGAAAATGTTTGCCTTGAAAAATTCATTTTTTATGAGGAAAACACATCTAAATGCCTGAATGACTGATTCTCAGAGAAATTATATACAACTGAATTTTAGGAAGAGATGATGCTCGGATCAAATCCAGCGATTGGAAACTGCCATTTGATAAAAATATTAAGACCAATATTGAGTTACAGAAGACTAATAGAAACAGAAAGTTTCTGTGATGAACAAAGCCTACGTTGAACCCTTGTATATTTCTCCGAGAAGTGTAAGACAAACTACATTTTAATCAACCCTATACCTATTGTTTGATACCAACATTCTTATGTATAGTATATATTATATATATATATATATATATATATATATATATACATATATATATATATATATATATATATATATATATATATATATATATATATATATATATATATATATATATATATATATATATATATATATATATATATATATATATTTATATATATATATATATATATATTAATTTTCTGCATATTGTTGTGGGCTTTACACTTTGTTGTCATAAAATTATCAAGAAAGTTCATTGTGGTATATTCAAAAAGTTGTTTTTCATTGAATTCCGAAAGGGCAATACACTGCGTAATTGTTGTGAATGTAAAATCCTTCTCCAGATATTTTGTATTCCTCTCCAATAACGCGTCACTCAACTGCCTAGGTTTTTAAGTATACACAAGTATTCACTTACAGCCTGAAGCCTGCTTACTGGGTGCAATACACTCAAAAGCCATGAAGTGAGCAGTGCATAATTGCACCCACATCAACACACAATTTCCCTAGTGAGAGAAATTAATGAAGCAGTAAATTGCAGCAGGAACTCGAAAAGTTGCATCGCATATTCGCATTAACAGTCCTCTCATCCGACTGAATAATTTCATTCTTTTACTCTTTTATGAAATTTGTGCAATATTGCATTGTTGGCTTCCATCCGTGTTCGTATGCACGTAGTATGGGGCTCGCCTTATTGCGTCTGTGATTATTGCAACATTTCTTACATTTTTCACCTGCTTGGCACGTTTTGTACTGCATTATGCATTCTCCCATTTTCCTGCAGCTCCGTTTGTTGTTGTGTTGTTGTTGTCGCTCGCTGCATTTATGTGTCACTAGACAACAATTTATTATTGTGAATGACTGACAATTGTGGGTCTTTTGTTTCTGCTTTGCAAGGGGTTTTATGCGAAAAGTTGTGTCCCAGTGCTGGGAGGCTGGGAGTATTTTGTCTGTATACGCGTCTACTTGTCACAGACAACAGTTGTTATTACATCGGCGGAATGATAATACGGGCCACCATAACCACATTTTAGACACACAAGTGTGTACGTTAAAAAGTTGGCACCCACACAATGAGCAAGTACACTGCAAACAATTTTAATTGACTGGAAATGGTAGACATTAATATTGTATCTACTTTTATCTATGAAGATCCTCTCTTTCAGGAGGAATTCTGATATTCGAACTATAAACTGTATAAGAAGCATACAAATATATTTATGAGATGTCGTCACTAATGGTTTTTTCAATTTATTTACATCAACTTCAAGACCTCAACAGGTGAGTAAATTATATATAATGATTAAAATGATTTGAATTTAAATGTTTTCCGTTCTTCTAATCCATATTAATATGTTATGACTTTCTACCTGCTGTAAAAACACTTGCTTAAGTATTATTTATAAATAAGGAGAATAGGTATGTAAATATCCTTATATTAATAATGTATATACATGCAAATATATACATACAAAATCCAACAAAATCACGAAACCTGAAGAAATATGTTAGAATGTTACGAAAACTATCAAGTAATACCAAATCTATTATATGACAAATGGGCTTTATTTAAAGTAATTTTATTCATCACAAATTATATTTAGTAAATAATCAACAAAGTTATAATATAAATGTTCTAAAAAGAATGTAGGAGAAGGTTGTCCACGAAATAAAAAAACCATTTATGCCTTATATTGGACAAATAAGGACTACATCGCTAATGATTTATCAGTAATTATGACATTAGGGAGAAGAGAATAGCAAAGAACGACTTTAATATTTGTAATTTGAATGAAATGTTGATCAATGTTTAGTTATGAATACTGACTCTTTCGTCAGAATGGTATAGTAAGAAACCACTTGATATGAAAACTAAATTCAGAGGAATTCCCGCTAGTCTTGGCTGTGTTATAAAATAAGTACCAGTCAGCTAAAATAGTATGCAATAAATTGTATTTTTATATTATTAAGACGAAGAAATATTACAAAACACCATAAAGGTGTCAAAAAAACTGTATGTAATTTCTCTCATCGCCAGAAGAAAGATTACTTGTATGTTAATTCTAGTACCATAAATTCCAAATATAATAAATTTATAAAACATTTTTTCCAGTGTACATAAGTATTACAATTGTATCTGCATCTCTTGTCCTTTTGTCATTTGTCATTCAAATGCATTGTTTTTACTTTTTAAATTGTGCACAGGCGCAAATTTTCCGGGTCACACGTTTGAATGCAACATTGTATTAAAATTCCTTTGGTAGACAAGCTGACACAGCAGATATTCATACATATGTATATATGTATATGCTTTACGCAACAACACTTTAGAGGTAAATATGTGTGCCAACAGCTCTCTGCATAATCATTAACAAATAATTCTAATTTCTAGATTGTCTAATTCTATGCAGATTTTGCTTATATTTCCTTATGCTTCATATTCGTCTTTATATTGTTTCCCAGGTAATGATATTTTAGTGTGAATAGAACTTATTCAGCTTAATAAATATCTTACGGGATTGGGTGATTATCACATATTCGTATATAAGAAGTATTCAGTGAGTGGATATTTTGTTGGTAGATTTTATGGTATTTTTGGCAGATACCACACTTTTTATTGGAGATTCTTGTACTAAAGGAAAGTCATGTTTGCAACCTAACCATTTACCAGAATATAAATGTTATACCAACTGGGCTAGGAATTCAAATCCAAGGCCTCTATTGTTCCAGGTATCACCTTATGAGATGACCAAATTTCTCCTAGGACATCAGCACTCATACATTCATTTCACATTTCCATTTTGAAATCATTGAATCGATTATGAATTAAATTATATTTGTGCTGTTAGCTTCGAATTTTAGTTGAACAACTTTCTTAGTAAATTCAATAAAAAGTTAATACTCATTATACTGGAATATTCCTAATAATGATATGATGCTTCGGTTTATATAGATAAAATACCGGTATTCTTTAAATATAATAACCTAAAATGAAATGAATGAGTTTTGGCTTCATTACTACTTCGGAGAATGTTCGAAGCTGAATTGAAATTCCTGTTATCTAATCAAGCTATAGAAATACATTTGACTCTTGGAGTTCCTGCATTTCGTTTGTTACGCAGTGGAAAGCAACTCTCAGCTTGTCTGTAATATCTGCTAGTTTCAGGCAAGTGTTGTGGAGATGAAATTTGTCTACTGACAAATTTCACCCGCACAATATCTTTTGTTCAAAATACAAAAAAAAACTCAAAGTAGGCGAGAGAAATTTTGACTTTGTTTGTTACGTTCTTTTGTATGAAACCAATTCTCAATCACGTTCAACTCTCACTAGGTTAAATGTTGATTGAGAAACTTTCAGGGTGTGAAATAACAATCGTTCGGTGGAATAACAAACTACTTGTCGAAAACAAGTATTCGAAGTTCGTTAAGGTTTTCCAAAGCACAGTCGAGATATCGATGACATATGTTCCTTATTCAACTTGGACCACATCAGCGACTACAGAATCAACTGACAGGCAGAGGCATCACAAGGACCATCAAAAAGGCCACAATTTGCTTGGAATTCCAAATAGCACAATTTGTCTTGAATCATCGGGGGATAATACGAAACATACGAGTATTTATACACAGAATTTGTAAAGGATAATTAAACAAATAAATACAGAAGCGAAGATACCCCGTCTCTGAAAAGTTCGTTACAGTGTTCCTATCATCCGGTTTGTAAGTAAAAACTTGTCGCAGAGCCAAAACTTAAAGTAGCGAGTTCAAATTTTGTAAAGGATGAGAAGTAAAAAATAATTAGATAAAAAACCTGCTGTTGGCAGTTATGAATCGCAATTTAACAAATGCTGGAAAACATACCCAGATTTAATTAGCAAGTCGAACTAGTTATCTCTCCCACCAAAAAATATTTGTGTTCTATTAAAACATTAATTTTAAAGCTCTCATTCTACTCATGCAGTCCGTAATAAGTTCAACGTTGACTGAAAAATTCTCTTATAATATAATGTGCAAAGTGGTGGAAGGAAATTTCATAAAAATTTCGCAATGAATTCTTTTTAATTGAAAATTGAAACGGCAGCTACTTAAATCAAATCAGTTCACTTCAAAATTCTCATACTATCAATATTAGCATACCACTCCACACAATGTCATGAAACGAACTGCTAAATTAAAATCGGTCACGTGCCGTTGATTAAAAATTTTTCCAAACATTCCAAGCGAAATCAAAATGCTTCAACGAATTTTCCTGCTCAAACAGTGGCGCGTAAAGCGAAAGAGGAGAGAAGCACCAGAAAAAGAATAGAAGAAAAAAAAGCATAGAAGCATCCAAGGATCCTTCGCACCCGTGTAAAAGAGTTGAAAAATCAAAGCGAATTAAAATGAGACAACTTCAAATAAGCACTTTAAAATCCACTTTTCTCACCGTCTGCCGAGGAGCGTGTGCGAACAAATTGGCAAATATTTGCACGTTGAACATGAAATGTGGAGGGAGAGAAAGTACGAAGCGCGGGTACGGCAGAACCAAATCTAACATTTAAGTGCGACAATGGTGCGAAGTAGCAGAATTTGTGGCAGGGCGGTAGGAAGGCAGGCAAGACAAAAGTCAAACAAGAGATAAGAGCAAGATTACGAGTAGTACGTTAAAGCGCTGCGACAGACCAAGCATGAGCAAAGCGGGAAAAGCGTTCCAAAGAAATTGAAAAGAATCGTTTGTACAAAGAAGGAACACGAAAGTTTTCAAGCAGACAGCTGTAAAGTGGCTCACTGATGGAATGACAATGTGTAGGGGTTTCCAGGTAGTACAAGGTAGGTAACGATGGTGTCGTCTGCGTCTCAGATAATGCCAAATAGCGCTAGCAAGGAAGCGGGGCAGACATTCGTTTTAGTGGCTGTGTCAATTGAAAGCGGTCTTATGGAAAGGTTTGAATATTTGAAATCCGTTAAAATCTGAGTATATAAATGAAAGTTATTGGTACGGAATTAGAAGATAAATCCAGTACAGATGGCTGAAGGCCGGTTTGACCAACTTGGAGTTACCATCTAATAAAATTCAATTCAAATAAAAGTGGTCGTGGAATCTAAAGGGCGATTTGGATCCACATACGAGTAAATTACCTCTAAACAGTATTTTTTATTTATATATTTATTTCTCAATTTTACATTAGGGTTGGCATGACTGTTCGAAAGTAACAACCACTACTATTACTAAGTTTCATAATCAAATGTTATTATTACAAATTGTGGTTATAAATCTTGAGTTATGCCAGTAATCGTGGGCGTAGTTCTAGAATTATGCTCTCCATTTTCATATTAAAACTTGTATCGAATCAATGTAAATTACTACCAAATATGGGCGTCATTTATTTGATCCAGCTAATTTCTGTATATGGTTTTATAGTGTCACTATATTGACTTAAAATAAAGTTACTCTACACAAGTTTTTTTTTACTACCAAATATGGGCGTCATTTATTTGATCCAGCTAATTTCTGTATATGGTTTTATAGTGTCACTATATTGACTTAAAATAAAGTTACTCTACACAAGTTTTATAGGTTTGCCGTTACGAACATGTGTGGTAGTAACTATAACTAACTAATCATGACGACTGTGAAGTTTGTAAGGCCTTATGGCCTAGGTTAAACATGAAGAGGACGAAGTTTCTCTTAGGGCTCAACAAACCTGCAGTAAGGGTGCTTACGGGGGTCATTACCGTGCATTGTGTTATCGCGCCAATGCTTCAACATTGGGGTGTGCCGTCGAGCGGGAGTTGATGATGAAGAAGAGACAGAGTCGATTCATCACTTTGTATGTCAATGTCCAAGACTACAGTTAAAATGACTTCAATGTTTGGGTTTGCGCTTCTTCACAAGCTTGACAGAGATAACGAAGGTGGATTTATCGGATCCTCTCACTTTCATCTGGAAAACCAACTGGTTTAATAGGGATGGAACTTCCAATGTTTATGGAAATCAAGGGTAAGGGCGAGTATGCCTCCTCTTGGCATTTTTGAAGGCAGTCACAATGGACATAGTTGTCTTCGAGTGGAAGTGCGGATACGAAGTATCCGCACACACCTTCACAACCTAATCTAACCGAACTATAACTATGTATCCCTATACCACATTTTGAATAGAGTATAGTAGGACCTAAATTACCATATCATGTACATTCCCACATGTACATCAGCACCAAAATGAGTCACTATATGAGCAAATTTACCGAAGTTGTGGACATTTTAAATACCCATATATGGGAGGTAGACATTGTCTTTATCCAAATTTGTCCATATAGCTCTCTGGTTGTGTGCCAAGGTCCACGATATACTCTTTAACGTTTGTATACCTGCTATGAACCTAATGGGTGCTAGAATAGAGCTCAACCACGCAAATTAGTAACCCCACCAGTTTTGAAGAGATTATATACAAGTACATTATACAATTCTGGCGCATCAAAGTTCCGGATAATGCAGCAACATTTTTTAAATCAACTTAAATAATACAATAATTAAGGATGAAAAATGTATGTGACTCATGTATTTATAACTTTTGCATTAAACAATATCCGAAATCCTTCGTGTGGGAATCTATATACCGACAAAGCTATAAATAGAAATTCTTAGACGATAGAAATTCAACTAGAGAGTAATAAATGATGATATATAAATGATATACGAGTACATATATTCCCCCGATTGCTAGTCACCTTATTGTGGTATGGAGGCTTAATTACAATGATCCGACCTGGCAATGTTGACGGGCACGAGCAGACTTAGTCTGACCCATGTCCAGTGGGTCCAACCGTATCAGAACTATCTACCTACCCTCACTCTATTCCCTTTTTCTCTCTTATATCCCATAATTTCTTTTCACTCCCATCCAGCTTAGGGGCATCTGCTCTATAGTGGACATTTCAGTTTAGTGCAGTCGGTTGCCTGCAAAACAACCAAGTGCTTCATAGAGAGCCCAATAAGAGGGTTTCCTTCTAATATTACGAAGGAAAGATCTTCGAACATTTGTTAGTTTAATCACGGGGCATAATCTACGAGGCATCATATCGCGACCATATATTTCAACGAGACTTCCAACTGCGTCTCCTGTCTGGAGGATGAACGGAACGCACAAATTATGTTCGTTGTGCTTGTCCTGCTTTTTGACAGATTGAGGGGCGCATATTAATGTTAGCTGTTTGGGGAATGGATAATGTGCATTATTTATCCCTGGATAGACTTCTATGATTCATAAAACAGTCAAATAAATTTGAAACTAGGTAACTTCCTTTTTCACAATCCTGTATCTCCACCTCCCCTCTAATATTTCCAGGCTTATAGTACAATGGACACCTGAGTCCTTGGAGACCTCCTTCTTCCACGATTCTCCGGACTACCCAGCTGCTCTTCTATTCTAACATATATTATGAAACAAACTTTTACCTTTCGTCTTTGTTACGAAGTACGAGAAAATATACAGCCATAATCTTAAAAGCTTAGAATAGCCATGAAGTCTTCAATATTTCATTTAAGATTTGCCTACTATAGTGATAAAAAGATAACGCATTGCAATTGTGAGATTTGATTTTAGCATATCTGCCAATCATCTTCTGCGATTTGTTTTCCTATCTGATGTGGAAATTTTGTTTGCTTACAGACCCTTTCAGCAATAACGGCTGAGCTCTGCATAATTTGTTGGCTCTTTTGACAAAGTTGCTTTGCACGAGAATAGAGAAAATAAATAGTAATGTAATTAATTGTAAATAATTTATGGAGTTATTTGTTGGAGAGATATATTTAATTGTTTTGCCGTCGAATTAAATCTTGGCTATTCCATAATCCAAAGGTACACAGTTTCAAACATTTCAAAAATAATCTGTTTTTGAATCGTGCATCTGAAATGAAAAGGACATAGTCCCCAACGAAGCAGAGACTGAATCCGAAATTTTTTATGGGTTTCTTCTTCATTCGAGTGTTCCAAAAGTTAATTATCGTTATTTTATTAAAATTAATAATTCTGTTGTTTCACCCCACTTTTGATAGAGCTGATTTTCTAATTTTGTCTTAACTAATTTGCATTTACTCGTATATAGGTCGGATGAAATCAAATATATGAAAAAACTGTAGTTAACATTTCTCGGAAGTAATTATTAAAGAAGGAGCCCATGTGATTAAGTTTAATATCATCAAAGTAAAGTGGAATTTTGATGCATTCGAGTTGAATAATGTGAAACTCTTACTTTCTTATGTGTCCTAATCACAGAGTCTGTGAAAACAACCCTCTATCGGGTTATAGACGAGCTTTCGCTAGGCGTTTCTGCTTTGCGCGCGTGTTCTCCAATCCATTATACCAAGCGTGATTAGGGTTTCCTCGAATTGGCTCTTTCATCGGAGGTTTCGAACAACTGTCTCGCTGCAGCTTCTTCGTTCATACGCACGACATGTCCAAGCCAGCGTCGACATTGTATAGTGACGCGTCTGACTATATCAATACCAGCGTAGAGTTCGTACAATTTTTGGTTCATCCGAATACGGTAGTCGTCGCACACGAACAGGACGGAGGTTTTTACGAAGAATTTTCTTTTCGAACACACCAAGCGCGGCTGCATCACTCTGCGACACGACCCATATTTCTGCACCATAGTGCAGCACGGGTTGGATGAGCATCTTGTACAGTATCAGTTTTGTCGGGTGAGAGAGAGCTCTACTGCATATTTGCTTACTGAGGACATAGTAACACCTATTAGCAAGCATGATTCTTCATTTTTTCTCCAGGCTACCGTGGTTTGCGGTGCTAATGGCGGAGCTAAGGCATACAAATTCCTTGACAATTACAAAAGTACAGTTGTCCGGTGTAATAAGGGATCCTATACGCCGAGTATCCCTGCTGGTGGACAGCATATACTTTATCTTGTCCTCGTTCACCGTCATACTCACTTTCGGTGATTATTTTTCAATGGCAGAAAATGCAGCAGTAACATCTCTAGGAATAGTTTTATTTTAATACAATGTGGAGATTGAATTTATATCCCGTTCAAATAATTACCTGAACGCCTCGAAAAACTTCTGAAACCATTTGGATCATGACTCCAAAGGTATCAAAGGTGATGTCTGTACTGTGCAGACAGAAATTATTGTTGACACAAAGAACCGCAGAATTATTTCATATTATTTTCTCTTACTTAAAATAGAAATGAATTCCGAAAGACTTTCTAATAGCTGCCTTCAATGAACATTATATAATGCGAACCCGTCCCCGAGCCCCATGTGAAAGAAGTTTTATGAATGAATCTAGTGTCGTCATCATAAGAAAGTATGAAGTATAATAATACAGGGAATCTCTAATGCTCCAGAAGCACTATAAACAAAAAGAACACCCTCAACAACAACAACAACAAGAACAGTAACTGAGATGGAAAACATCTTAAGTACGTACACGTACGTTGGAATCTCAGTGGTATTCAATAAACAAAGAAAAAACGCAACACGAAGAAGAAAGCACAACAAATCATATAAAGCACATTAAGGCGCTTACCAGAAACGGCGAGAAATCGTGCTGCAAATGCCAGAGAGGCAACAAGAGCAGCTGAGCTTTGTAACTTTGATTGAAATATTAATTTTTAATGAGCAGGGGATAGGAGGAGCACTCAACCGCAGACAAGGGAAACCCAAAGAAAGGAATATAAAAAATGCAGGTAAAAACAAAGAAAAAAAAATTGAGAGCACAAGGACGAACTGAAAGCCGTGCTAGTAAAATGGTGTTGCACTTTTCTCTACACATAAGTGATGGGGTCGATGTATAAACTTAAAAGCTGAGAAAATGCACTCTCATCCCAGGTGGCAGTAGATGAAAGGGAAGTATTCAGGAACCGTTGAATTTCAGTTTATCCTTAATATTATCGAAGCAGCAATTTTGCTGTTCGTCATAGGCCTTTTAGATAATTCAGCGATGAAAACAAGCGTATTGAGTGAGCTGCACTAAATTGTGGAAGACGGTATAAAGTGGAATGCATCTTCAAGACTTGATTATTAGTATGTATAATTATTGGCCACAATAAGGTGATGTCACACACAATATCAATGAAACTTTTTGATTTCCACAACAACACAGTTTCTAAAATAAAATATTTTTTATATTCATTGAACGACCATTTTTCTTTAAACCCGCGAGAGATATAAAAATACATTTCCAAAATATTGCCTCGACTTTAAGACAGCATCCTTTTTAAAAAATAATATATGTTAGTGCTTTATCACTGCAATTGCAGTGGAATGTCAAGAGAGAGATCTAGTATTGTAGAATAAACCTCTGCCGGAAGATTCGAAGTTCTCCAGTCGCCACCATCACAAACTGCAATTCAGGGGTGCTTGCACCATCCAAACCAGATGGTGCTGACACAGAAACTTCAGCAAAGAAGTCGTGACTGACAGCTAACATCTAAAAATCAATAATATCTTCAACAGATTGAAGGCTGCATTGAAGCCCCTCACTTCCATTTTAAATAATATGCATTCTTGTTAATGGCGCCCGCTCGTTTCAGCGACTTATCAATCAGTGCGCTCTCATGCAATACGAAACTGTGACGCAAACCCACAAATCTCAGTGAAATGAGAAATAAATTAGCTGCACAATATCGCTCAGCTTTTTAGTGTTTCAGTTGGTAGAGAAATGATTAATTGAACTTTTTAAGCGCAAGCGTAGAATATGATTTATTGTGATTTAATTGGGGGGATTATTATATGTGGTTCATTTGGTTGCACAGCATTCAACTGCGTACAATTCGAGTGAATGGGGATTGATGGTTAGAGCGTTGGCGTTGAGTTTTGATTTTCATTTGATTAGTGGAATTATGTCCAATTAACACTTGGTAATTAAAAGTTAGTTGAGTGGCAAATCAAAGTGAACGAAAACAGATGCAAAAATGAAATTATACAAATTTTATCAAACAGTCGTTTGGCATATTTCTCCAAAGTCTCGTTTGGCATATTTGCTCAAGGTCACATTTAGCAAATAAATATATGAAAATTAGCATAAGAGCGTTATTCTATTTTACTTCAGTTTCAATTCAGTGAATTGCTCATATATTTTCTTCACTAAGTTCTGTGAAAGATACCAAATATTTCTAATTTACGTATGAGAGTAAAAAACAGGAACAAACATTTCTAGTTTTAGATTTTGCAGTAAGATATTGGAGCTCCAATAAATTTGAATTCAGATATTGGGGAAAAGCCAAAGATACACTAAAATATGTAGACCTATATCAATGAACATATAATAAATATAATTCTTATTATTGTTGTTAAGAGGATAATTACACTGCGAACGTACGGTATATTCTGCCCCCATCAAGAATACAAACTTACTACTTGTGCCTTATCTTCTGAATATATGTACATGAGAATGAGATACAGATTTGGCAGCACTAGCCACACATTGCAGATGTTTATAATAATAATTGGAAATTTTCTGCACCACCACTTTCCGACAACTTTTATAACACAATCAATCAAATTTAATATATCATTTAATCTTTAATTCAATCTATAATAAAATTCATCAATTTAGAACTGGAGATATAAAATTCATAAGAATTAAGAGTGAAGACATCGCCAAAAATGAATCAAATATAGACTAAGGCTAATATAGACCATGTTTGTATTAATATCTACTAATATGGGGATTCTTCCATATATAAGTATAATTTGAAATATGGGGAATTGTATTAGATTAGATGAATGTAACAATATTATACACCGCGCCCTGAAAGATCGATTGTGATACCCCTATTTATTTTAAAGATATAGAGAGTCTCATCTATAGATTTCCTGTCAAATTAATTTCCGACAGGAATTCAGGTAGTTTGGAGGAATCTAGCTGAGGGATCATGTTCATATCTAAGATATATTCTACAAAGCACCTGTGTCTTTTATGTACAAAATGTCCTCAGTAAGTCATCAAGTGTAGTGAGATTTCATCACTTTCTCGTCACTTTGTAATGATTCTCCATTTATTCCAAGGCATGTTAATTAACTCTTTAGCTCTTTAACGATCAAAGTCCCCCAGAAGAGCTTTGTGCTGTCTTAATCCCGGCAGATTTCTCTAGGTTTGACTTCGTTTTACATCTGTGCACTTCCTCAGCAGACTTCGAATTGATTTAGATAATAGGCCAAACAAGGGTCCAGGGCCGTTGAACTGAGAGGCTGCAGCTTTCCTTGCTAAGCAATCAGCTTCCTCATTTCCCTCCATTGCTATGTAGCCTGGTACTCACAATAGAGATAGCTTGTTGATACTGGGAGTTCAGTTTCCTAGTACACTCCACTACAAGCTTCACTATCGGATAGTATTACTATGTTTTTCCCCCGCTAATTTCTTTCATTATTAAACTGGGCACATCTTTCAATAGAGTGAAACTCCGCTTGAAAAATGCTTGGGAAAAAGATTATGATTGGAGGATGTCCAAAGCATTCTTTGGGCTAAATTCATAACCGGGATTATCAAACTCTGACATTAATATGCTTACCATTAGATTAAGACGAGAAACTAGTGCCGTCAAGAAAACAATTTGTAGTCGACCAGACAATCTATCCAAGACCAGCTTAGTAACAAAAAAAACAAATCAAGTGTAACAAAAAAACAAACATATAAGACTGCTACATTCGTTAAATTAGAAAAAGTCCGAAATATACAAGGTATACAAAATGTATATAGTTTATACGTGAATTTTTGAAGTCTTCCATTATTTGCTTCCTGTAATTTTCATATCCTGATAAGTGAAAATTACATTTTACTACCCAAAGATGGTTAAACCATACTATAAACAATACAATATTAGAACTTAAAGTTTAACACAACTTTCGTTATACCAAATAATGAGTCATAGTTTGTTCATTTAATCTATGTTAGCGTTCGCATCACCATTTTCCATGCAGTTAAAATCTATTAAAGTTATATAACACACCAAAGTAAATAGTTGCACGTGAATTGCCGTAAAACTCTCTCAGTAGGCAAATGCTTTAAATATGCCAGCGGGCATTTTCGCTTGTCTACTTTGACTTGCTCTATCAATGCCTCCGTCTTTTCCGTGTTCTATACAACTCGAACGTCATTATCTTGGCATACTTTGAAAATGCGGAAAAATCGTTGCTGTACAAAACAGACTCGTGTACACTTTGTCGTTCAGTAGGCAAGTAATCTCATTATAATAATGGGAACAATTGATTTCTGTCTGACTGCCAACAAGACAATCTCCTGTATGAACCAGCAAACCAAGTCAATATCAGGCTACGCCGCCACCATCCCCTCCAATCCCTCATGATCCGCATACAGCCTGCACAGCTCAACACAGCGAACCTAAGCAATATGCTACGCCTGACTGTGCGCCTTTTGCCGAAACGCCCGATGATTCCTCAGTGTTGCCACTGATGAAATTATAATCAAGGGAATATATAATTTTATCCACCTGGTAACGTTGCGCCGACCTTCTCCCCCAAATGGCTCATAAATGTCTTTTGTTGTCTGCACTCCTTCGACATGATAATTTGTTTTTGTTTTCTTGGCACGCCGAAATGGTTTCGTAAGTGGAACTTAGTCTACAAGGAATTTCGTGTGGGTGTGTGCTACTCGTGAGTTTGTGTGGCTGTGTATGTGACAGTAAGAGACAGGAAATTTTTTCTATCGATTTTAAATAGCAATTTAGGGGAAGTAATGATTATGTAAGTGTGCCACTGTATAAGGAAGAAGGAAAACCGGCGAAAAATTTTGCATAACTTTAAGAGAGGATTTAAGTATTAAAGCGAAAAGGACATTTAGACAATAGGTGAAGTTAGTAGGCTTCCTATGCGCAAGAAAATAATGGCTTAGCGGTTTAGTTTCATAATAAATGAAGTACTTACTCGGCAGGACTTAAATTGACATTCACGGCATTTCTTCATGATTCTTACGAAATTATTTGAGACTACTTTTTTTAAGAGCAAATCAAGTTTTGAACAAATATTCATAGATCTCAAAATGAGGTCTGTTCACAAATGAGTGTTTATATATATATATATATATATATATATATATATATATATATATATATATATATATATATATATGCTTAGAGATAGTTCCAAAGGTTGACTAATTGAACTCTGTATTCTGCCAACAAAGTGGTATCTTCAACTGAATCGCTAACAATTTAAAGTTTAAATTTATTCGAGACTTAACACTCAGTATGGAAACAACTGACTTGTTAGCTCACTCTTTGATATTTTAAATGTTTACTATCTACACAGAACCTTTTGAGGTGAACTCAGTCGTAAATTGAGACAGACACACTCATTGGCTTAACCAACTTCGACACTAATTTCCGAATTCCAAATAGTAGTGCACCTTTACATTGCCTGCAGGCCTCATTACTCTTTTACTGCAGTTGGTGCCCCAATTTGGCATTAGTTACTGTATTTCTGCTGCAAGTTTTCTATTTCGTGGTTGCCAGTAAGCAAAACACGATGAGCTCTGATTGCCATTTCTATGCAAATGTTAAATGAAAATTCAATCAAATTTGCACCACATTGTTTATCAATTGAAAATACTTTGCATTGGAGTTGCAGAGTGAGACTAGGCCAAGGACGTGCCTACAAACTGGGTAAGTGGTGCATGTAGTGAAACAAGTAACAATCAATATACACTAGCAGAAGGACGACGATTCAACATGAAAAAGAAAAAAAATAGAACACAACCAACGTTCAAATGCTGCATAAGTGGGATTCACAGAAATGAATGAAGAGGAATCAATAATATCGTATGCATAAATCGATGAAATTAGCGAAGGCGTTGCTTTGGGTACGACGATTTATTACTTAATTTAAAACATGTTTATCATAGTTGGCAGAAAAATATCAATGAATAAGTTTGAAGGCATTGGAAAGCATTTTAGAAAGGGAAACGTTTTTCTACTATGTCAAAATGCGCTTAAAACTAAACACTGTCATCCTACCAAAGGGTCTACAGGGTAGAAGACAATTATAAAGGTAGCTAAGTACAGAGGAATTGCGGGAGAATACCAGTAATTCAAATGTAGCTACTAGAAAATGGGACAGTCTCTACGAGAATTCTATTAAAAAAAAATTAATATCGTATATCCCATGTGAAAGGAATTGGAAAGAGTCCTCGTGGCTACTTGGGAAACCTCCAGATGTATCTACGAAAGCAAAGCCTGAAGAGAGGCATGCTTTAAATTTTAATTTTTTACAGCATTTTTTCAAAATTCAGTATAAAAGACAATAAATCGCTTACACACTTTCAATCCAGACAAACAATGCATGCTATTTTGAAACATGGTTTATTCCATTGTAATGCTAATTATGATTTCAATCTTCATCCAAGTGTGGTCATTGGAAAAACGGAAACGGCTGTGCCATCAAATAAAAAATAAGACTCAAAGAATATCCTTCGTAAAAGGCGAAGTTAAAGTATCATTACTTCGTCCACCGATTGCTCTACTGTTTTTATTAATTTCGAGAGAATTATCATCAGAAAAAAAAGAACACAATTCTTCTGTTCAAATCTAGTTCTAGAAAAAACGTCCAAAGCAATTTTATGCCAACTTTCAAAATCGATGGACAAATATATCGTATTGTAGGATCCCTTCTACCCGTTCCCGCCGATAAACTTGGCATAGGCAGAATAAATCCATGTCAAATGTTGAAAATTTAATTTGAAGCCAACTTATATGAAGTAACCACCTCTGCAAGGATTAAATATAAAAATAAAGGGCTAAGTTTAGACAGGAAAATGATATGTTAGTGGATATGCTAGGATGCTATATTAGAATGGTTTTCCTAAGCGAAAACTGATCCCCTTATGGGGTGTTGGTGTGTTTAGTAAAAATAATTTATTTGTAGCAAACAATCGCGGATACGAATCTGACCTAAGACATGGTTGGCTGTTTCAATCATATCCTCTCCGATTATAAGGTCATAGAAGGTAGTACTCATACTTCTATTAATACAGTGTACTGTCAGGCGTAATAAATAAAAAATAACTATTTCATTTCCCTGTTTCCACTATTAATAGAATACTAGATTTCGGAATCTATACCAGATTCCATAATCTAATCAAATTCTGAAGTAAGAAAATAAGGAGAATGGTTACCAGCATATTTAGCTTTGCATTTAAACACATAGAAACTATATAAAAGTATTGGGATAATATGCTCTGGTTAGAGCATATTATGAGACCCGGTTACAATGACGATGATACTCTTAACCAATTTGTACCCTCTTTTCGTTACATCGATCAGTAATATATTATTGCATATCTATAATATAATATTGCATATCTTCAAAAATTTCTTACTTGTTACTTAATCACTGAACCTAGGAGGTTGAATCTTGCTTCCTTTATATGTTATTAATCATTTTTTATTTTGAACTTTTGGAAACATTCCCTAACATAATTTTCAGTAGACTTATTCCTTCAAATGCATAATTTTTGGATTCACAATTAAGTGTGCCCTGCGTTATTCTGATCTATAACTGTATTAATCACACATAATTCAATGCTATTTTTACTTTATACGCATAGAATGTGAAAAACTACCTAAAATTGACCAATATATCTGTTTCCCCAGGCATCTCATCCCCGAACACCAACTGTCAGCACACAATATTGTATGAAAGCATTTTTCGTTAGAGTGTAAAGCATCATTTCCCATTTCCAGCGTTACACTAGTCATCAAATACTGTAAAAATACTGCTTCTTTTTCTCTCGACATTTACTACAAATGTTTTTCTTTTTCTTCAACGAATAATCGCTCATCATTTTTCAATTGGGACATTACTCTAAAATTCCGTTCGTGTACCACTTTGCTTTGACTGCGGTTACTCCTCTCTTCAAATGCTACTTTGATTTGCATAGAAAATGCATTAATTTCCATCTGAAAATAGAACATTCGCTGAAGTTGCTTTTGCTTTGCTTTTTTCTCCTACTAGCTGTAGTAGCTGGTCATTTTCTTTAATGTCGCTTATCTATATAGACCAATTGATATTCAATTTCTTCTTTGGTCACCACTTAAAGTGGACAAACAAGTTGATTCTCCGCTGCTCCACTTTTCTTTTCTACGTTACTTCTTTTAATTTGTTATCATTTTGTAAATGTGCATTTTTATGTTTTAAAATTTTGTCCAATTGACATTTAGACAACTTTGTTAAAGCCATTGGGAAATTAATGTTGCTCAATTATTTTGACTGTTCTATGGTACGGCGGCAGCGGCCAATCCCATTCGAAATGTTAATCGCCATCATTAATAAAGTAATCGTTAGCAATTCTTTTACTTAATGAAAGTGATACTTTCTTTTTTCTCCAACACTCTCTGTCTCCATCTCCCTTGCTTTCTTTCATTGTTTCGTTGGCTTTGGTATGTTTCTTTGTTTTCCTATTTTATAGATTTGCTTATCATTGCTTTTGATTTTTTTGTCATTTTTCACTTCTGGTTGCTATTGTCGGGCTTTTCTCATGCATTACCCGCAGCTTTTATCCGAAATCAATCAGCCCACTTTCGTACACCTTCTGTTCATTAAGTGCTTCCATATCAGTAACACTCGCTGTGTGTGAGATTGAGTCATAAGTCATTCTTCAGACAGGCAGAACATGTCTCTAGTCTTTTGTCTTTCTATTTTCTGTCTATTTAGCTTTGTTTGCATTTTTAATTTCGGCTCTTTTCTTCGTTTGGAAAATTGAAAGTTTCTTCATTCTTTAACTGTTCTCTCGTGAAAAATTTTACTATGTGTGGAAAAGATGGAAATATTTCAAAGTAAAGTGAAAGTTGGTTTGTATTGTGGTGAGAATTTCTGCATTATCATAAACGAGTATTGGGTGGAATAAGTGGAATTAGTTTCTACCGGCAAATTTATACTCCAGTTTTTAGACATGTAGTAGGAAAATATCTGGTGGTCTATGGAATGAAAAAAACTACGATTTGGTGAGGTCCAGTCCCTCAGTGACCACAGATGTGTAATAATATAATAATATATAATAAATATATAATAAAAGTCGATTCATTAAAGTGAATTAGGAAACGTGGAAGAGAAGCACCAAGTCTTCACATTAGTTGACAGAATTAGCAAAGTGATACGAGGCACTAATCGAATATCTCCGTAAATAAACCTAACATAGAAAGATAGATAGATATATTTAAGGGTGTTATACACTGCGGCCTGAAAGATCTATTGTGATGCCCCTATTTATTTAAAAGATGGATAGTCTCATTTATAAATCTTCTGTCAGGTTAACTTTCGACAGGAATTCATATATTTTGGAGAAATCAAGATGAGGGACCTTGGTCATATCTAAGATATAATCTAAGATGGCATCTGAAGATATACCCAACTTGTTCAAATGATAGTTGAGTCTACAATGTCCGCTTAAAACGCCTGTGATGATTCTTAATTTACTCCGAGGCATAAGACCTAACATAATAATTGCTTAGATTCATCTAAAAACATACTCTCACCCACGTGATACCATTATAAAACTTTTAGGGCTAGAAGGGAGGCTCTCATAGCAGTTTTCCATTCAGGTTGTAATCTATATAGTTCATTTCCAAATATAGCCGTGGGTTGGTTGACATTAATACAGATAATTCCGGCTTACGATTCCCTGTAAAGAGCAATGGATTGCTTATATATACAGAAACACCCCGCAATTCACAACATTAGTTGATCCCAAAAATCACTTCTAACAACTTCTAAATAACTTCTAAATTGTGTTAGTACTGACCCGATACTTGTCTCCACACATTCTGACATACCTGAGTACAACCGCTGAAAGAGCAAGCCAATAGTAATAGGATGAACAATATTTATGAGAAATAAAACCAGAAGCCAATACCCTTCCAACCCTCCTATGGCTTATTCCGTTATTATCTATAATAATACAGTTAAAGTAAAGCGATACTCCCAGTTTAAATGCAGCAATAATAAAAATAGAAATAGGAAAGTTTGCTCTAGCTGCAATTTTATTCATTTTCCGTTTTAATTGGCACAAAACTAATTGGCCTGTAATTACACAATGATGTATGGTAATTATGTTGTCTTTGGCTGCATGGCAACTCCTTTCCACGTTGTAAAGTTAAAGTAAAACTTTTACGCCCAATTTGTTTGTTTTGGCAAATAATTGAGCGGTCTGCTGTGTGAGTGTGTGTTTGTTTGGAGTTGTACGCAAAAGCCAAAGGAAAAAAAGCTGTGTGTCTATGATGGAGGCGAACGGAGGGAAAACCAAACCAAACCAAATTTGAACCACGCAAAAACCGCAAATAGAAAGTCACCCTCCTGTAATTGCCTTGGTCGAGGAAGACTACGGGTATTTAAATGAAGTTATCCCTATCACAAATTCAAGCAATGGCCATAAAGGGGGAGTTTTATTGTTAACTACGTGCAAAAGACATTATGGCCAATTTGAAGGAGTTGCTTCCCACGTTCGAGGGTGTGGCCGTAAAAGCGGGTATCAGCTTACTTGATTTATTCTACATTAGTGGCATTAAACTTTATGAATTATTGCGCTCATAAATTAAAAACTGACGCTTTATGTGCACTTTAAAGAACTTTTAATAAAAACACAGCCACTTAGCACTGGAAAATCGAACATGCGCTATCAAAGCACTTCACCATGCCTCAATAATTCACTTACTTCAAGAGAAAATTCTATTCAATTTTTATACCAGAAGATTCATGGCGGGAAACTTTGATAAAGACAACTTGTGGAATTTAGTGTCGATCTAAGAAATCATGGCTTTGTTGCACCAGATGGGGCCTTCCAGAATTTGCAGTTACAACGGAATGTTCCGGTTACGTGCTGTTGCCTTTAACTAAAGAGTTTGATTGAGACTAAGCTTGTGAAAAGTGAAATACTGTTCTTAATTTCATTGCTTTAAGTTATGCAAGTATTTAATTTGCTTAACAATTTCTAAGCATACTTTTAACTTTTCGGTATCCCTAACTACGCTTAGTAGATTATAGTCTAGGGCGTGTTGGTAGACCAACTTTTGTCAGAAGAATTAAGAAATGTTTACCCAATTTTAATGACAAACAACTTCCCTCGGTTATTCTTTATTAGTTTCAATTATTTCTTATGAGATGAGATTGCTAATTTGTTTGCACTTATCGGCGGAATGACGCATTAATCAGTCACTGAAAGTTCTACATCTAAATCCTTAAGCAGTACTCACATTCTCATTCATTCATTTCCTGAGATGAAAGGTGAATTTTGGTAAGACAATTGTTACTTAGAAACATCGTATGAAATTTTTTCTAAAGTAAGGAAGAAGTAGTTTTGGTGAAATATATAAAACAATTATCCCCAACAGTTCCAAATATAACCCTACGCAAGAAATTTCGAAGTATCTGAATTTGAAAAATATTCATTTATTTAGTACACTTCAAATTTACTGTCTATTCAATACGAGCTTTTCTGTCTATTCCGTAGTATTAGACGGCAAAGTCGTAAACTCCTTACTGATCTCCAAGAAACTGTGAATTAGAGCAAATTATGCATAATTTATTACACATCATAGCAAGCTTAACGCACATCAGTGTTGGAAACCATTTGTACAGCTAGCTAAAACGCGCATTACCTAGCATACATCATAACTCATCTACGTAATGCCCACAAAACGCAGTGAGACTATCGTTTTCAAGCGGAGGTGTAAACATGGCATTTACCACAAAACCATTCATTCCATCAGCACCACTAACAACGACTAATACGCTTGAGAACTCCACGGCAACGAAGGTCACTCGCTCAATTGCAGCAATGGCAAAGACAAAAGGACTAAACCAGTGCCGCAAACGAATATTTCTCCGCCTCCATCAACGTACGGTGAAGATAACAAGCCAGTCAACAATGGACACGCGTGCAGTTTCTTGTCATGTGCAGAAATGTACCTAAAACTATTTCCACATTATTGCGCTTGCATCATTTCCCGGCATTAGGTAAAGCGCTGGCTAAGGAAGCTTACACGCACCAGAAAATGATAGTACACAAATTACTGACATTTAATTGCAAACAAGAATTGAAGTAATATTGACAAAATAATAATATGCGAAAGAAAAATAATAAAGTCTAAAAACTCCTAAACGCTATAACGTTCATATAAATTAACGCTATTATGATATAATATCCAAATGAACAAAGTATCAAAGAAAGTAATTACGAAATGGAAAATCTACTGAATGAAATAACGAGCACATGAAAAAGCGAGAATGAAATAATAAAAAAGTGTGATATGCCAGAATTATTCAACCCATAAATAAAATAACCCCCAAATCAGAAGACACTCAAATAAAGCTACGTCCAAATGGAATATGGGCTAAAGCATATGAGGCCATACAAATTTATTCGTTATAATACACAAACTACATTTAGCTACATAGCTCAAAATTTATTTACAGACTATATCAGAAATATTCATCCAAAACGTTATAGCCAAGGCGTTCCCCATTAAGACATTAAACATTTAGAAGATCAGCTGGATAGGCAGAGTGTCCTTTCTGTAGGAAGCCGAAATCTTTGAATTTTACCCTAGATTGACAGAATCTTTTAGTCACTAAAACCACCTTCATTACCTTATCCAACCAGATGCAGAATGTACATATAGCAATTTAAGAGGGGTATAGAAGTATATATTTATGTTTGCTAAAGGCAACACCCATGTATGGATTCATTCAAACAAGTCTGGAAGGAAGTGATATTTATAAAATTTTTTATACGTGTAGTGCTTCAAAGCCTAAATTACTACACCTAGAAGGGTCGCGAAATAAAGTGAATTGCCTAATTGCTTTGAACAAGATTATAAATGTTTTAGAGTATTCACCAGGAAACGATTGCTTTTCGGAAATAATCCGTTTTGAGGTGGCTTTGAAGAAATTTAGAATTCAAGAGAAAAGAGCAAAAATTGAACAATTAATACTGGTTTTTCACAGACACAACATCATCGACAAAAGCAATCACTGTGGAACGTTTGAGAAATCCTTCTTAGAGTCCCTAGTACTTACCACAAAGCCAAATACGGGGATTACACTGCAAGGATATGGATCCGCTTTCAAATGAATACAAATTTGTTTCCAATTTGCTCTGGACTCAATGGAGCTAATGACTTAGTGACTGATTCCACAGAATGCAAATATGTTTGGTTTAAAATTGAGAGTATATTAATAGAGTATAGCAATAAATCCATATGTAAAGTTCATACTACCTTATTTTTAGCTAAAGGGAAAACTTTCAGAGTGAATATAATAGACATATATGTACCTCCAGATCATATATAGGTTCCTCCAGATCACTAATATAATCATCTTCTTTCTAGATTTTTTCGAGAAGTTCATAATTGTTTACTATTTTTGAATGCAATTCTGTAAGACTTATGGTAAATTGACAGTTGAAAGTAAGTTTTTGGTAGCTACGCTTGTCGTTAGGATTCCAATTCATTCAAATTTATTTCGCCTTCAATTTTACTTCATCTTATATATTTTCCAAAACTTTTTACTCCAGTCTTAACCTAATTTTGGTCCATACTTTCTTTAGATATTACGTGTGTTCCGTGCAGCCTACATTTTCATGAAAATAAAGATTTTTAAGTCAACTGTGCTAACAATTTTCTTCGAGTGTAGCCACACACATCCCCTGTCGCTCCATACGTCATTCAGTGAGGCATACGTTGAGCCTCTAAACGCTCAAAGTCAACCATTTATTTTGTAATTTTTTTGTGTGTAGTGCTTTAATAGGCGTGAAGCTGAATTTGGGTAATTTATCAAATGCCAAAAATCGACAGCCAAATTGGTGCGTATATCACAGATTGCACGGTCAGATACGCGCTGCAACGAAATGTGTGCCCAGCCATAGTTGTGGGTTTATCTCTTCATCTCTTGTATCTTTGGCATCTCTGGTTTGAACAATCGTTCTGAACAACCGCACCGAATTTTAATTGCTTTTATTCCTTTGGCAGTGGCCGCTGTGAGCGGATGTTCAAAATTACATAAGAAATTCAAATTGCTGGGGCAAATGTGTCCGCTTTCCGATTGAACTCGTTTAGAGAGCAGTTGCCGCTGTTTACCCAGGTTATAAAGTAACTGATTGGAGTGAGTTGAGGGTAAGCAGATGATATTTAATATGTCTCACCTACAAAGAAAGGAAATATTAGTTTATGAACAAGAACAATAATTCGAGTGTGAATAATTCAGAAGTTCTGTTTGAGTTGTACTAAACAGGTTTAAAAGAATTTGCATATGGAGTAGAAAATAAAATTCCTGCTGTATTTTAACGTAAATGGACATATTTTTTATGCTGATATGAATTGTTCGCATATATGCGTATCATTATGAGATGTTGTACTGCATAAAACGAAAATATTCAAGATTATTTTGCTTCCAGGTTCACCTTATTATCAATGTGTAGGGGATTTCAAAGCACCGCGATCTTTCGATCTATTGTGCTCCCATCACTGGTTCAAAATACATATCCGAGTCATATCTTCTGGATAAACGTGATGACAAGTTTTGGCTCCAGAGGGTTCTACTAAGTATTTCCTACGGGTGTGCGCACGAGAACCGGACATTGTGTCAGCACATGCAAAGACGTCTCTTCTTTCAAACAGAATTTGCAGGAGCCTTCCGAGGTGACCCCCATGCTCACCACGTGTCAGGTCAATTTACAGTTTCCTATGGGTAGGCCTGTCATCATCCTAAGATTATTCTTAGAGAGATTCATGAGTGATTCAAAAATGTTCGGTGGTATGTGCCTAGCAGACTCTTTGATACCCTTAGGCCTGGTATGTTAACCCAGTGTTTGTGCGTATTGGGTCCCTCATCGATTCTAAGCTGGCTGAACAGCTTGCCATTGCCTACACCACAGAAGGGTTCTGGGCCAACCCTGGTTCTGGGACCCCTGCCTTGCAAGTTCGTCGGCAATCTCGTTCCCTTCTATACCAGTATGTCCTGGAACCCATTGAATGGTAACTTTGTTGCGTGAGCCAAGAGCATTCAGTTTTTTGATGCACTACCATACCAGTTTCGAATTTACCTGATAAGATGTAAATGCACTAATGGCCGCTTGGCTATCCGATAGGATGGCAATTTTCTTGCGCTCGTAACCTTTTTCAATGTTGAAATGTGCACATCTCTCAATAGGTTGCATTTCCGCCTGGAAGATGCTAGTATATTTGCCTAGGGATTCATAGTTTTTGTACCTAGGTCCAAATACCCCCGCGCCGGAACCCTCTTCTGTGAGAAATTTGTTTGTATACCAGGTGATCTAACCTGGTGTACAAACCAGATCTAACTGATCTAACCTGTAGGTTTCGCTGAGACCTATCCATGCGTTTTTGAAGCTCCACTCTGTTTTAAACAACTTAGTGAAGCTGTAGCGCGTGTTTGTATAGTCTGTCGGTATACAGATGTCTGTAATGGTAATTTATAATGTTTCGACCATCTGACTCCCGATCAGACTTTCCGGACCGTTTACTGCCCTCGTCATTCTTTACAGATCCCTCTTCTCTTGTGTTTCCACTAATATGTGCAGGGGTGTAAGTGCCAGTACGATGTTCAAGGCGTCTGTAATACAAGTTCTCCTAGCCCCAGTTATACGGGCGCCAGCCAGCCTTTGCACCTTAGCCAGTGCTTTCCCAAAGTTTAGTTGTCTTGCTTTCTTAGCCCACAGAATGACCATAAACTGAGTTATCATTTCTTTCAATTAAACCCGTTTAACAAATACACCCATTTTACAAATTTTAATCATAACTCAACTGACTCACTTAGTCAGGAGGACCTTGTACTTTTTTAGTACCAACATGATGAATCTGATGTACCGATGCGATAGCCAAGACCCCAGTGCCATTTATTGGTGAACAACTATAACAAGAATTTCTTTAATCTTTTTAGATCAGATAAATAGGTTGGTTATCAGAGATCAGATAAGTAGATTGGTTATATCTAATATCGTGAGCATATTTTGTTAGTTTCTCTCAAAAGAGTTCCAAACAAATGTGAAATATCAGTCTGCAATAAACTACTCACATGTACTTTTATCATCTTTCAAATTAATCTTCCAAAACCCAATTATTCGTATTAAGACATGAAATTGGGAATCTTTCTATAACTCGTATAAAACGATGTGATGTCTTTACAAATGGTTAATATAACTTTGTAGGAAACCAAGGTGAGAAAGGTGTTAAAAATATGAAACAGCCTCTTACAAAACAGCAAACAGCTGTGTCAACACGATGAAAAATGGTATACCATTCGTTCGTATTTCCACAAAATAATTGCAAAATTATGAAGTACACGCAAAGGAAATGGGATTAACAAAAACGATGGGTGTAGAGGCAGGCATCAGGAAAATCTCCTATGCTTCTGTCCTTCGATCTGGCCAAAAGTACCTCGGATCTCTTTAGTTTGGAGGACTGGAACAGGTTTCAACTCTGTGACAATCTCTAAAAAATTCTTACTTAACGATATTTCTTCATTGATTTTTAGATGTACATCCGCAGGCATCGCAAAAGACCTAGCAGGTCTCTGTGTGTATTATTCGGATAGCCGATTTAACCTAACCCATTTATAATCATCAACAAAGTGCTAAACTGGGGTGACAGGATGCGAACATGAACTGAACCATTTCTTTTTTTATAAATCGCTTGACGAGTTCAATAGAGAATTGATTATTCAATTCTCATTGGTATTGTTTTTAGGGCTCAAGAGTTTGTTTTTGAGGATCAAACTAAAGCAGGATTCATTTATAGTCTAGAAACACCAAAAGAATATTAAGTTTGGAGAGAATCTCAGAGAGGAAAAATTTGTATCTTAAATGAAAGGACTTTTATTAACAATTTTAGTATATTTTAACAAAGAAATTATATTTCATTGTTGTACAAATTATATTCCATTATATTTCATTGTAGTAACTACTGTTGCATGTCTGTTTATTAGCAAATTCTGCTTCGCTGAGTACCTTAGGTCCATCAGAGTGCAAAACGGGTTATGACAAATCCATTCCACTCCTAAAATTCCTTTATCAAGAATATTAAAACAACAACAAGTAAGCCTTTGGATAACCACAATAGTAGCCTGTTTTGCTATCCTGTGATTATTTACAGATCCTCAAGAAGAAGCCAATAATACAATATTTTCACTGCAGTAATATTGTAACTATAAAAGAGGAGGAAACGCGTTCTACTGGCAATTCAGATAATTCTAAATATAATACTAAAAGTAATTAATAAAATAATGTTAATTAGTTTTAGATATTATTTCCAGCTAGTATCGAAATGGTAGGGGCAGAATTTGTAGTTAGTATGACATGGTTTTCCGCTTACATATTCACTTTTGGTAGTTAACTTACATTCCCACATTCCTACCACCAGCTTGATCGCAACTTCCCGCTTTAGTTTACCGTACGTACTTTAACTGTAGCTGACATTAGCTTCACTAGACTAGCGGTTAATGTCGCGAATAAATGTCAAATACTGCACGCATTCCAAGTCAACTACGAGCACGCCAGCCAAACCGAGCCCAATGCCAGTTAGTACTGAGAACACATAGCAAGACAGAAGGCAAAATTTAATTTAATTTGTACCTACAACTATTTCAGCTAATTTTAGCCCACATTCCAAGCGAAGCTGTGGAAACTGCACTTCAGCCCCAAATAAAAATTGGCCAACATACGAGCGCAGACTTTCGTAACAAGTACTACAATGCGAGTTTAAATGCCTGGAGTATCAAACGCATGCGCAAATAGTCAGCGAACGGCGCAGTGTAACACTATCTTGAAGATCTGTTAAAGCTAAAAGTCAGCCAGAAAACCACCACCAGCACCTTTTGGCTGTGAATTCTTTGTGTTCTCTTATTTTTATTTCATTCCACAGCGGTTTTGGCCTACGCTTAAAACTATTTTTGCCCGACTTTTGTTTTTGCTTTTTATTTATTTATTTTTTTATCCTCTAATTTTGTGTGTGAATGGAATTCTGTGGTAATTAGCTGAGACATGGAACTTGACAGTGTCAGAGTGTCAATTACTTTTAAGCGAATTGGGAAAATGTTAGGAGCGCTTTTGTGGCCCGTGCCCTCAAGGCTTTGTCTTGGGGCAGGAAACTATTATTGGAAGAGGCACATAAAAATATATTTATTTCTTCATTTCGCAATTAAATGTAGACCAAAGGTTGCAGATGTTTTAGTTAAGAGCACGAGTGTATTGCTAAATATTTTAAAACTAATTTCGAAACGTGCCTTTATTACAACTGAAATTGCCATGGCAATTGTAACCAATTTCAGAACGTCAACCATTGGTAATAAGATAAAAAATATACATGAAATATATTCCTATACGAAAGAAATATTTTACGTCAGCAAAATCGAGTATATCACAATGTTATAGAAGTTTTAAGTTGTTACCACTCATTCTTCCAAATACTTGCACACTTAATTCATAATGATGAGAAGTATTCTATAACATTTCATATAAAGCAATAAAGGAAGCTTGGGTCTAAAAAGTGTTCACATCGTTCTATTCTTTGCCAGCTAGCTCATTATGGTGATATCTGTTGAGACCTGTCACCAAACAAGTTGTTTTCTTTGCCAGTTGATTTAGAGCTCACTTGATTGCTTTGATTCTGAAACTTACGCTATTTTATCCCCATAGCACCATTTGGATTCCTTCCAGATACTTTAGAATCGATCAGTTTTTGTGTGGATAAAATTCTAGCAAATAGTTCTCCCTGAAATACTGCAGCGTCCTTGTACAGGGCATATATAGCCTACCCAGTGTTCTTACGTCTAGTATAATTGCGACTAGTATGCTAGCGCCTATTATGCGAGCTCAGTATATTAGCACCTAGAAGTTGGCGTCTTCATACTATCACATTACCCTATTCTCTCTCTAGAAGGGAGCTATGCAGAAGGGGGGAACTGAATGTCTACACCAACGGATCCAAGCTTAACAACAGAGTCGGCTTTGGAGTTTTCTCCACAGAAGTGTGACTGGAACTTTCGTTTCGTCTCCCCAACCACTGCAGTATTTATAAAGCGAAGGTCCTTGCCATAAAGGAGGATGTTCGTTTACTTAAGTAGACACGCCGTAACTAAAACCATTGTTAATATTTACTCGGATAGCCAGGCGGCCATCATGTCAATAAACTCGATGGCAGTGAAATCAATGGTTGCCTAGAACTATCTGGCAGCCCTAAATGATATGAGAATCGTTTTCAGGTTACACCTACTATGGGTTCCGGGATATAGTATTAAAGGGAACTGTAGCGAGACTTGCTTGCCCTGTCGAGACGAGATACCTCTAAGGTCGTGGCTTGTATAACTGGTCATTGGTTATTCGGCAGGCATGCTTTCAGGCTTGGAGTATTCTCTCATGAAAACTGCAGAAGCTATGGGGATGAAAGAGGAGGCGGAGACTGTGGAACATATCTTCTGTAGGTCTGCGGCTCTACCTAGAGGCAGTGTGGGCTCTATAGGCAAATACGCTTATAGTTCTCTTACGGAAGTGTACGGCGTGAAAGTCGAACAAATGCTGCGATTTATTAGGGCTTCCCCTAGTGGCTGCATAATTAACAGTAGAGGTTCAGTATTACGCGGTGGTATCGCAATGGACTCAATATGCCTGAGTGAGTTGATATATGGACCAAGAGCCACACAACCTGACTTAATCTAACCTACCCTATTCTTTGTTTTGAAGCCGCCATTGCACCACTTTTGGGCATCATATTTTATTTACATTGAAGTTCTTGCAGATTCAACTGTAGCATTTTAATTGTATAATACAAGTGGAAAATGTGCACAACATGCATTTTAAATTGCCTAAAAAATAAGCTTGGGGATCTACAAAATACTCTCATATCACTTCAATAAGGTTTCTGTAGACCCGAAAGTATCATGGCCGGAAGCGAAGTTTTGAAAGCTTGCTTTCGAAATCCATATTCCAAAAACGAATTTTCGAAAAGAATAATCTAAAACTTAATTTCGAAAATTAATTTCCTGAAGCCACTTTTCGAAAGCGTACATTCAGAAACAGAGAAAAAAGTCATTGCTTTACTGAAAGACTTATATTTTCTCCAATTGAACAGCTTTGAAATTGGAGAAAATATGAAAGAGTTAACCTCTTTACTAATAATGTTCGGCAGTGACTCATGTTGGATATACATATACATATAACAATACTAAAGAAACTACCAATCCATTTTTAATTGTGTGAAATATTTTCCTGGTTACAAATAGATATTCTATCGCTCTTTTCCCCACAATAAACAAAACCAGCTGTTCATTTCCTACAATTTTTCATTTTAAAGCGTCGATATCCTTCAGAGAAAAAAAATTCTAGAGCATGATTTATTTAAATTTTACACTTGAAACAAAATCAAATCAACGAAATTGAAACGAAAACCCGCAGAGGGAATTGAAATATTGTGCTTCACAAAATGGAACACCTGTCGGATATGCAAAGCAAACAGTTAGGTGGGCATGCGGGTTCACGAACCAAAGCTCGGACAATCTGCTGACGAAGCGGTACGCAGGCGACGTTACCCACGTTCCTGGCTACTGCCCGCCCTTCCACTTTCCACTTCAATAAATTCTTACCAATTTAACAATATCAAAACCAAAAACCGACAACAACAGCAACAGCAACAACAACAAAAATAAAAGTAAAAAGCAAGGAAGATGAAGAAATGTATGCAAGCCCTCCTGCACTCGAATAAAGAGCACACAAGCAAAAAAAGAAAAGAAATAAAAGAAAAATTAAATAAAATCGTCGAGTATCGGAAATTTGAATTTCCGAAAAGGTACTTGTAGAAGCAGCGACTGCCTAAGCGGTAGCGCAACGACGAGTAAGCAGTTTCCAGCTTCAATTGCCAAAACTCCGCTCGACTCCACCGTTGGCGGCTGCTACCCGGCCGGCTGACTGGCCCACTGCCTTGGCAATTGCATTTCGACCCGCCGCCAGTGGTGCTCGTATTGAGTGCTGTGGCCACTGTGTGTGCACTCCAGATTATGTGCTGCGGGAAAATACTTCTCGGTTCTTTGACTTTCCTTGTGCCCGTACTTGTGACTGCGTCTTGAGTGCACACAATTGAAATAATTTCCGTTCTCGTATTTAATTTGGTTACTACCTGTTTCTGTGGCAGGCTCACAATGCTGCACTCTGCAGGCCACAGCCTTGCCACATTTGCCATGCTTTGCATATACAGTGAAGGCTCACTGTGGCACTATTTGTGGATTACAGACATAAGCTTCATAGAAATCAATAATTTAGAAAAAATTGTTATTATATCATTTTATATCAATTACGACCCCAGTCTGGAGCTGTTTAAAATAGCCCTTTTCCCTGGTATATGCCGACAAAAACTGTGGCTTGAGCTGGGATCACCGTTAGTAGAGTTTTCACTGTACTACATTTTCAAGTTATAATCTGTATCTTTTGGCCTTCTTGCATATTTCTTTTGCTTTGTTTTTAGTTTGCATAACAAATTTCGCCATTTGCGTCTTTTTATTGTCGTTTGCGCAAATATTTTAATTAAATTTTAACTTTTGTTTGTTATGCTAAATAAATTGAAATGTAAGTGAGTGAAGGAAATTGCTATTTTCACAGATACAAATTTAAATACTCACAAAAAAATTGCGTTCAGAATATTGGAAATAAAATTTAAAGTTAGCAAGTTTTCCATGGTTAGGTTAGGGTGGCCTCAAAACGAAGCTTTCCTTTGGCAGGAATTGGCCCGTTGTGGTACCACAGACCCCTTAAAATGACACACCCCCCAGGACTAAACCAGTGCGATTTCCTGATGAAGCGATCGATCTTGCTTATACTGATGGAGGTTACCTCCGCAAGACTCTAGAGAAAAGTGCCCAAAGGAATCGAATCTCGTCCGAAAACGCGCAGCTGAGGCAAAAGTCATGGGAGAGAAGGTTAAGCCTCTGAGCGTGTCTGACCTATCAGGATTGCAACTGTAGTGGCAAAGGAGTCGCGTCTTAACTGCAGTAATTAAGCTGTTCAAAGAAGCCTGGGTGTCACTGCTGATCCTGCGGTTTTCCGTCGAATTTCGTGACTTTGCAACATATTTTTTTTTAGAGGGCTCAGAATTTTCCTCTGGAAGCCTTGAAACAAGCAAGTTCATAGCTAAAATGTATATAACAGTCAACTCTGATATGTCTTTACAGGACAGTTGTTGAAGTACAAGCAGTATAAATCACGGATTATATAGAAGGTGACAATATAAACCGTTAAACTTTGAAGAAAATGTAAGACAATTTTGTGGTTAATTGGGTCCATAAAGTTTTCATTTGATCCAGTTGCAATAAAGCTCCCCTAACTAGTTTTGCTACCTTCACAGGTTGATTGGGAGGACTTTGAATAGTACTTTGCTCAGCCTTTAAGAATTCAGGACCTTCAAACATATGGATGAGACAATTAAGACCTTTCCATAGGCCCATCTTGCGGTATTAACAAAAAATATTGCTTATGTCAATGGCTAAAATATTGTAATTCCCTAAACAGAAAAAAAAGAATTAGTACTCCAGTACTTAGGGTAGCACAACAGACCAAGACGTACTCAACATATTTAAGTTTTGTGTCTCAAAATGTGTCACAAAAAATTTAAAAATTATATTAAAACACAATCTAAATGTTTAAAATTGTAAATAATTTGCAGTTTCGTATTGTGTATCACCAATCTGACAGATTTTTTTCACAGAAATTGTTTTTCTACTATATTAGAACTTTTATAAATAAAAAAAAATTTGATCAACTTCACATATTTTAATGCAATATATTGCATTGAGTATTGTGCATTCTTATTTTTAAGTTATAAATTAAAGCTGTGTGTTTTTTATTAATAACATCACAAAGCAGACAACTTTTACTTGGCTGGCTTTTCACTTACAGCTGAATCGGAATAGATTTAACGGCATTTAGCCAATTTGTTTGAGTCGTTGCAGCTGCTAGACAATATTATTAAATTTATTTAAATAATTCATAATCAGGAAAGTACAAAAACTAAAAATTCACTCAAATTATAATTTTCTAATTGTCACACTATTGTTGTAAATTGCTTTTCCACTCGGTAAAGCAAGTAAATTTAACATTTTTTAATATGGTTTAAGAAAAAATATACAAATGGTGTAATATTCATGGAATAATCATATAACAACATATATATTTGAATGACTCTTCGTATTTTCTAAATAATTCTGCTCCTGGTATAGAAAAGAACATTTTGTAAAATAACTTTAAAATATTTTTTTTTCTATATTGGCATTATCCGTTAATTGGAACACATTTGCATTGGATTTGAATCGAAATGAAATATAAAAACATTTCAGTTGCTATTTCATTTAATTTCATGTTTAAGTACCATGAATTTATAGAACGTTCCTTACCGAAATTATTGCTACATTTTGGCATTATAATTACTATGTTATGATTACAGACAAAATAGAAAAACTATGAACAAAGTAATTGCATATTTTCAATATTTATGCGGTACTTGGAAGGAGAATATAAGCCGGGTGTATAAAAATAATTAAAATAAATTTGGAGCGGTATAAGTCATCCACGATGTACTCTACAGTCTCAATACAGATCACTATTATGAGATTATGAAATGGCACTTGCTATAGTGCTGAATAATCCTATCCAGATGGATATTCATATAATGGATAATATGATACTTGATAGTTGTCTACAAAACAAGTACGGGACCTCATAAGATTGGATTTTTATATACCATATTGTTTACCATATATAATGACAGGCGTATATTCCGGTCTGCTCTGCGCAACCCAATTATACTGGCTTGAACTTCAAGCAAATCTTGCGTCTAATCTCTCTAAATATATCAAATATCGCCACAATTGTCTTGCAGAGTAATTGGGGTATTACTGTGGTTTTACAAATATAACATTACGAAGTAAATTTATCCATATAGAATGAGTATAGGGTGTATCCAGTTTGTCTACATTCGTTTCACATAGTATAAAAGGGTGTGAATTGTAGCGAGATTTGTATTAGAGCCAGATTGTTGAAATATAGGAGAGATGAAAACTTTGATCACTTTTATTATTTTAATTTTCCGATCCAGACCTCACGTGTATACGATGGCTGATGCGATGACAATTGCGCAGAAGTGCAAAGTTCAGACGGCTGCCACTGATTGCGACACTGGTTTCAATATTGGAATTTGCTTCCTAGAAACGTAGACATTTGATTTCAAGCCGATCCTGCTTGTATCACTGTGTTTATTTTCTTTCAAATATGCTCAGAGTTTTTTTAATTAGATAGATAATATGTAAATATATATTTACGTTGAAAACATGATTTATATTCACTATTTTCAATTACTTCAAAATTTACATAAACAAATTTTCATGTGGAAAGATATTCACCACATCAGATGATAGGTTCGAAGTCTTCTATTATTGATACAATATCAGCATGTTAAAATATATTTTTCGAATAAAATTTGATCTGCAAATACCTGGAGTTGTGCCATTCTAGATATGCATTGGATTGCAGAATAATTCATTGGCTCAAAGAAGACCACTGCATTCGTCTCTATACTTCATTCGCATAAATTCCTATATTGCACATTTGGCTCCGTATGAGAGAAATTTGTGTGAATACCTAAAGAAGTCAATGAGCACACCTGAGAGTCGAAATAACGAGCGAATGGCAACGGAACTTTCCACTTTAACCTGGTAATGCCCAGAACTATTTTTGTCTCAGACTTTATTGAAAAGATGTATACTTACTTATTTTGACCTCCTGAGCACGAAAATGAAGTGCGTTTTCCGATATTTATTGACACTTTTCCGGAAAATGCGAAAAACCACCGTTACCATATGGTAACCGTGGGTCGCCTAGGGTACATGTTTTTGATGTAAAAGAAAACGATTTTCTTTAGATATCATTTTTAATATATATCACTTTATTCTTATTTTTACAAAAAAATAATGCATGTTTTGAAAATTAAAGAAAATGACACATATGTATGTATATATTTTGAAGTTAAACCACTTATGCTTTTGTAAGGTAGCTGGCAAAACACTTGACACAAAGTCCGACGTTGCATTTTCCACATACTGTTCGTCCGTTAACTTTGCAACGGTCACCCGCACAATGCCTACGATTAGATGAGACTACAAAATGTCCTGTCTGATCATAGCGGAGAGTATGCTCAACTCGATCTGGTTGCTGGGCATATCTGTGGGCAGGCATCGGGCCAGATGATTTTGCTTTTGTACCATAATGTTTGCAGTAGTAGACAGCAAGTTGCCGTCGACATTCAAGCTGAGTCATCGTTGGATGCGCTTTTCGATGAAGTTGCCAAGCGTTTTGAACACAAGCATCTATCAGCCAGGTAAAAATGCTTGACCACCACTTTTTACCCCTCTCTGCGATGCGGTATTGGTCCAAATTTTGGTCGAATCGGTCTACTCCACACAAATATTTGTTGAACTCCGTGATCGCACAAGGACGGGGTACATTTATTTTGGCAGCACTCTCCTTTGAATAACGCTGTGCCATTAATTTAGGATTTTCACCAAAGGTGGTAGATAACATGCAGACGACATTATTGTCTTTCAATTTGACCAAACGAATACCTGTGCTTTTCATCGTAATTGATTCCGAGTAACCTCTTTCCATTGATTTCAACCTCTTTCCATTTGATATGGTTTTCGCGCATTGTGCCAGTTGCATTATACCCGCAAGATTTGAGGTATGCCAACAAAGGATAACTCGTGAATAGGTTGTCAAAATAAAAAGAGTAGGGCAATGCTTTTAATTCGTCAGGAAAATCATCTATCATGCTAACCAAAGGAGCAGCGCACTTTCCAAACTTGGCTTCATATTCAACATTTGAACGGGGATTTTTTCCCTGGTAAATTTCGAAGTTCACCATGTAGTCAGATGGAGTACAAAGAGACCAAACTTTGAAGCCGAATCGAAGAGATTTGCCTTTAATGAACTGTTTACATCCATGTCTACCAAAATAGGAGATCATACTTTCATCGAAGGAAAGATTTTGCTCGGCATGAAAGTTTTCAATCATTCTAAGTTTTAAGTGATCGGTAAGTAGCCGCAATGTCCACATTTTCTCGGGATTAGCGCCGACTCTTCAAGAAGCCTTGGAGTTGTCTTCGGCATGAAGACATTGCAAAATTTCTTGAAATCTGTTCCGACGCATGGAATCGCTGACAAGACTTTTGCGAATGTCTTCATCCTGACTCCACAAATTCGTTCGAGTTCGAAGCTCCAGGACTGTTATATTTGGGTTTGGCCTATTCAGTTCGATTGCATATATTGCAGATTGTTCACAAATGTATGTCAATAATGCGTCATCAAAAAATTTTTCAAATTGCTGATGTGGTAGTAACTCACGACAATCTTCATAATTTGAGTCTGGAAAGATGGGAACAAGAGATGGTGCATCATTCTTCACCCATTCAAATGTGGTTTCTTTGTTCCCTGGAGGCAATACAACATTTGAAGTTTTTGGCTGCAATTTCCGCAAACGCTTTTTGGCCGGTGATGTTGTACGATTGGATGTTGTCGGTTTATCCTCCATGCCGTGATATGCGTCTTCGACCACAATGAGGGGCAAATCTTTGAAATTTGGTGCTAAAAAATGCAAGAAGAAAAATTTTAAATAATAGGCCAACTTATACCCTTTTAAAACATACATGCAACTTCATCTTCTTCGTTAAAATTTTGTAGATGCCGACCACTAGCCATAACAACTTCACAGCCGCCCTTAAGCTGAGCCGGAAAACATTATCCGGTATGCCCCCAGATTCGTCTTCTGCATCATCTTCAGCAGATATGTTGCCATCGATAGGTGGCTCTATCTAAATGGTAGTCGGCAGATCAATTAGTTGATTTTGATCTTCTGCTTCATCGAGTTCTTGAATGTAAACAAGCATTTGTTGCAGCGATAAACCTCTTAAAATGGTAAAATATATTAAAAAAACATCAAAGTATAATTTGATTGATTGAAAGAATGCAAGCGAGCAATGCGTCACCCCAGGTGCAAAAAAACACATGAAATTGTAAAAAAAGGCGACCCACGATTACCATATGGTAACGCCTTGAGTAAAATGAAAAAATAATATATAAAATATGTTTTTTCTACGAAACTAAACTTGCATTTTATTGCCTATTTCATTATCTGTCGATTAGTGTTAGTTTCATCGAAATCGGTTGGAAAGTAAAGATTTTATGCATGTACTTACCGACGTGCCATCTCGAAAAACGGGAATTTTTCACTTTTGTTTTTTGCACTTCCATTTGACGCGCTATTACTTCGCTAGTTGGACACAGAATGACACAAGTCATACCTTATTCGCAAGCTACATATGTGGGACGACAACTGACGTTTTTGCTTTGACTTTAATATTTACATTTTTTGAGTTATGCATGTATATGTGCTGTCAGAATTTGCATTACCATATGGTAATCGTGGGTTATTTCGGGCTAATTCAAAATTTTTACTTTAGGTACAGGCCTCTGAACCCTATTTCTCAACAGGATCATAACGCCATAAAACCAGCGTAACCTCCTATGTAGGCCACATATCTCACAACCGAAAAAGGTCGTTTGCACGAACGCCGGCTCACCGAAGTGACATTTTATGTCATACATTGTAGAGGCAAGTGAAGTGTCAAGTAGAGGTGTCGCTAAACAATGAGCAGAAATATTTCTAAAGCTATTTAAACCCAAATACCACAATCTTTGCGAAGTTTAAGAAGGCATTTGACAGAAATCCCCAGAGTTAGTTCTACACCATAAAAGAAGAAGCTGTCGCAGTGAAGTTTGGGAGATCAAACATGATATTTAGTGAATCTAAAGTGGCAGTCAGTATCACCAGCTTCATTGAACTCATTTTGGGTATTCATTATCTTCACAGAAGGAGCCCAGTGTTTAGTGTAGATGCTGTATTTTATAGTTTTGGTGCGTGGGTGCCAGTGCAAGCATATGTTTCTAATCCAGAGAAAGATATGTAGTTCTATGCTTGCTTGTTTGGTCCTTCTAAGTCATCATAATATTGCTAATAGAAGTGCGGAAAGGAGAAGGCTTTATGATCATATCATTGCTGCCTCGTTGGTTCAGTATAATCGTGATTATAAAACATTAAAAGAGAGATTCACAATATTCAAGACAAAAATTTTATTTGAAATATTGCTTTAAATCGTACATCATCATATTATTTATACTAAAACACAATTTAAAGGTTTAAAGTTGTAAATAATTTGCAGTTTCCTATCACCAATCTGACTGTTTTTTTTCACAGGAATGGTTTTTCTTTCTTAGGAAACTATTATGGAACTTTTATAAAAGAAATAATTTATTTAAGTTCAAATATTTTAATGCATTTGAATACCCTGAGTATTGCAAAATATTATTTTTAAGTTATAAATTAAAGCTCTGTTTTTTTTTTATTAATAACATAACAAAGTAGACAACTTTTACTTGACTGGCTTTTCACTTACAGCTGAATCGGAGCAGATTTAACTGCATTTAATCCATTTGTCTGATTCATTGCAGCTGCTTGACAATATTATCAAATTTATTTAAATAATTCATAATCAGGAAAGTACAAAAACTAAAAATTCACTCAAATTACAATTTTCTAATTGTCACAATTTCTAATTTTCTAATTGTTACAATAATAGCTAAATTGTCTTTCCACTCGGCTAACCAATTAAATTGAATACGATATAATATAGTTTAATAAATAATATACGAATGGTGTAATATTCATGGAATAATCATATAATTATAACAACATATAAATGGGAATGACTTTTCGTATTTTCTAAATAATTCTGCTCCCGGTATAGAAAAGAACATGTTTTAAAATAACTTTAAAATATAATCTTTTTTTATATTGGCTTTATCCGTTATTGGAACACATTTGCATTGGATTTGAATCGAAATGAAATATAAAAACATTTCAGTTGCTATTTCATTTAATTTCATGTTTAGGTACCATGAATTTATAGAACGTTCCTTTCCGAAATTATTTGTCACATTTTGGCATGGTAATTATTATCTTATAATAACAGAGATAATAGAAAAACTATGAACAAAATAATTCCATATTTTCAATATTTATACGTTATTTAGAAGGAGAAAAAAGTCGGGTGTATAAAAATAATTAATGTAAGTTTGGAGCGGTATAAGTCATCCACGATGTAGTCTACAATTTCAATATAGATAATATGAAATACATAAGTCACTATTATGAGATTATGAAATGGCACTTGCTATAGTGCTGAATAATCCTATCCAGATGTATATTAAGATAATGGACAACATGATATTTGATAGTTGTCTACAAAACAAGAAGTAACTACGAGACCTCATAAGATTGGATTATTATATACCATATTGTTTATCAACTATTATAAACTCTTACATATAAGGCGTCCATATTATTTTCCGGTCTGCTTCACGCAACCCACTTGTACTGGCTTCAACTTCAAGCAATACTTGCATCTATTCTCTGTAAATATATCAAATATCGCCACATTTGGCTCCCAGAGACATTGGGGTATTTCTGAGGTATTACAAACATATTACAAAATAAATATACCCAAATAGAATGAGTATAGGGTGTATCAAGTTTATTTACATTCGTCTGACACGGTATAAAAGAGCGTGAATTGGGGCGAGATTTATTTTAGTGCCAGATTGCTGAAATATAGGAGAGAACCAAATCAGAGATGAAAACTTTGATCACTTTTATTTCTTTAGTCACATTCGTCAAAATTGTTTGGATTCGAGTAAGTTGCGGAAATTGAGCTCCCATTTGAAGAGCTTTGATTTTATTTTTCCTCCTAGTGTGATGACTTAGATATCACTGGGTCAGCTGGGCCAAATTCTACCTTAAAAGCCTGTATGGATCAGACGAATGTTACTCAGGCAGATATAGAAGATTTCATCCAAACCACGGACCTGACCACTGTCAAGGAAAATGTCAAATGTCACGTCACCTGCATGATGGGAAAGAATGGCGTCTTCAAGAATGGCGCATTCAATGATGGTGGCGCTATAAAGTTCATATTCGAATCCAGAGAAGACGTGAATACGACCGCAGATGCGACGACAATTGTGCAGAAGTGCAAAGTTCAGACGGGTGCCACTGATTGCGACACTGGATTCAATATTGGAGTTTGCTTCCTAGAAGCATAGACATTTGGTTTCAAACCGATCCTGCTAGTTTCACTGCGTTTATTTTCTTTCAAATATACCAACAGTTTTTTTTAAATTAAATCGTTAATATATATAAAAATATTTATTTTTCTTCATTATTTTATATTACTAAAAAATTTACATAAACCATTTTTCACATGGAAAGATATTCACCACATCAGATGATAGGTTCGAAGTCTTCTATTGTTGATGAAATATCATCATGTTAAAATATATTTTTTCAGTTAAATCTGTTTGTAAAATGACGTTTTTAAGTGGTGAATTATTAGATGACGTTTGGAGTTGTGCCATTCTAGATTCGTATGGGATTTCAGATTAGTTCATTGCCTGAATAGAGACCACTGCAATCGCCTCTATACTTGAATTGCATAAATTTCTATATAGCACACTCCGTATGAGAGAAATGTATGTGGATAACTAAAGAAGTCATTGAGGACACCTGAGAGTCGAAATAATGAGCGAATGGCAACGGAACTTTCCACTTTAATTCTAAATTTTTACTTTGGGTACCAGAATATGAGCCCTATTTCCCAACAGGATCATAACGCCATAAAGCCAGCGTAACCTCCTACATATCCACATATCTCACACCAGATAAAGGACGTCTGCATACATTTATGTCAACGCCGGCTCACCGAAGTTGCATTTTATGTCATACATTTTAGAGGCAAGTGAAGTGTTGTAGAGGTGTCGCTAAACAATTAGCAGAAATATTTCAAAATTTTTCAGAAATATTTCTAATATTTCTGTCGCAGTGAAGTTTGGGAGATCAAAGAAGATATTTAGTATATCTATTTTTAGTAAAGTGGCAGTCAGTATTACCAGCTTCACTGAACCCATTTTGGGTATTCATTATCTTCACACAAAGAGCCCAGTGTATAGTGTAGATGCTCAATTTTATAGTTTTGGTGCGTGGGTGCCTGTGAAAGCATCAGTTTCTAATCCAGAGAAACATATGTAGTTCTATTGCTGCTTGTTTGGTCCTTCTAAGTCATCATAATATTGCTTTTAGAACTGCGGAAAGGAGCAAGATTTATGATCACTTCATTGCTGCCTCTTTGGTTCAGTATAAACGTGATTATAAAACATTAAAAACGGGGTTCATAATATTCAAGAAAAATATTTTATTTTCAATCTTGCTTTACCTTAACCTTATATCATCATATTATTTAGACTAAAATACAATTTAAATGTTTAAAGTTGTAAATAATTTGCAGTTTCGTATTGGGTATCACCAATCTGACAGATTTTTTCACAGAAATTGTTTTTCTTTTATAGAAAACTATTGTAAAACTTTTATAAAGGAAATAATTCACATATTTTAATGCAATATAGTGCATTTGAATTCCCTGAGTATTATGCATTCTTTATTTTAAGTTATAAATTAAAGCTGTGTGTTTTTTTTTATTAATAACATAACAAAGTAGACAAATTTTACTTGGCTGGCTTTTCACTTACAGCTGAATCGGAATAGATTTAACGGTATTTAATCCAATTTGTTTGAGTCGTTGCAGCTGCTAGACAATATTATTAAATTTATTTAAATATTTCATAATCAGGAAGGTACAAAAACTAAGAACTCACTCAAATTATATTTTTCTAATTGTCACACTTTTGTTGTAAATTGCTTTTCCACTCGGTTAACCAAGTAAATTTAACATATTTTAAAATGGTTTAAGAAAAAATATACGAGTGATGCAATATTCATCGAATAATCATATAATTATAACAACATATAAATGGGAATGACTCTTCGTATTTTCTAAATAATTCTGCTCTTGGTATAGAAAAGAACATGTTTTAAAATAACTTTATAATATTTTTTTTTCTATATTGGCATTATCCGTTAATTGGAACACATTTGCATTGGATTTGAATCGAAATGAAATATAAAAACATTTCAGTTGCTATTTCATTTAATTTCATGTTTAGGTACCATGAATTACCGAAATTATTTGTCACGTTTTGGCATGGTAATTATTATCTTATAATAACAGAGATAATAGAAAAGCTATGAACAAAATAATGGCATATTTTCAATATTTATACGTTATTTTGAAGAAGAAAAAAAGTCGGGTGTATAAAAATAATTAATGTAAGTTTGGAGCGGTATAAGTCATCCACGATGTAGTCTACAATTTCAATATAGATAATATCAAATACATAAGTCACTATTGTGAGATTATGAAATGGCACTTGCTATAGTGCTGAATAATCCTATCCAGATGGATATTGAGATAATGGACAATATGATATTTGATAGTTGTCTACAAAACAAGACGTAGAGGAACTCATAAGATTTGATTATTATATTCCATATTGTTTATCTACTATTATAAATTCTTACATATAAGGCGTCCATATTATTTTCCGGTCTGCTTTATACAACCCACTTTTACTGGCTTCTAGTTAAAGCAATAATTAGATTTAATCTGTTTAAATATATTAAATATCGCCACAGTTGGCTTGCAGAGATATAGGTGTATTACTGTGGTATTACAAGGATAGTAAAGTAAATTTATCCATATAGAATGAGTATAGGGTGTATCAGTTTGACATAGTATAAAAGAGTGTGAATTGTAACGAGATTTATATTAGTGCCAGATTGCGGAAATATATCGGAGAGAGCCAAATCTGAGATGAAAACTTTGATCACTTTTATTATTTTAGTCACATTCCTCAAAATTGTTTGGATACGAGTAAGTTGTTGAAATTGAGTTCATGATTGAAGTGCTTTGATTTTATTATTCCTCCTAGTGTGATGACTTGGATATAAATGGGTCACGTGGAACAAATTCTACCTTCAAAGCCTGTATGGAACAGACGAATGTTACCGAGGCAGATATAGACGATTTCTTCGACACTACGGACGTGAG
This sequence comes from Clusia tigrina, assembly GCA_920105625.2. Classification (NCBI taxonomy): domain Eukaryota; kingdom Metazoa; phylum Arthropoda; class Insecta; order Diptera; family Clusiidae; genus Clusia; species Clusia tigrina. The sequence continues at coordinate 27,971,832 of OV050030.1, read as the reverse complement.
CACTATTAAGAAAAATATCAAATGTCACTTAACCTGCATGTTGGAAAAGAATGGCGTCTTCAAGAATGGCGCATTTAATGATGATGGCGCTATAAAGTACATTTGCGATTCGAGACCTGACGTGAATACGACGGCACATGCGACCACAATTGTGCGGAAGTGCAAAGCTCAGACGGGTGCTACTGATTGCGACACTGGTTTCAATATTGGTAATTGCTTCCTAGAAGCGTAAACATTTGGTTTCAAACCGATCCGGCTTGTTTCACTGTATTTATTTTCGTTCAAATATGCCCACAGTTTTTTTCAATTAAATCGTTAATATATATTAAACAATTTATTTTTATTCATTATTTTATATTACAAAAAAAAAATGTATACAAACCATTATTCCGCACATCAAATGATAGGTTCGAAATCTTCTATTATTGAAACAATATCATCATGTTAATGTATATTTTTCCAGGAAAATTCTATCTGTAAAATGTCGTTTTTAAGTGGTGAAGATGACCTTTGGAGTTGTTGCATTCTAGATTCTTTTGGGATTTCAGATTAGTTCATTGCCTGAAAAGAGACCACTGCAGTCATCTCTATACTTAAATTGCATAAATTTCTATATTGCACATTTGACTCCGTATGAGAGAAATATATGTGAATAACTAAAGAAGTCAATGAGCACACCTGAGAGTCGAAATAATGAGCGAATGGCAACGGAACTTTCCACTTTAATTCAAAATTTTCGCTTTTGGTACAGGCCTATGAACCCCATTTCTCAACAGGATCATAACGCCATAAAACCAGCGTAACCTCCTATGTAGGCCACATATCTCACAACCGATAAAGGTCGTTTGCACGAACGCCGGCTCACCGAAGTGACATTTTATGTCATACATTTTAGAGGCAAGTGAAGTGTTGTAGAGGTGTCGCTAAACAATGAGCAGGAATATTTCTAAAGCTATTGAAACCCAAATACCACATTCTTTGCGAAGTTTAAGAAGGCATTTGACAGAAATCCCCAGAGTTAGTTCTACACCATAAAAGAAGAAGTTGTCGCAGTGAAGTTTAGGAGATGAAAGAAGATATTTAGTGAATCTAAAGTTGCAGTATCACCAGCTTCATTGAACTGATTTTGGGTATTCATTATCTTCACAGAAGGAGACCAGTGATTGTAATGTAATGTAAAAGGGAGATATATATATAAAGTACTGCGACCTGAAAGATCTATTGTACAACCCTCTGCTACTATAGAATAACCCTATAGAAACTCATCCAGCTTTGTTATCCTTCGAATTTCTAGGATATCAGCTGGATCTAGCTTTGCTATTTCATTATCTGGTATCAAATATGATCCCAGGCATTTTTATCTGCTGTGCATCAGTGCTCCACAACCGCCTAATATGTTCTCTGGCGACTCGGTTTCCTCGGCGTAGAATCTGCACAATGAACTTGAAACGATTCCTAAGTTGCTTAGGTGTCCATTGAGCTTACAGTGACCAGTCAAAAGCCCGGTCAGTATTCTTAAGCTGTCTTTGAGCAAGTCAATGCAAAATTTGAATCTTTTGCGGTTGTAGTTGCCCAAAAGTAGTTTTGATTGTCTTAGCCCCATATTACTTGCAAAAAGTTCCTGCCTTTTTTGCCTTTCTTGTTCCCTAAGTACTTCTTGCCATACTCCTCTGCGTATGCCACAGTAAGATTCTGGGCCTATCATTGCCATGGAGGCCCCTTTTCCTGCAAGTTCGTCTGCTTGTTCATTGCCCCGAATACCTATGTGGTCAGGGACTCAGCATAAACTAACCTTGTTGTACTTTCCCAACTGAATTAATTTCTGAAGACAGTCCCATACTAGCTTAGAGCCCACTTCGCACGAGCTTAATGCTCGAATGGCAGTTTGACTGTCAGAAAGTATGGCTATATCCCGGCTTCTATAGCCTCTGTTTAGATTAAACTGCACGCATCTTTCGATGGCGAGAATCTCTGCTTGGAAAATACTTGGATATTTACCCATTTGCTCGAAGTATTTGGTTCTAGGTCCAAATACCCCCGCTCCAGTACAACTATCGGTTTTTGACCCATCAGTGTACCATATGATCGTATGTTCCTTAAAGGAGTACGCAGCGTTTAAATTGCTCCATTCCTTCTTGTAACTTAGTTTCACCACAAAGTGTTTCTCAAAATCAATTTTCTTACTAGTCTTGTCTTGTGGATAATCTAGAAGAGAGTTATTGAGCGGGTTTCTCAGGTTCCATAGCCCTTTGTATGCCCCGGGCCTTGTCTTATATCCCGACATCCTAATTAAAGTTCCTACTGCCACTTTCCGTACAACCAAGTGTAATGGGGTTAAGTCCAAGATTACCTCTAGCGCTGATGTAGGACAGGTTCTCATTGCTCTGATTATACCTATGCACGCTAGTCTTTGAATTTTTGCCAACTCCATTTGCGTTGACTTAAGTTCAGTTGTATTATGCCATGCGATTGCTCCGTATGTCACTATTGGACGAACCATCATTGTGTACATCCAGTATAAGATACTGGGTTTGCAGCCCCATGTTTTGCCCGCCAGTCTTCTGCACACCATTAGAGCACTGATTTTATTTCAACATCTGAAATTATTTCAACATGAGCTTTCCATGTTGATTTGCTGTCTAGAGTTACCCCGAGATATTTTATTTCTGCTTTGGGTGTAATGGTTTCAGCAGTTGAATGTCTTTCCATCTCAGAAGCTTTCTTTGCCTGGTAAATGGAACGATTGTGGTTTTGGTAGGATTTACTTTCAATTCTACCGACCTGCACCATTGTCCAACAGTACTAAAACCTCTTTGAATAATATCGCAGAGGGTATCTTCAAATTTGCCTCTAGCTATTAAGACGATGTCGTCAGCATAGCCCTGGCAGTCAATGCACGCCTCGGACAATTTCGATAATAGTTTGTCAACAACTAAGCTCCACATAAGAGGCGAAATAACCCCTCCTTGTGGGCAGCCTCTGGTTGTGGTGATAGTTATTGTTTCGCCTCCAGCAGATGTCTCTGCCGTTCTGGTATGAAGAACTTCTGCCATCCAGTTTGATATCATTGAGTCCACTCCTCTTCTATTTAATGCCCTTTTTAATACATCATGTGATGTATTATCGAAGGCTCCTTCTATGTCAAGGAATGCGCAAATAGCTATTTCCCTGTCCTCAAGTGTTTTTTGAATTAGATCTACTAGACTTTTAAGAGCGGTCTCTGTCGATCTGCTCGCTCTGTAAGCATGCTGATTGGGGTGCAATGGCACCTGCTCTAAGACTCCGCATCCTATATAGTTATCCACATTTTTATGTCCGGTCCAGCCTTTGCCAAAGCTTTATATAGCCTCGCAGCTGATGGTAAAGAAGAGATGTTTTCGCAGAAACTTCTAAAGCTGTTGCGTTTAGCTTTCTTTATTTCTTTAGTATATTCTGTCAGTTTAGGACTAAACTCTATTCCTGCCATTACCCGTTCCGCTTTGCCCTATTACTTAGGTAGCGGGTTTCAGTTTTAAGTGCGGAAAGATAGCTATTCCACCAAACTGCGTGTTTTTCATTGCCCCTAGGTTTTTCGGGACAGCTGCTATGGAAGGCATCCAGTATCGCCCCATTCAGTTGAGTCACACTGTCTTCGAACTCATAGTGATTACGTATGAGTTTGCTCGATGCAATGCCTTGCAAATTACAATTAAGTATTTCTTTATATTTCTCCCAGTCAGCTTTCTTGGGATTTCTATATAATGGTACTTGAATGGCCTCCTAAAGAGAATTCAATTATCTTGTGATCAGATAATGATTCCTCGTTAGAAACCCTCCATTTCCTTATAATCCTAGCGATGCTCGGACTAGCCAAAGTTAGGTCTAAGACCTACTCTCTAACCGTGGTTACAAATATAGGTTTGTTACCCTCATTTAAGATTTCTAGGTTAGATGCTACTAAGTATTCTAAAAGGTACTCACCCCGACTGTCGACGTCAGTGCTGCCCCATATCGTGTTGTGTGCATTGGCATCGCATCCCAGTAAAAGTGGCAGATTGCTTCTGTCACAAAAATCCACCAATTGCCGCACCTCTGCGGGCGGCGGTGAGATTTCTTCGCCCGGAAAATAATCTGATGCCACTACAATGACTCGTTTACTGCCCTCGATGTTAATGAGGGCCTGGATTGGAACTAAGTCCCTCGTCATGAATTCTGTAATGTATTTTTACTAAGCAAGATGCAGGCTCTGGGTGCAACGTGCCTATTATCCCATATTACCTTTCCGCTGTCGCAGCTCAGCCCTCTGATTGCACCTTTATAGTGCCAGGGTTCTTGGATCAATACCATGCCCAGGTAAAATTTAGTAAATGTCCTTGCAATTACTGCCGAAGCAGCTTTTGCGTGATGGACATTAACCTGGGCGCATTTGATACATGATCCGTCACTCATCTAAGGAGAAGTGGGCTACTGCCCAAACTGCTGTCACTTAGCAACAAATTATCTTCATCCTCGATAGGATCTGCTGTGCCGGGGAGGTCTTGGCTGATGCACTCCGTGTCGCTTACTTCCGGTAGTATACACTCCGTCTCCATCGCCTCCGATGTTTCTGGAACGGGTTCTGCGGGAGCTGTGCTGCTCTCTTGTTGTTTATCCTTGGCAATGCCATGGACTGTAAACTCGCCGAACCTGTAATTGATAGTGTTACCTGATTTCTTGATGGCTTCAAGCGATTGCTCATCGATGCCAAACGTAATCAGCTGTCCATTGCCCTCTTCCTTGATTTTGAGCACTCTCCAGAAAGGTGTGTTTATCCCCTCATTTTGAGCACTAATCGAGGCCATGATCTGCTCGATCGTTTGACCGGAACTTCTAGGGAGGCAGCTTGTCTAAGCCAGTCTGCTGTCTGTATATCCTTGCAATTAACGAGTACGTGCCCCGGACGAAAATGGATGCCCTCAAATTTTAGTTTGTGATCCCATCCTTTCGCCACGTCCACAAGGATAGCTTCTTCTAGGGCAATTAGCTCCGCGGGTGTGAGATTCACCTCAGGGTACTCCTTCGGTAGCACTACCATCCTAACCGATTTCGACACGTCTGCATAGGTCTTACTCGCAGCTCTCTCCGATGCCCTTGAGGTGCCTTTGTCGGATTTGTCGGTAAACTTTGGCTTCTTACCTTCTGCCAGTTGTGGTGGTGTTATAAACTTACTGCCTCTTTTGGCCGTCTGTTGGCACGAAGACGCCGCTTCATCTGGCTTAGCTTTGTGCTCTACAGCCTTCTTCCTAGCTTCATTCGGTTCAAGCCCTTTTTCTAGGTACCTAAGGTACCACCTGCAGCCAGCCCCGCTAAGTCCTTTCCTCAGTGGGTCGTCGATTGCTCCAGGTTGTCCAGGAGGTGGGGCCTTTGGGATGAGTCGGGTTTCATGACCCCGCGATCTTGGCCTATTTCCTGCAACAGCTGCAGATCCTGTTGCCTTCTCACCCAGTTTTAGCCGCAGAGCTGCACCGCTGTATGCTGGTGTTGCAGCTGCAGCTGCCGCTGGCCTACTTCTTTGCGCGGGTAGTTCAAGAGCACAATACGCCGATGTAGAAGCAGCTACGTTGGTCTGTGCGGCTGATGCTGATGTTCTGCTGGGTGTTTCTGGTGCTAATGCACCAGACTTCACTGGTTGGCCTTTGCGACCAATCTGCTTAGCCCCTGGTTTTATGCGCTGAGGCAAATGAGTAGTGCTCCTGCTGGTAAGAGTTTTGCCCCACGAACCGTCATCATAGAGCTGATGCACCGTTTGGTTCGCGAGTTCTGCCGCGGACAAACCCCGCGTGTTTAAGCTTTTGACATTTTTTTGTTTAGTTCTTCCATCTTTTTCTTACGACCGCCTACCCTTAGCCTTAGCAGGTTCGGCAGTCTACAATACTTCATCGGGACTGGGATGGTCGACTATGACAGAGCCCGGTTGCCATAGCAAGGTCATAGCTGCTCTTGGATTCGACCCGGTGTCCAAGAGGCTCAGTTAAAATACAGCACGATATTACCTCCTGGCTGCATATCATCCCATCGGTTCGGCAGTCGCATAACACCGTGGATTGGGGGGGATGACTCTTCTTACTTGCTACTCTTCAATCTATCTTCCCGATATGGGTGGCCCTGACAGGGAGCTTAATGCTCCCCATCGGCTTAGCTAGTTGAGTCATTGCAGCAAGAATTATCACACCCCAAGGATAGTCGCCCTAGTGAGTTTGCCTGATCTATCTTAGCCAATCGCGCACCAGCTACCTGGCGCGCCCTATCAGAAGTAACAAGTCGCACCAGACATCTGATGCGCAACTGTTACCAGCCGTCACCGCGTGGAGGTGATAGATCCAACTTCCGCCAGAGACTCAATTACGGCACGCACCTAAGTACATGTTGGTCCTAATCAGTGACTGACGGCACGACTTCCGAGCCCAGTGTTTAGTGTAGATGCTGTATTTTATAGCTTTGGTGCGTGGGTGCCAGTGAAAGCATCAGTTATAATCCAGAGAAACATATGTAGTTCTATGCTTGCTTGTTTGGTCCTTCTAAGTTATCATAATATTGCTTATATAAGTGCGGAAAGGAGAAGGATTTATGATCATATCATTGCTGCCTCTTTGGTTCAGTAGAAATGTGATAATAAAACATTAAAAGCGGGGTTGACAATATTCAAGACAAAAATTGTATTTTAAATATTGCTTTAAATCGTACAGCATCATATTAATTATACTAAAACACAATTTAAAGGTTTAAAGTTGTAAATAATTTGCAGTTTCCTATCACCAATCTGACATGTTTTTTTCACAGGAAATGTTTTTCTTTCATAGAAAATTATTATGGAACTTTTATAAAAGAATAAACTTATTTAAGTTCAAATATTTTAATGCAATTGAATACCTTGAGTATTGCCCAATATTATTTTTAAGTTATACATTAAAGCTGTGTTTTTTTTTATTAATAACATAAAAAAGTGGGAATGACTCTGCGTATTTTGTAAATAATTCTGCTCCTGGTATAGAAAAGAACATGTTTTAAAATAACTTTAAAATATAATCTTATTTTATATTGGCTTTATCCGTTATTGGAACACATTTGCATTGGATTTGAATCGAAATGAAATATAAAAAATTTCAATTGCTATTTCATTTAATTTCTTGTTTAGGTGCCATGAATTTATAGAATGTTCCTTATCGAAATTATTGTCACATTTTGGCATGGTAATTATTATCTTATAATAACAGAGATAATAGAAAAACTATGAACAAAATAATGGCATATTTTCAATATTTATACGTTATTTTGAAGAAGAAAAAATGTCGGGTGTATAAAAATAATTAATGTAAGTTTGGAGCGGTATAAGTCATCCACGATGTAGTCTACAATTTCAATATAGATAATATGAAATACATAAGTCACTATTATGAGATTATGAAATGGCACTTGCTATAGTGCTGAATAATCCTATCCAGATGGATATTGAGATAATGGACAATATGATATTTGATAGTTGTCTACAAAACAAGACGTAGAGGAACTCATAAGATTTGATTATTACATTCCATATTGTTTATCTACTATTATAAATTCTTACATATAAGGCGTCCAAATTATTTTCCGGTCTGCTTCTAGTTAAAGCAATAATTGGATTTAATCTGTTTAAATAAATTAAATATTGCCACAATTGGCTTGCAGAGATATTGAGGTATTTCTGTGGTATTACAAACATAGTAAAGTAAATTTATTCATATAGAATGAGTATAGGGTGTATCAGGCCTGTCTACATTCGTTTGACATAGTATAAAAGAGTGTGAATTGTAACGAGATTTATATTAGTGCCAGACTGCTGAAATATATCGGAGAGAACCAAATCTGAGATGAAAACTTTGATCACTTTTATTATTTTAGTCACATTCCTCAAAATTGTTTGGATAAGAGTAAGTTGTTGAAATTGAGTTCATGATTGAAGTGCTTTGATTTTATTATTCCTCCTAGTGTGATGACTTGGATATAAATGGGTCAGGTGGAACAAATTCAACCTTAAAAGCCTGTATGGAACAGACGAATGTTAGCCAGGCAGACTTGTATAATTTCATCCATGCCACGGACGGGAACACTGTCAAGGAAAATATCAAATGTCACGTCACCTGCATGTTGCAAAAGCAAGGCATCTTCAAGAATGGCGCATTCAATGATGATGGCGCTGCAAAGTTCTTTTTGAAATCCACAGATGACGAGTATTCGACGGAAGATGCGATGACAATTGTGCGGAAGTGCAAAGCTAAGACGGGTGCCACTGATTGCGACACTGGTTTTAATATTGGAGTTTGCCTCCTAGAATCGTAGACATTCGGTTTCAAACCGATCCGGCTTGTTTCACTGTGTTTATTTTCTTTCAAATATGCCCACAGTTTTTTTCAATTAAATCGTTAATATATATAAAAATATTTATTTTTCTTCATTATTTTATATTACTAAAAAATTTACATAAACCATTTTTTACATGGAAAGATATTCACCACATCAGATGATAGGTTCGAAGTCTTCTACTGTTGATGCAATATCATCATGTTAAAATATACTTTTTCAGTCAAAATCTGTTTGTAAAATGACGTTTTTAAGTGGTGAATTATTAGATGACGTTTGGAGTTGTGCCATTCTAGATTCGTATGGGATTTCAGATTAGTTCATTGCCTGAATAGAGACCACTGCAATCGCCTCTATACTTGAATTGCATAAATTTCTATATAGCACATTTGACTCCGTATGAGAGAAATGTATGTGAATAACTAAAGAAGTCAATGAGCACACCTGAGAGTCGAAATAATGAGCGAATGGCAACGGAACTTTCCACTTTAATTCTAAATTTTCACTTTTGGTACAGGCCTATGAACCCTATTTCTCAATAGGACCATCGCGCAATAACACCAATGTAACCTCCTACATATGCCACATATCTCACAACTGATAAAGGTCGTTTGCATACATTTATGATAACGCCGGCTCACCGAAGTGACATTTTATGTCATACATTTTAGAGGCAAGTGAAGTGTTGTAGAGGTGTCGCTAAACAATGAGCAGAAATATTTCAAAATTTTTCAGAAATATTTCTAATATTTCTGTCGCAGTGAAGTTTGGGAGATCAAAGAAGATATTTAGTATATCTATTTTTAGTAAAGTGGCAGTCAGTATTACCAGCTTCACTGAACCCATTTTGGGTATTCATTATCTTCACACAAAGAGCCCAGTGTATAGTGTAGATGCTCAATTTTATAGTTTTGGTGCGTGGGTGCCTGTGAAAGCATCAGTTTCTAATCCAGAGAAACATATGTAGTTCTATGCTTGCTTGTTTGGTCCTTCTAAGTCATCATAATATTGCTTTTAGAACTGCGGAAGGGAGCAAGATTTATGATCACTTCATTGCTGCCTCTTTGGTTCAGTATAAACGTGATTATAAAACATTAAAAACGGGGTTCACAATATTCAAGAAAAATATTTTATTTTCAATCTTGCTTTAAACCTTATATCATCATATTATTTAAACTAAAATACAATTTAAATGTTTAAAGTTGTAAATAATTTGCAGTTTCGTATTGGGTATCACCAATCTGACAGATTTTTTCACAGAAATTGTTTTTCTTTTATAGAAAACTATTGTAAAACTTTTATAAAGGAAATAATTCACATATTTTAATGCAATATAGTGCATTTGAATTCCCTGAGTATTATGCATTCTTTATTTTAAGTTATAAATTAAAGCTGTGTGTTTTTTTTTTATTAATAACATAACAAAGTAGACAACTTTTACTTGGCTGGCTTTTCACTTACAGCTGAATCGGAATAGATTAACGGTATTTAATCCAATTTGTTTGAGTCGTTGCAGCTGCTAGACAATATTATTAAATTTATTTAAATATTTCATAATCAGGAAGGTACAAAAACTAAAAACTCACTCAAATTATATTTTTCTAATTGTCACACTATTGTTGTAAATTGCTTTTCCACTCGGTTAACCAAGTAAATTTAACATATTTTAAAATGGTTTAAGAAAAAATATACGAGTGATGCAATATTCATCGAATAATCATATAATTATAACAACATATAAATGGGAATGACTCTTCGTATTTTCTAAATAATTCTGCTCCTGGTATAGAAAAGAACATGTTTTAAAATAACTTTAAAATATTTTTTTTCTATATTGGCTTTATCCGTCAATTAGAACACATTTGCATTGGATTTGAATCGAAATGAAATATAAAAACATTTCAGTTGCTATTTCATTTAATTTCATGTTTAGGTACCATGAATTTATAGAACGTTCCTTACCGAAATTATTTGTCACATTTTGGCATGGTAATTATTATCTTATAATAACAGAGATAATAGAAAAACTATGAACAAAATAATGGCATATTTTCAATATTTATACGTTATTTTGAAGAAGAAAAAAGTCGGGTGTATAAAAATAATTAATGTAAGTTTGGAGCGGTATAAGTCATCCACGATGTAGTCTACAATTTCAATATAGATAATATGAAATACATAAGTCACTATTATGAGATTATGAAATGGCACTTGCTATAGTGCTGAATAATCCTATCCAGATGGATATTGAGATAATGGACAATATGATATTTGATAGTTGTCTACAAAACAAGACGTAGAGGAACTCATAAGATTTGATTATTACATTCCATATTGTTTATCTACTATTATAAATTCTTACATATAAGGCGTCCAAATTATTTTCCGGTCTGCTTCTAGTTAAAGCAATAATTGGATTTAATCTGTTTAAATAAATTAAATATTGCCACAATTGGCTTGCAGAGATATTGGGGTATTTCTGTGGTATTACAAACATAGTAAAGTAAATTTATCCATATAGAATGAGTATAGGGTGTATCAGTTTGACATAGTATAAAAGAGTGTGAATTGTAACGAGATTTATATTAGTGCCAGATTGCTGAAAGATAGGAGAGAACCAAATCTGAGATGAAAACTTTGAACACTTTTATTATTTTAGTCACATTCTTCAAAATTCTTTGGATACGAGTAAGTTGTGGAAATTGAGTTCCCATTTGAAGTGCTCTGATTTTATTTTTTCTTCTAGTGTGTGGAGTTGGATATCAATGGGTCAGATGAACCATATTCTATCTTAAAAGCCTGTATGGAACAGACGAATATTAGCCAGGCAGACTTATATTATTTCCTCCATACCATAGACGAGAGCACTATTAAGGAAAATGTCAAATGTCACTTAACCTGCATGTTGGAAAAGAATGGCGTCTTCAAGAATGGCGCATTTAATGATGATGGCGCTATAAAGTTCATATTCGAATCCAGAGAAGACGTGAATACGACCGCAGATGCGACGACAATTGTGCAGAAGTGCAAAGTTCAGACGGGTGCTACTGATTGCGACACTGGTTTCAATATTGGAATTTGCTTCCTAGAAGCGTAGACATTTGGTTTCAAGCCGATTCTGCTTGTATCACTGTGTTTATTTTCTTTCAAATATGCCCACAGTTTTTTTAAATTCAACAGTTAATATATTATATGTTTTAGTTAATATATGTTTACATACAAAAATTTATTTATATTCACTATTTTAAATTAGTAAAAGAAACAATTTTTCACATGGAAAGATATTCACCACACCAGAGGATTGGTTCGAAGTCTTCTATTGTTGATACAATATCATCATATTAAAATATATTTTTCCAATAAAAATTTATCTGTAAAATAATGGTTTTAATTGGTGAATTATTCGATGACCACTGGAGATTCTTTCATTCTAGATATGCATTGGATATCTGATTAATTCATTGCCCCTAAAGAGACTACTGCAATCCTCTCTATACTTCATTTGAATGAATTTCTATATTGCACATTTGACAGTGTATGAGATAAACATGTGTGTATAACTAAAGATGTCAAGGAGTACTCCTGAGAACAACAGAAGTTTCCACATTCATTTTATATTTTTAACTTTTGGTACTTGCCTAAGTATTACCTTTATTTTTCGATAGGATCATAGCGCCGTAACACCAGCGTAACCTCCTACTTCCCCTCTAGTCACATCTACAGAAAATGTAGATAGGATTCTCGTAGTCAGAAAGCAAATTTGCCATTTGAAGGGAAATTTACACGGTTAGAACGGAAGAAAATTATCTCTAATCGTAAAATGGTTAATTTTTAAAGAATTGGATTTTAAAAATGGCTGATGGCGAACTTAAATATTTCGCATATAAACTGTTTTAAAAATATAATTTTCTCTGCCACATTTACTTCAATTTCACTTTAATATGCGCATGCTGCCAAATGGAGTGCAACAAATGAATTGCGGCAACAACGCAGCAACAAGGAAGCAACGCATGCAACTACCAAGTGACAACATCCATAATTCGATTAACATCATTGCGCAACAATGTTGGCAACCGCTGCAGTTACTGCCGCCGCTGAGTATCCTGCTGCATGTTGTAGCTATGGTAGTAGCGAGCAACAATATCTTTAATGGGCTCTGAAACTGGGTCAGTTTAGTGTAGGCTCTGCTGTTGTTGCTGCCGCCATTTTTTATTTTTTATCATCAATTTTATGCTGCACATGCTCCACAGCTAGATTGAGTAAAACGCTGTCAATTGACGATTTTTAATTGAATTCTACGTCAGGCAGTATAGAACTCGTATGTGTGTGTACGTCGACAACAGCAGAAAATATAAAAATTGCAATTTCATGTCTGTTTTAAATTTGTTTTACTGTTTTTCCAGTAAGAAGTCCTTTTAATCCTCCACCGTGGAGACACAAATTAAATTGCCTATAAATTGACACCTTTGGTGAATGCTTGCGGTGATATGCATCCTGTACACCTGTCTCTGTGCATGTCGAATACGTGTCGATTACTTTGTCAACCATACGAGGATGTAAGCGAACGTTCCCTTTCCTTCGAGCCACAGTAGGCGGCAACTGGACTTCGAGCTTCATTGTCGGCTTAATACATTAATTTCGTGTTTTTCACACTTTGACACATCATCAGCAGGGCTTTAATTAAAAGATTTCGTGACTGAATATAGGTCAGAAAATTAATTAAACGAACTACGCTCGAATTGATTGGTTGCCAGCGCGATACAAATTTAAATACTCAAGTAAATGCAGATTGCATTTATTGTTTTGAATGAATGCTTTCTAGTAATTTTCATATACTTTTATGCGAAAATAATACTTTTCCTATTAAAAACATGATATTTCATATGATAGAACACAATTCAACGATGCGCTCCAGCAAAGAGAAAAAAATACAGTTTATACAGAACCATAAATTCTGTCATATTTTATACTGGTGGCTTGCATGAAGCATTTTGATCTTGCTTTGTGTGTCGCAGTAAATTCAAGCCTTGAAATAATAAACACTGACCTTGGAAATTGTCATTTAAGTCTAATTTACTTGAGGTGTCTTTTGTGATTTTGGGCATGCGAATACTTCAACATTTCAACATTTACTCTTTTGTTATTAGCTCCCAAATATCGTTCGCTTCATGTATATCATGATGGGGAGACCAATCATCTCCTATGGTTCTGTAGCCTGGTCGAATAGAGTCAAACTTCAGACACCGATATCTACCTTAAGTAAAGCACAACGCCGTGTCTGTTTTGTCATCACTGGAGCTATTCGCACCTGTCCAATGGCAGCAATGGAAGTTATACTAGATCTAACAGCCCTACATCTAGTAATATAAGACTTTGCTGGCAAATCTTTTACCAGAATACAAGAAATTATTCCAAAAGAATCAAATTATATCCAAAACACATGGGGTAACAATTCATCTCAAGAATACGGTATACTAAAATCTCATACGGATTATATGCCAAAAAAATTCAACTCTATATACGAATAAGGTAAAAAGTTAAGCTACAAAAAGGAATGGAAAGGTTTAACTGAAACGTATAAAATTGTAGAAAACTCCCTCTTATGGTAAACAGGTGGTTCTAATACTATGGACGGAACTGGGGCAGGAGTATTTGGGCCTAGAACCAACTTATGTGAACCAATGGGTTCTGTCCCAAGCATTTTGCAAGCGGAGATTCACGCTATTGAAAATGTGCCCAGATTAACATTGACAGGAAGTATCGGAGAAGAAACAACGCGATGCTATGCGATAGTCAAATAGGACTGAAAAGTTTGAGCTCACCCTTGGTGAGGTCTAAACTTGTATGGGACTGTATTGGGAAACTGAAATCCCTTTGCGGTATCAACAAGGGGGAGGATGAAAAGGGTGATAGCTTAGCAAGGAAAGATGAGGTCTTCCAGTTCAACGGACAATGCGTGAAGTTCTGTCGGAAATAACCTGACAGAAGATCTTTAGATGACACTATCCTCAATTTTTATATATATAAGGACATCAGAATAGATCTTTTAAGTCGCGGTGTATAACATCCTTCAATAAACAGCGGAGGTGAACTAAAAAATGACTGTATACTGTATAAGCCTTACCTTATCTATATTGTGATGAAAAGTACTATCCACCCACACTAAACCTTAGTTTCTTATATCTCTTAAAAATTTTTAAAAATAAATAAATTAGGAATAAAAAAACTATCTTCACATAATTTTTCGTTCCTTGTTTATATTACGTTATGTGTCTTCCTTGCAACAAACCTTGAAGAAAGAAACATAAAACCAACTGACATTTAAAAGTTCTTAAGTAATGAAGACAATGGGAGACTAATTGAAATTTAAAAACCAATTGGACTAAGAAGAAGGCACTGTGAATTTATTGGCGGAAAAATGGAGAGAGTGACATTGGCGAGCAACCGGAGCAATATAAATACAAATCAACACTAGCAAAACAATGGCGGCACTAATTAAAAATAAACTAACTAAAGTAAATGAGGCAGGAAAGTTCTTTATCTCTCGTTATAAAGTAAACCCAATTAAGTTGTTTAAGATAGTAAGAAAAGATTGCTATGTAACCTTGATTATATTTGCAGTACTGCTTACAACTTGGAACAAGGAAAACAAACTGTTTCCTTAGGATAGTATTCACAAACGACAGAGGTCACTTTTTCTCGAAAATTGAAAGTGAAACACGTAGAAATTAAGAAGCTGCACAAACCAAAATGAACAACATATCCGAAAGTAAAAAGCAGAATGAAAAAGAAATGGAATCACCCCCAACTTTCACTATAAATGTATTGAAACTAAAACTTGATATCTTCAAAGAATTACAATTGCAATCTTTTCCAATTTAATGTTGATTTCGTAGGTAAAAGTGTTCTTACACATTAATTGAAACGTTCAGGATTACCTTACGATGCAGGTCCACATCGGAGAAATCTGACTTACAGTATCCGAATCAACAAACGGAATCGTAAAAGTCAATTGGCCGATATTCTGTTCTATTCATAATCCCATAAAATATTCTCCGCTCGTACATAAATAAGGGTATTATACACACAATTTAATGTTTCTAATTTACAAGATCTATTGCGTTTAATAAAACTCCATAATTGCCTAAAAATATGTTTATATCGATCGTTGAAATTTCATTGAAGTGTTGAGGCATTTTATATTGGAGATCGATATGCCGTTATTCGAATGCCTTACTACTTATTACATATGACTTTATAGTGTTGATAAGAAACTTCACCAAAATTGGCTCCATAGAAGAGAAAGCAAATAACGAAAGTGGATGACAGTGGGTGGGTCTGATAATAGATATATATAAACAAACATTTTGAATCTATAATGGGCCTAATAAAGATTCTTGTCAAATTATGTCATTATATCTTCAAAAGTAGTGACGTTGTATGTATATTTGCATACTACAAATGGTCTGACTTGGTTTTAAAAAATATGATTCATATATCGTCAAGGCAAATATTCTGAAGTCTCATGGAAATGTTTCTAATGGTGTAGGAAAAAGTTGGCCAGAGACGTACGTGATCATTCTAATATGTCATATGTGCCACGCTTATTTTCTAGTGTTACAACGGCCGCTGAAACTTAAACCTTGTAATACCCTCTCATAATTAAAGTATTAAATACAAAAATGACGCGCAGAAATACCCAACGCTTAAAGTACTCGTATATAAGATGCTTTAGTTTTGAAATCCATCTACACAATTACTGAAACAAAATAATGGCACCGACTTATAACCAAGTGTGGGACCCAACACTTTTTTATCGGTATATCTCTAAATTATTAAAAAGTAATGCAAAGTCCCAACAAAAACAACCGACGTTCAAAATTCAGGAACGATGACCCTAATTGAAGACATCCTTTTAAGCGACTGTAAAAATATTCTTACTCTAAATTTGAAAGCCTATTTTAAAGAATAGGATTTAAGAAAACTCCTGGTATGCATTAAATTGTAAAGACTTTACCCACTGTACAGCAAAGCGGAATTCACGATCAGAAAGAAGGTTAAACTCCTTTGCTAAAAACTGCTTGCTCCAGTCGTGCTGAAGTCAAGTAACCCAAATTAGAAAATTAGAGATGCGCCCGTTCAAGCACGTACACCCTTTTGTGCGCTACATAAGATTTTCCAGTGTTTGTAGCTGATAATTTAATTCTTCAGCAGGCACAAATACATGCACACAGCCACACATACCTTCGCATGCAGCGAAAGCACAGCATAGTAAAGCAGTCACACTCAGTTGAACGTGGAAGGAAGACAAACGACTGAGCATTAAATTGTTGTCAAAGGAAAAATGGAATGCAATTTTAGACAAAAGCGAGTGGCGCAGCAGCAGACAGGACGTAAAAAGAGGCGAACGGAAAAAATGGTGGGGGCAAAAAGTTGAATTCAAAAGAAATGCAACACTGGCGTAAGCGTAAAGCTAACGATGAAATTGCCTTTTTGCCCGGCACAACGGAAACGGATAAGAAGAGCTGATGTCGACGCCATATTGTGCTCGTACATGTATGCGTACTGTATGGTGTGTGTGTTTTTCCGTTTGTGTGTGTGTGTGTGTGTGTGTGTGTATGTGTGTATTGGCAAGCAAAAAGAAAGCGAAAGCTTTAATAATGCCAGCAGCTGTAAGGATCTGGCTGGATGTGCAAAACGTTTAGAGCATTGGAAACTTTGCAGGAAGATGAATGCGCCTGGTGACACAGTTTCAGCGAATATGTTAAAATATGCCGGACAGTTTTCTATTTTTGCCTTCTCCTCTATGGCATGTGGCTGCTCTGGGTGCCTTTTTCCCTTTTTTTCTTGATGTAGGTATGCAAAATTAGTTTTTCCACACACAGACGCACGCTCAGAGAAGCGCTTAGGGAGTTCAGCCAAGCAGTGATAAATCTTATTAACCCACATTTTAGGAAATTGTTTTACTTCAGATGAGATTTATAATCTATGTTGTTGAAATTTGCTCTTCCCCTGCGGTCTGATCTCAAAACCCCAACAGGCTTATTATCTTTTAATTATTTTTCTTTTAGTACAAAGTACTATGTAAAATGAGTGCCTATATAGTCTTTAATATTAGAATGTAATCTATTTTCATCATAGTCCTTCCTGAAAACATAGAAAAATAGTGGAGGAAAAGATGACAGAATAGAGATAAGTTTGTTCAGTTCAGCAAATGCAAATGCTAAAATAAGGAAGCTCATTTGTATATATTTCTGATTAACAATACTTTCTTTTTTAATGTCCTTATAAGGCTTTCTTTTTACCCCAACGCTCGAGATCTATACTTACAACTTTAAGTAAGCATAGAGCAGATCTTATGATAGAACTAGAATACTATATGAACCAGACCGGAAAATAACAAGCCTATCTTCCTTGTATCGAACTGGGAATACCTAATTTAAAAATACTACTTCTTTTTCGAAATGCAAAACATTTTTTGTTGTCCTTTAGCCTTTCTGCCTGATGTGACTGTTCAAAAAAACTGAAAAAGAAAACTTAAGAAATTTCTCCTAAACTAATGCAACCGTTTCACATTAAATATGTTTATCAGTCGTATTTCTTCCGTACTTCTAGCACTGATTACGGTAGCAAGTCCTTATGTTGAATAAGAACGTCACCACCAGTGACAGTATATAGATAGGCAAATATGAGCTATTTGACGAAGATATTAGTCCTCCTCAAGTATTTCTGAGACATTTACCTCATTTGAACAATTTAAAGTCATTTTGAGGAATTATTTAATTCGAGGTATAAGAGGCATACAGCCCTTTGCTCCCCCGCGGAGCTATAGGACCATATATATATAAAAGGCATAAAATTACGATATACTCTGCTGCTACGTACATCCCATCCCTTCAAACTGAAAAATTCTCTTGTAGTCAAACTTAGCCACTTAGTCAATCAGGAGACTTGTCGGACGGAGAACTACGAAAAAATATCCACAAAAGAGTTGCCATAAGGCAAAAGTATTTTTCTATGGTACAAATATTAGTACTATGTTTATCTGAAAGCCGATCGGGGACAACTAATTCCAACACTCCACCAGAGCTATTAAGTTTCTATAGTCGGAAACATTATGAGCCAACGCTACCGAAGTCCACAGACTTGTTAAGCAAACTAATATATTTATAAAGAGAAAATCTGTTTCTCATTTAGAATTCATTGCACCCCTCAGAACTTCACGTCTCTGTATTCATAACATAGTTTGAATGTAGCTACACGTACAATTAATGGCAGCGACTGTGCCAGAACGCAGCAAATTTCAATTTTCACTGTGACATAGCGAAAAGCTTGTCCGACAGAACAATTAAATCAGCCAAGGAGAAACTCCTAATTTCTAAGAGCGTGGAAAAATGAAAAATCACATGAAAATGTCGCATGTACGAGTACCTACAATGACTGCAACTATACTCCAAGGCATACAGAACTGGGCGTAATTGAATTAGTCACACCTACAGATTTCATTCGTTTAAAGGCAAATACGAGTACGAGTATTTTATAGCAAGCCAAGGGCACAAGCAGGAGGAGGGGTTGGTTGCGACATGAACGGCCAATTTTATTGAATTTGATTTATTGTCATGTAGTACAAATACGAGTAGTTCAACTCTGGATGAGAATGTGTACTTTGTTGGTTTTTGTCATGCCACATTTTTTAAATTTACATCATTTCCACCCGGTGCAAACATTTGGGACATATATAATACTCGTATATGGACACAATGCTTGGTAATTGTAAAAAATGCTATGGTGAAAAACGCTGCATCACTGGTACAAAATTGGATGATTTTAAACTGAGCGAAACTAGGTTCATCCATTATTTTCAAAATGAGAAAACGATATAAGGCGTATGATATTAGACAGGATTAATATGAGTAGCTTACTATGTCCACTATAAAAGGTAGACCCGAAGAAGAAGTTGATAACAAAAACTTTATAAATTTTTAGCGACCAATCTGTAGAAGCACCTTTTATAGCAGGAGTCAACGTACTAGAAAGCTGGAAAATTGAGGTGTAGCAGGAATACGAATTTCTTGGAAAAGGCAGATCGGCAAATTGAAATGGCATCCTCACATGCTGTTAGCGATAATTCAAAAACATTTTTTTGTGTTTGCAAAAATATGATACCACCTTAGATTTTAAGATGAGCTTCCTCTCAGAATCTATTCTTGACCAAATAAATTAGTCACAAGTCTCTTCGAGAATTGAAGGGCAGGTGGTTCATTGTTGAATTTGGTTCACATATTAGTCTGATTCATAGTATTCTGATTCTAGCTTAAGGTCCTGAGAAGTTTTATGTAGAGTCTCCTTAAGCAACTCTACTAGCTTGCAATAGGTTTGGCCACAAAGGGACGGATATGACTTATCGATAGTAAATATATGAAAGTTACAACGATATGTCTCAAAAACTTTCCACAAAAATACATCTCCTCTCCATACCAATTACCCAGTTTACGTATTTTATAGAGTAGGGAATAGATATTCTTATAGGGAACGTTTTTTGTTGGATGTGTCAAAATCAAATTATTATCGTAGGCAAAAATAGAAGAATAAGACTATAGAAACACTTCAAACGAATATCTGGAAAAATATTTAAAAATATATTATAGCGATAGAACACATTTGTAAAAACTTTGGTGATGGGGGCTGAGTCTTTGGCTTATCAGGAAAGTGCTAATGAATGTTCCTTCCTGTGTCAATGAATACGTCTTCCAATACAAGCTAGCCTAAGTTTTCATTTGTGAAGATAATAAGCGTAGGGACTCCACTGGATCACCAGCCAAATATAAGAACTTATTTCAGCAATTCCCTTTCTTTTGTTGTTTGGTATAACCACGTTGGTGGTTTATAAAATAATAATAAAAATAAAACCCTTTCTTCATTGAGCACTGTCTGTTGAGTCATATTATGAGAAGGTTATCAAGATATAATACCAATAAAACTCAAAATAATTTTACTCGGTGTCCGAAAAACAACAAGTTAACCATTTTACATTGTCTTTTGTCGCTTGTTATATATACAATAGATGTCAAGTAGATGGAGAGGATGTTACTAATAACCTGGATCACGAGCAAACTTTTCCAATAGTTGGATAAAAGACGCGAATGGAACGGATTCAGCTTTGGAACACGGCATTTTGTATATGCATGAATATGGGGACAGGAACATTCAATTGCCAAATATGCTTACGATCGACTTCTAAGTGAAACACATTTTGGTTAACTTTAGGGTTTATTTTTCAGGAATGTTTAAGACAACTAAATAAAAAGCGGTGTCTCCAATCATAACAACTTATTCCTCCCATGTTCTAATCTCTAACATGTATAATTCGTACAGCTGGACATATAGCAACCTAATACAATGTGGAGATAGCCACCCTCTGTGGTCTAGTGGTAAGCATACTATAAAATCCTTTTCTCTTCGAGTCGAAAACCTCTGTAGCTAGTACACATTTCCCCAACACCTTGCACTCATAATTAATTATGGTGTAAGGAATAATATAATAATAATAATAACAATGTGGAGATGATGGTACATATGCTGGTTTAATACAACTTCACTATCAATGATGGAAAACCTATGCCAAATTATCATTGACTCACTGAACACTCCTAAGGTGACTTGAAGTATGTGGAGTATTGATATTCAGAAAATATTTTCGCAGTATTTATGATTCGCATATTTTAAAATTTTTTATTATATTGACAACGATATAAACTGAGGTTGGTTTTTCTCCTTTAAACGGGTTGGGGTACATCAAATAGCTTCATAGGACCATCTGTGCACTAATAGAAGTTACGCCTTTAGTTATAAAATATTCATTTATTTTTTATTCCGTACTCTTTCAATGAACCCTCTTGTAATCTTTTATAAATATTTACTAAGCTGTATTCATATTCTTCATTTTTCTGGCATCCATTCAGCACAATGCTGAAGCAATATTTTGGGTCTATTTTTATTTCAGCCTTCCTTTGTTTTTCTTTAATTCATAAAATTTACTCAAGCATTTTTACTTCACCACTATAAAATGCTAAAAAATATAAAACTTTCATATATGTGGGACTTTGCGGATATCCTTCAGGCCACACACAGCAACCACCCCCACACAGCAGTGCAATGCATACATTTTTTATTTTGCTGCGATTGTGATGCAAATTGGCATTATAGTAAATTTTAATGCATGCATTCACGCCTACACTCTGAACTTACATATTCACATACACAAACACACAGGTTACATACACATACACATACAACACACAAACACACACTTGCACTCATTCGTACAAACTTTAATGTATGCTTGAAGGACGCTTAAATTTTTCTCGAGTGCCAAAAGTGGGCGGTGTGCAATGCAGTTGGCCTGCGTGTTGTCGGCGGTGCTGGTAATGGTGCAAAAAATGTAATTCATCACTTAAATATGGAAATTTTTTTTTTTATTATTATTTCAGTGTCGAGAATACCGACGCCCGAATCGTAGTGTGGAAGGAGTAGTTGTGGCAAATTATTTGGAGTGGGTAAGAAAGAGCACTTAAAGTTAAGTAGACGGAACATAGAGTATTTAAAGGAGAAGGTCTGCAATTGAAATCTGTGCATTCGAAACTTAAACTATACAGGAGACTTTAAAAATAATGTGCTTCACCTAACACTGTTGGGCATTTCATGAGGCTCTGCTGGATAGTCCAGTCTTATGTTGTGATCCATTCTTTATAAAAAAAAATCCGTATTGACTTCGTTTTTTTCAAAAGAATTTGGTACAAATTGGTGTCTAATTAAACCCAGTTATGAAACAACAGGTTCAAGAGAGATTCAATTTATATAATGAAGAATCGTTAGAAGAGTGTTTAGTATACCAATTTACAAGACTTGTGATTTGGAAAGAAAGATTTAGTTAAATCTGATTTAATGAATTTTATCCTTTTATTTTATGTGAAGATTTTTGAGGGAGCGGTTTTCTTACAACATATTTCCCGACTCTCGCCTTAGATGTATGAATTTATGTAGTCATAATTAATTTGATAGAGACTACTAAAAAAAAAGAACTGGAAAGCTTGGTGTGTGTTAGAACAAGTGTAAGTATGCTCCGGTTTTCAAAGTTATAGAATGTTATAAAATTATTAAAAATAATTAAGAGGTTAATAGAGAATTGATTTGAGTTATATACGAGTATGTATATGGGGTGCCAATCCAAACACTGATGTCAACTCAAAAAGAGTTGAGCAAAATAAAAAGTTTGGTGTGCATTAAGATAAGTGGTCAAATGAGAACCTTCCTTACAGCAGCACTAGAAGATATGTTGGACTTAAGTCCATTACATATAGTAGTACAGAAGAGAGCCCTGCAGACAGGATCAAGGGAGATAAGTCAAGGCTTTATGAACGGCAATGGTATCAAACAAACCAAGATACTGCTTAAGTCCTCCTGGATTGCCATCTGGATAGGACTCAGAGAACATTAGACTTTGAGAAATGCTTTGTGGCAATACCAAGCAACAAAAAGGAATTGAGCGGTTTAAAAACAGCATATTCTTTTACAAAATATACAATCATGTGGTACACAGATAGGTCTAAATCCCGAAAGTGGTACTAGAACAGGGATATTTGGCCCCAGAACTAGGTACTCCGGGGCCATTGCAAAGTACTCAAGAACTTTCCAAGCAGAAATCCATGCAATCAAGATGCCCACAGATTAATTAGAGTAGGAAATACAAAATACTGGGCATAGCCATGGTGTCATTCTAGCACGAAGATCTTACGTAGTAGACTCTACTTTGGTATGGGAGTGTCTTAAGAAATGAAACCAAAGATAACGACGTCGGTCTTTGCTGGGTCCCCGGACATGTAAGGATCCAAGGTATCGAGCAGGCAGGCGTACTTGCCAGGGAAAGAGCTTCAACAAAAAAAGTAGGACCAGAACCTTTTTGTGGGATAGGAAGAGGAATATGGGGAAACGTACTCAGAGAATATGAGAACTGTACAAGACAGAAACGCTTTTCAAGCTGCATATGCTTAAGGCAATCTAAACTCTTGTTTGGCAACTACAATAGGAAAAAATTTGAGTCTTGCATTGGGCTATACGAGAATATACTAAACATTTTATCCTGGCTACTGGCTTGACTCTGTAGAATCACCAGTCTGTTGCTAATGGAAATCAGCAGGGAATGACTGACAAATAAAGGAGAAACTTGTTAAACATTTTTAAGTTCATTGAATTGCTATCAATTTAAATTTCTATAATTAAAACAAAATTATCACAAGATACAGTGAACGAACTAATATATAATAAATAAATATAATAATAATAATGAAACAAAATCCTCTTATTAATAAAATCTCTTATTGGGCAACTACAACAGAAGAAGATTTGAGTCATTCATTGGACTATTTAAGAAGAGACTAAGCAGTATAACCGGGATACTGACTGGACACTGCAGGCTCAAAGAACATCTGATTAATCTAGATTATTTGAGGAGGATACCGAATCACCAGTGCACATAATTGGGATTTGGGGGTCAAGAGGAAAAAACATCTGGATTATTTTCAAATATTAGTTTTCTCAATAGCACTATTAGAACCAGCCGACATCCTCAAGTTTTTAAGGGCCTTAGGGTTGATGATAGAGATATCCTGCACATAGGATAGGAGATATCCTGCACATAGGAGAGGGTAGTATAATATAACTTTTTGGTTACAGTAATTTACATACCTCCTTATACACTATATTGCATTACTCTGATGCTGTGGTGAAAACAATTTAAATACACTTACTGTGTTCTCAATCTGTTAAATGATGAGAAATGAGTACAGAAGAAATCAACATCGAAGTATGTACTTATGCTTGAAAATTTGCAAATAGGTTTGTCTCGATATCTCCTTCATGCATGATATACAAAAATAATATCTCGGAATATTCTAACCTCCAATACTTTAAAATCTATGAGGAAATGCAAAACCTAATCTAAGCAAAGTCATTGATCCTAGACCTTCTTCAATAAAGTGTCTTTATTTGATAGATAGATAACAAAATTTTCGATGCAGAAATTTAAATTTTGGCAAAGATTTTGTTCATATTACAATCAGTTTTTTAACAAATATTGACTTATCAACTTTTCTTTCATAAGCCAATAAGCGAGGTTGCGAATCCTGCACCATTTAAAGTATATCCAATTGAGATATATATGTTGAGAACTAGCCGATTGGCTTGATTCTAAACTCTGCAGTTTTAGGTTTCTTTTCTTTGAAATAGTCTATTCAATTTTTTTGTGATTTGACGACTAACGGGGTTATAAATGACAAAAAAAGAAGAAATCTAAATACAATGAAGTAGGATATTCAGGACATTTTGAAAATTAATAGAACTATGCCACGAACCGCTTTTTAGGAGCAGAGCGGACATAATCAGGAAAGAAATACCTTGGATTACTCATAGAATTCAGCATTATTTCTAAACCTGGATTAACTATTCAAAAAGGCATATGGCGTAATTTAATCCGGATGCAACATAATGAGAGCAAAGGTCTACAGGACTTCACAAAACAGTGACACACCTCCTACGGTTAAACAAATCTAGCAGACTATACAATAAAAACAGACAAGAAAAAATTTGTCAACAAATTTCACACAAACTGCGTATGTAGCCACGCTTTCGTCCTTTGTGTTGAACTCATGCGACATTTGGACGCATTGTGGGACATTTGAAAACCGAACTGTTTGCACAATGTCAGTGGCTATGGGATAAGGGAAGTAGGCGTTCTCAAAGGAAATACCAATTGAGCAAAAATCAAAGCATTTCATTGACACAAAACATAAGCAGAAAGTATTAAATAACATTTAATTGGGGAAAAAGGACATTTGCGCCGCCAAATGTCATTTTAAAATTTTAGAAAAGACAAAAAAAAACCCAAAATTGTGCAAAAAGGTTGGCATAAAGCTATAGAAAAAAATATACGCAGGAACGCCCAGTGGGACGACCTGGAATTTATGTAAGGAAGGCACACTGCATTTTTATTTTAGTTGTGACTTTTCCATTTAAGAGTTTTATTTTTAAATAGAAATGATATAGAATTAAATTTTACTCAGTGATAGAATAAAGTTGGTTGGATTTCAGTCGTTTTCATGGGGCGTGACTACATGTGAGTGTTGAGGCTACGACCGGTTTTACGCCAATAACCTAAACCACACTATAATGTTTGAATCTACGCTAAACTTGTTTAACTTTTTAATGTGTGAAGTACATTACATTGTAAGTGGGAGCAGTCAGAAGAAAATTGAATTTCTAAGTCTCCTTAAACCTGTTATTGCAGGGAGTGATGTTTGGTGGTGAGATACTTAATTCCATACTATAAATTATAGATGTATGACTAGGTTCAATCAAACCATATTTCCAGAGAGGAAGGAGGGTTGTGGAAATTGTTTTTAAATAAGATGTCAACCGCGAAAATTCGTAGATTTTCAGCAGTACGCTGAAAACGTCACGGTGGTGTAGTTCTCAGACTTACTTCTTGTAAAGATTTGATGCTGACTGAGCTGTGTCAATATAAAAATACTTTCAGGACATAGGACTGATTCCTAGTTAGTTGCGAACCACTTCGAACAATATATTATGAATCCAAAAGCATTCATCAGTTTCAAATAAGGCGTTCTGGATATCGGCATCCGAATAATATGTAGAGAAATCAGTGATACAATAATTATAAACCATCAAAGGAGAAGTTTGATTCCTAAATCTTCTCCGGTTGCTCTCGTACACCTCTCATTGCTGTCATTTGCAGCTGTAGTGAATAAGTTTTGCAATTACTTGGGATTTTCTTTCACCTAATTGCTTGTAAAGCAATCAATTTCGAACCCAAATTCTTAAGAGCTATCTTAGCAGCTGTACACGGTCTCATACATGCCTGCGTTGCCAAAACTCAACCAATTGAAATTCAAATTTAAATGTAAACTGATATTCCAATTATTTTCAAGTTGTCCAGGCACAAAACGCAATAAGCAAGAACCAAAAAACCAGACGACAATTGTTGTTCAATTAAATCTCGCTGAGCGATAACACGATTATCCACCGCAGACATCTTGAGACAATAAGCAAAGGCAAAAGCTGAAGGCTCAAGGAAGCGAACAAAATGCAGCAACCCAGTATGTCTGCCAAATTGGCATTTTGGCAATGAAACCTCTCGGTCTGCACGCGCATTTGCCTTATTTGTCATGTTGTCATGGAAAATAAAAGTTTCTTTGTTATGTATTTTCGTTTGCGCTACCCTCAAAGCAGGCTTTGGTTCATAGCTCAAGAAAAACTGAAGAAATATTTGTTGCTTTGAAATGCAGACAGTGAACAGATTTGTGGCATGTTGTTAGTAGTCGTATCAAACTTATCGATTTTTAACATCTTTAAGCGCGTTTTTGAGCAAAAGGATCAAACAATTACAGAGCTGAGAGAGGAGTTGTTTCCAAGAAGATTTCTGTCAGCGTGAAGTTTGAGAAAAAATTGCCATTCCAAAAAATCCATTGTTAAAAGAAATTACTAGGTTAGCTTAGGATGCACCAGGTTGCGGGACAATAATCTATCCATTTAGCATTCTAGCTGAGAATGCAGTTCACCGTGTTCAATGTGAGTTCAATGATAGCTTTTTGTTATATAATTATGAGTCCAAAATCCTGTGACCTTATGGGTATAAAGAAGATAAAAGTCAGCAAGTCGTGTCTCAAAGGTGTTTGATACCCTGCTTTGAGTAAATAACTTGCCTACCGACATTGTTTTCGAAAATATTTTGTGATTGTTTGGCTACTGAACAATATTAACTCAGTTGTGTGTCAATATTGACTCAGTTCAAGTCACTACAAAATATTTATCACCTCTGATCACTGGGGAACAATTCAATTTGTTGAATATGCTTCGGAACTGCCACAATCATCGTCAAAAAATTCCTAAAACAGCAGCTTTCTGTGCAAGTGTTTCTTTGTATACAATATTGAATAGATTATATATTTATTATATACTGAATAGATTAGAACCTATTACTTTAACTCTCTTCCTTTGACAATGTATTCCTTTGCGTTATCCACAATAATATGTTGTGTGTCCGTCAGTAAAATTATCTATAATTAAAATGCATCCTTCACATCACGAATAGTGCAGTGCAATGCTTTTTACAGGCCAGTCGCAACACCATGTTTCATGTAAGATATTTGTAGTGCATCATTTAGAAATATATAAGATTGTCCACACTTAAATTCCTCTTTTAATGATATATCATATATGTAATTCAACCTTATGATGGTGTCCTCCTGTTCGTATAGTTAAGGATACTTGGCGGCTCTCTCGGCGGTTTCTTATGCCTGGCCAGTAGAGTAAGAAATTATTTGTTATTACTTCGAGAATATTCTCTTACTAAAAAACATTTCTAGATACGAGTATATATATATATATATATATATATATATCTGTGGTCACAATCGATAACCGCCTAAGTCGACTTAAGAAAGATTTGAGTTATGTATGCTATCATATTCTACTAACAAAACTTAATATTTACGTGAAATCCCCATTTCTCTAACAAAGTTGTTTAAAAAGATATTAATAAATACATATTGACCTAAGTAGTAATTACACCCCATTACATTTATAATAAGCGCCTAAATATACTTACGAAATTATTTCCATAAAATTTTAATTTAGTTAAATAGCCTATAATGACTTAAGCTGTTTTTGTTAATTTTTTTTTTTAATAAATTGTCGTAAACAAGAGAGTTTGTTTAAGAGCTAAAGTAAAGATATATGATTATTGCAAACTGTAAATGTTTCAACACATGTTCTAACTCTACATAAAGTGTTAATGCATTGTTGTTGGTTTGATTTAATGAGAGCGATATCAACATAAGAGACAATTGCAAATGACATATACTCTCAGGTTTTGTGCAAAATACAGTTAGGCTTTTATAACTAAAGCACACTTTTAAAATGAGTTCAGTTAAGCGTTTTCGTCTGATAATGCAGAGGTTTTAAGAGTTTAGAAGAAAAAACATTACAATTGAATTTAGTAAAAAAAATAAAGAAATATAATATGGATAAAATCGAAAACAAACAAAATGAAGAAAATGAAATAGGTAAGAGAATTGTGTACAAAAATCAAGTCATTGCTTAGTGTATTTAATGTTTTAATTTTTAAAATAAAAACATTATGATGAAGGCAGTCGCATGTCTTTTATGAACGATGGAGATGATTTGCAAGTCAAGGTCAACGATGAAAGCCGCATGTCTTTTTTAGAAAGCAGTGAGGCTGATCACTCAGTTCAAGATCCCGACTTTGAACCTTCACTTTCTGATGAGGCTGGGAATAGTACTGACATAGAAGAAGATGTAGAACTTAACGAAGCTCCGACCACATCTCAAAGAGCTTATTCGCGGAAAATCTCATTCAAAATACGATACCAGGGAAAAACATACGTAAATGTGAAGGGAAATGTTGTGCCGGAGAGAAAATTAAGACCTTTGGTACATGACTGTCGTATGCAATGCAAAGCAAAGGTACCTTGGACATTACAGAAAAGTACAGCGTAGATTAGGTGGTGGAAAAAATAAACTGAAGGATGATGTAATTCAACTTGTGAAGGACCACATAAACAGCTTCCCAAACTACGAAAGTCACTATTCTAGGAGAGATACAAGTTGCAAATACTTTCATGCCGATTTATCCCTAACTCAAATGTACAAGTTATATTGCGATAAATATGAATCCGAAGCCAGAAGCATCTCATCATACGCTAGCGTTTTCAAAGGTAAGCATTTTCTTTATCGTCCCTTGAAATTATTTCCTCATCACCTAAGAATGTTTTACAGGCATGAACATAAAGTTTAAGAAGCCTAGCCTGGACACTTGTTCTAAATGCGATCAACTCGGAGCTAAAATTGGTATTGCCAAACAGGAAAACGATAGTAAACTATTACGCGATTTAGAAATTGAACTCTCAACTTATCAAAAAAAAGCAGATTTAGCATATCAGTCGAAAAGGAATGATAAAGCTTCAGCTGCTACTGATTCCACAGTCAAAGTCTATACTTTTGATTTGCAACAGTGTTTGCCGACCCCTTTCTTGAGGAACTCAATTAGTTTTTACAAAAGACAACTTTGGACATATAATTGAACCGTTCACGACTGCATAACTGGTACCCCACATTGCTTTATGTGGCATGAAGCATTATTTGCTCGCGGTGGAAACCAAATTGCATCTTGCTTCTTCAAGCATATAAGTAATCTTAAACAAATTAATCACACAATTTTTTACAGCGATTCCTCTGTAGGACAAAATAAGAACTCATTTGTATGCGCAATGTTCATTTTGGCTCTTCAAATCAATCAAGATTTAGAAACCATCGATCATAAATTTTTAGAGCCTGGACACACGCATATGGAATGCGATGTAGATCACTCTGTTATAGAAAGGAAAAAGAAAAGAACTGATACTCGAATACACCATCCACACGACTGGTACAATTTTGTTAGATGTGTAGGTTCTAAACATACATTTAACGTCGTTGAAATGAATGCAGAAGATTTTTTTAATTTCTCTCTTCTATTAAAAACAAAGTTAATGTGGAGAGCCACAAATCAAGATGGGAATAGATTCGTTTGGAAAAATATTAGATGGCTCAGATATTCAAAGACAAATTTTGGTAAAATTGAATATAAAACCACATTAGACATAGATGCTCCTTTTCAAATATTAAATTTGTTAAAACGCGGTGTTAACTCAATGAAAAAAGACGACCTATCTATGCTAAACGAAGATGTAAAAATCAGCTCAAAAAAGAAAAAGGATCTCCTTGATTTACTTCCATTTATAAATACATATTTTCATCCATTTTATAAAAGTTTATCAACAGAGGACTCTTTAGAAATACATCCAGACTTTGTCGAAGATGAGCCAGAAATAGAATGACTTATATTAATATGTTCTAAAGTTTACATTTTTAAAAATTATAAACACAAGTACTATTACCTTAAGTTTTCTGAAAATAAAGTTAAGGAAAAATATTGAATATATAAATGATTTGTTTTATTTTTGAACGAACTCTTAGTAATTAAAAAAGACCTAATTGCATTACATGGTAAATTTCAATATACAATAATCGATTAACTCAATATATGTCAGGTAACAAATAAAACATTACTTTACAATAAAAGCTTTAGTCGACATAATCTTTCCATTTTCATGTTTTCCGTTTGCAATAACCATTTATGTTTCTTTTTATTTAATATCTACTAAAGAAAGGAGACTTTCATCGTCGTTTTTTGCTCTTAGCATTGTGCGTGTAAGAATCTTTGATTTTGCAATAAATTTTTTCCAATGCACTTTCTTCATTTTTTCAGAAACGCTTCTGTATATAAAAAGCCATTTTTCTCGAAAGCTTGATTATCTACTTAGGCTATTATTGCTTGTGACCACAGATATATATATGATCTGTAAACAATACACTACAGACTTGCCATTAAATGTATATTATATATATATATATATATATATATATATATATATATATATATATATATATATATATATATATATATATATATATATATATATATATATATATATATATATATATATATATATATATATATATATATATATATATATTAATATATATATATATATATATATATATATATATATATATATATTATTTTCAATATACAATATTTCTCTTCCGAGTCCAGATTCTCTGCCGATGCCGTTTAACAATTCAAATATTTAAATTATGATTTGCGAACTTTCACGACTTTCCAAGCTATTCTTTCTTTTTCTATATCAAAATAAAGCCGTAAATGGAATGAATAGAAGAGTGAGTTCTTGAAAAGCCTTACAAACATTTAACTGCGTTATCTATACAAACCCTGTGGCATTGATGCTTTCGTATTATTTTATTACTATTATTTGAAATGAGGAGCAACTCCATTGTGAGCAATGTGAGATTTTTCCCCACGAAAAACTCAAAAAGTATTCCAGTGAAATGAAATGTACACGCCGCAACGGCAAATCGCAGCTAAAGACGCTTACTTAATCAAACTGTCTTAATCCCACTGCCGAAAGGGTTTCGGAGCAATAAAAGTCGAAACTATTTCATCACCCCGCTTTTTACAGCTCCAACTGCCTGCCACATTTCTGATTAGCGAACAAGTGTTCGCAAAGAGTATTACACGATTATCATTCATGTCTGCAACGGAGAAGAGAAGAAGAAGCTCCATCGTGGAGCCGTGGCGCGGTGTCCTCAGCGAGGTTTGACTAAATGTAAAAAGGCATCTTGTGTGAATGTGCACTGTAGTACTGCGCAAGCGTGCAGCAGTTAATGCGTTGCATAAGGTCGACAGCGGCAGCGGCAGCTCTTTGCCACACCAGCGACTCCGACAGCCTGCAATGTCTTGTTAAAGTGCACTCGCAGCGCGTCTCAATATTGCTTAATTGCACTCATTAGTCTTGGCACAAAATGTGAATTTAAAATGCGCGCTACATATGCGAATCGGACAGGCGCAAAGGCAACCACTGACTGCCTGCGCTGACGGACAGCAACACATGCACGGACGATGGATCCAACCAACGGTCAGGATTTACGTACGAGTACGAACCAGGCAGCAACAAGGCCGCTGTAAATAGTCAGAACGCGACTTGGTTTTTGCATTAAGCCGAAGGTGTTTAGAGGGCAACTTTATAGGAGCTGACAATGTGGAACCAACCAACCAACCGACGGAACTACCATCCGACCGTCCGTGGGTACGGATGGACGGACGGCGGCAACAACAAAAATTAAAGGCAGATCTGCTTTTTCAATGCCAACTGCAACTTGCGGCCGACACGACTGGCTCCCTTGCCAAGCATAAGCAGCTTAAGTGGACGCACAGCGTGCAAAGGTATTATCAAAAATGCTTGTTAAGTGATTAATCAGCGCCAAAAATAATTTGTGTCTGCCTCAACAAGTACCTTACACATACTCGTACTCGAACATGGCTGGTTGCGTACCTTCAGGTACATTGTTACGTATGCACCTACTCAGGCAGGCTTTAGACGCAACACCTACTTAACAAGCCTATGAGCTGAATGCAGCTGCCATTAACAGTTTCACAGCTTTTGCAGCAACACTTTTTGACTACAAGGCAAAAGCGTTCAGTTCACTTAATTCCTTTGACAACATTTTTCAACAGAAAAAAATGTTATTGATAGGAAAAAATCGCACATATGAAAAAGCAAATGAAAATTAAAAAGATCCATGTACACGTGTATATTTTTGGGGGTTTTGTTTGAAATAATATCCCATTGATTTAAAAATGTTTTATAAAAGAAACTGTTAAAATTTTTGACGCACAATCCATTGCAAATGTGCTCTTAAGTCTGAGGATTAGTTCTCATTAAACAATACTCTATTTTCTGTGCAAAATATATGTTATAAAACAAATCCTATATTTTTGGATACCTTCACTTTGTTTTAAATTCAATTCTGCATTGGTAATGCAATAAATTGGAATTAAATAACAATCGACCATATTTATTTAAAAGTGATTTCATTGTCTGAGAATTTGGCCTTTAATTCATTTCCTTGGAATATTTTATTTTTGTCTTACATTTCGTTTTTAATTGTCACTTGAAATTTGAAGATAATTTAATTGTTGTTTAATCATTGGTATTTCATACATCTTCTTTACACATACGAGTATATATTGCATGTATATATTACATGTATATATTATATATATATATATATACCCAACTCCTTACGGAAAAAGTAGAGCTTTGAAATGAATCTCACTCACTTATAACACAGTAAATGTTTACAACAAGACAAGTGCAGCCGCTTTCGAGCTATGGATAAAATTAATAATACTGTAAAGATGTACGAGGGAAGGATGCATGAGGTCTTCATTACTTTGGCAATTCTTGTTGAAAACTTTGTGGTAAACCTCAACGATAACTTCTTACCATGGCATATTAGAAATGTTCAAAATATGCAAAAAAAAACCACTCCTATTTAGAACGTATCCATTCTAATAATATGAGATTGGTGTAGGGTTAAAAAAATTTCAGTAAAACAACACAAAACGATAATATTCTATTCATGAATAGAAGGTTAATAAAAATAACTTCTGTACTTAAAAACAAACCATCGATTTGATTTATTGCGGATAAAGTTTTTATATATAGAAACTTACCTTAAAACCTTACTTGGAATAAAATAAGAAGAGGCCATAAAAACAGAAATATTTGGTTAGATATAAAAACTCGTTGCTTTATCGTTTTAGAGATCGTAAAGGATCCATGGACTTTCAAAGAAATGTTATTGTTCAGTACATTGTTCAGTACACATTCTGGTTATTCCATGTGGTGCGAATATTTTCAAACAAAAGTATGTACAGTTAATGCTATCGAAATTCGAAAGGATAGTATTGATATCAGGTCCTAAAATATGTAGCGAATAAACTCTTCTAAAGCTTCATCCACGGGGCCTAGCTATACAGACCTTCTGAATCTTTTGAAAGAAAATACACTTCGATATAGTTAAATGAACAATGACAACGCCTGTGGACTGATGAACCTGTCCAAAACCCCCTGACGATGAAATCTGATTTGGAATACCGACGACAATGTCCACAAACCTGTTTGAAGGCAATCCACTTTTTTTAAAACTAAACTTCACGAGATGTACCAATCTTTATTCGAAATTATGTCTTGAAAGATACCAAAGTACTCAGGTTGGGATAAAGTACTAGACTATCAAATTCTTTTCCAGAAATCTGTACTAGAATGCCAAAAATCCCTTAACCTGAAGACTAGATTGTATAAAATAACGCATATCTGGGTCCCAGAGTATATGGCATCCGATGGAAATTACAGAGAAAATGAACAAGGAAAAGTATTCAGCACTCAAACTTTGGTCCAAGTCCGCTAAAACACTAAATGAGACAGGTATATGAGTAATGAATTGAGTTCAACTTTATCTGATATGCGTACCAAGAGAAACAAACTAGGATGTAAAGTCAGCATCTCTGAAATATGTTGTTCAGTAACGATGGAAGATACCCTTCTTATGAAAAGAGTAATTTTGAAGCTCTTGTGCAATGACGGGACTTCTATTCTCCATTTCTGTGATAGATGACAATTTCATTTTTTGCTTTGTAGCATGACAGCATGCATTTTTTTTTTTTTTTTTTTTTTGTTTCCAGCATACTTTATTGATATGTAATGTGTTTCTTTGACAAAGATTGCATTTTGAAACCATTTCAACCAAATTTTGTGGAGTGTTTCATTCTACACTTTTTAGGTTATTTTTCCTTCTTCATTTCAATTTCAGGATTTAACTTACTTTATTTTGCGTGCATGGAAGGTTATTTAATTGAGCGTTACATCATTCTGGCTTATTTTTTTCGATGTTCCTTCTCACTTCCTCAGTTATATTCGCAAAATCCAGAAATTGCGAACTAGCTAGCAAGACATCACGCACAGCACAGTGTTAGCTTGTATTGCTGTATGACAAATTACCTGCAAATGTGATATTGCAGTGCGTCTATGCCCACCACAAACACCTTCTGGTGCCACTGCCGCTGCCGATGTTGGCAACAGCAAGCAAATTATTAGTTACAACAGGCGCATCATGAGCGCATAACATCTGAAAGCGCCATCGTTACTGCGGGCCTTTCTCGCTGCCACAACAAGCAACAAGCAACAACTACAAACAGAAACAACACGTCAACGTCAAGTTCAAAGCCGCATTACGAAACGAGTTGTGTTCTGTTGTATTGCGCAAGCGCACTGCACATCTATAAGGAATGCATTTCTGAACCAGCGTTGCCACAAAGAAGGAAATTGAACCTTGAGATCACTATCAGAAATCCTGCAATTCTATCACAATTATTGATTCTACTTCACAGATGATAACACGGTCATTTTTTCAGTGATTTTGCACATTTTTAGTACTTTGAACACGTCTCAAAAAAGCAGGCATAGATGCGGGTACTCATTGCGTTATTTCGGGTCTCTTAACTGCTGTTTAAGTTTCTCAATTCTGATCTCATTAGTCACAAAAAGTATCAAACACAAGCTATACAGATAATATGACAGTACCTTCAAAAAACCTAGCAGTAAAGTTCTAAGTTGAAGAAACCAAACATTTTAGGGAATATGTTTTTTTTAAGAGTATCACAATCCTTTTGTGAAGAATTCATCTTATGACTTCAGTATGTAACTATAAATTCTGACAAAAGTGAACCAGAACCACTTCGTTACAGCTTTTACTCTCGATGCATTTCCGAGCAATTGGGACATTTTATAATGCTGGTTAATAAAGCTGGTTATGTTGGGTTCCAAGAAGTAAATTGAAGTTGATTTCTCGTCATAGAATAGCATAACATAATAAACATAACATAAATAAAGAAACAATTCGATGGAGTTAAATTGCAGGATTTTGATGTCCGCTTGAGTACATTAGTGAGATCATACTATCGCCGATTCATAGTTTGACCTCTAGTATGGCATGTGGTGCCATATCCCTTTCAGTTTGGTATCTCAGTAAGTTGACACCAATTAATTACTGATCATAGTTCGCTCAAGGGCTCCATTAAAGGTATTTGGAAGTAAGATAATATTAATATACTGTGTAAACAGTGATTGTGACGTCGTTTCATTAACTCCATTTGGGTTGTAGTCACCAGAGAACACAGAGAAAAGAAACTTAAATGTCAAACGGCAAAGCAGCGAAATAAAGCCTACGGACGTTGTACACGAATCCACTCAAAATCGTGGAGAATCCACTCAAAATCGTGGTGTGTCCGCTACGGATGCTGGCAGCGAAAAAGACGTTCCTTTCTCTGTGTTCTCTGGTAGTCACTTCAAATGGGCAATTTTATTTTTCTACATATTCATTAAGCCTAAAAAGAATATTTGATTTAAATCTGACGAAGCTTTCTATATTATTTCTAACTAGTTACAAATTTTGAAAATAAATTTCCCATATTTGAATGCATTGTCGTGGTTTAAGTCTCACAAATGAGACTAAACATAAACGTCATATTAAGTAGGTGAAAATTTCTCACTTATGGCAGTGTTATCATATACTAAATACACAAGGTTTATCGAATAAATTTCGGGTCGTACTTTTCGAACTTGACAGGTTCAACCATGACAAATTTTCATTCTTTTTGATTTGATACGGAAAATAGAAGAAACCTATATTATATGCAAAACTGTATCA
This sequence comes from Clusia tigrina, assembly GCA_920105625.2. Lineage (NCBI taxonomy): Eukaryota > Metazoa > Arthropoda > Insecta > Diptera > Clusiidae > Clusia > Clusia tigrina. The sequence continues at coordinate 27,935,211 of OV050030.1, read as the reverse complement.
CTATTGATGGTATTGGTATACAACTTTTTCATCACAAATATTTTAAGGACTACAGGCTGTATTAAAATACACAGTAATTTTCTTCAGTACTGAGCCCATCAAATCTAGTTGCTGATATAGAACTGAACGAAATGCAAGAAAAAGCAAAAATATTGTTTTCTGCCAAGTCAGTTATTGTGCAGAATTTTTTATTGATAAAAATCTAAAAGTAAAGCCAAAAGAAGTCTTATAAGTAACAATTAGATTCTCTATGGACTTTGTAGAATTTAGGACCACACCTCTTCTTAGAAATCATATTTTTCCAGTGCAGCTTAGAAGTATTTTTTGATTTCTATAAATTAAAAGCCACCTAATTAAATTGGTGCAATCAATACTTAGAATTGCTTCACTTTATTTTAATATAAGTGAACGATCTCGTTAACTTTATCTATCACAATACTTTCAAGGTAGAAATCCTCCATTTATATTGGCATAGTTGCGACTGTGGCAACACTGTTGTTAGGGTCTGACTCGCTCACTCATTCGTTCATGTGCAAGATCGATCAGTGCCAGTCGCCCCGTCTGTTTGGTCGCTCGGCTAGTCACTCAGTCAGTGTCCCTAACAAGGAGGTGATATAAGTGGTTCGTGTGCTGCTGCTGATGCTGATGCCGCTGTTTCCGTCCCATTTGCGCGCTGCTAATAAGCAATTGCCAAATTACGTTCGCGTGAGTAATCTTACTCAGTGCGCATGCGCACCACCGCTGAAATCCGCACAGCAGTGTGCCTACTGCCCGAATGGCTGCTTGCTTGGTTGTCGGCTTTGCCGCGCAATTTTGAGGGCGGGGCTGTGCCGCGCACCGCAAGGGGGCACTTAAGTGGTGTCGGACGAGCACTGCTGCGACGGACGTACAGCGAAGCTGCCATTTGCAACAGCGGCTTCATCATGTCCGAGTACTTCGTACGATTCCTAAGATGTAATTTAATTTCTTGCAGTTCTTCTAAGTACTTCTTTAGTTTTTATTTTTCTGGCGCTGTTCTTGCAATACCCTAGCATATTGTTCCGTTTTTGGTAAGATTCGATCGCAACGTTGTTTTATACCCTTCTTCAGAGTTTTTATAAACATTTTTTGTTTGGGTTTTTTTTTTGCGTTTTTGGCAGTTGCTTTTTCATTCCGTTGAACACTTTGTGGCATGCAATTTGTTGAAATTAACTTCAATTGCAATTTGGACTGTTGCACTCATGTGTTTGCGTTGTTGGTGTTGCTTGTGTTGTTGGTCTTCTCCTTGTTCTTGTAGCTGTGTTTTTTCTTGGTCGCTGTAGATGTTGTTGTTGTTGCTGCCTGACAAGTTGATGGCATATCATTTGGCAACAAAATGCGCAAAAAATGCACACCTACTTTTTGTAGGGATTTGCACTTGACAATTTGCTGTCGCTGAACCGAAAGAGCGGCACTGCACTGAAGTGGTACTACTACACTGGCCTCTAGCTAATTGGGCACTTATGCTACACACATTCAGCTAAATTACCAAGACAGGGACTAAGCTGTTAGCACACCAGCATACCCTTGGCGTGACCTCTAAGAATCAATAAACTAAATTGTTTCAAAATGTTTGTCACTTTTCTTAAACAGATTTAAATCCGCAGCAGTTTCGGGAATTAGTGTCTGCAATACATTTGTTGCAATGCATATTTGTTGCCATTGAAAACTACAACAAACCTGGCCGAATGTAAACGGGAAGAAGAATACTTCTCCAGTCATTAGCAGCTATTTACCTGAGTAGATAAATGAGGTGGAGCACCTTCTCAGGTAACTTACGCAGAAACTTACAGTGAGTTGATTATCCTGATCACTTTACAATGGCACAAAGGAATCCACTCAAGTTGATCTTTACGAGTTTGTGTAGGAAAACCACATCGCAAGTCTGTGATTCGATCGCATATATGATGCTTAAAGTCTGGATGAAAATGAACAACAAACGAAGCAATAAAGAACATCAAGCTGTGCCCAGGCATTTCTATAGTTACGTATGAGACAGACCAAACATTTTCGAAGGAACTCGGAACTCGATGAAGCAAAAGGAGGAACTAAGTTTTCACTAAATACCGAACTAAGTTTTAACTAAATCCCGCGTAGAATATCGTCTCGAAATAGTTCTTTCTATGTATTTTTCTCATCAAGTCCTTCATAAATCTTAAGAAATAATTAGTTTATCCTACTTCCAAGGCTTTGCATACATAATTATGGTGTATGAAATAAGAAATAATTAAAAAGTAACGAATCGCCATCAAAGGATCAAGTAGAATAAGTTTTATGAAATTTTATTGTCGCAGACTGGATAAGATATACCCAATCCGAGGCACCTCAGAAAGCCTTCGTGCGAGGCAGGGATCAATTTAAGGGAATAACGGCACCATATGGAAGTAAATTTATAATTACCTTTACATTCATAACCTTACTTAATGCTGTTCAATCATCCACATACTTAAGTAGTAACTCCACTGATCAATATTAATAATGAAAGAGTTTTTTATTGTCGCCCGACTTTACATTATTTTCTGAAAGCCTTCTACGGCATTTACCGTCTGCTCTCGCTTGTAAACCTCAGTTGCCAAGTACAAATTGTGCAAACCCAAAAAACTCTTAAAAAGATCTAACTTCCATCTAACAACTTAAAAGCCCTTTATTATGATTATTGTTACCCACAAAAGAGCCCCACAGCATCATTTTAACAATGTTTCAGCGCAGCCACACGAAGCGAACGTCATGTCAAAATTATTATGACATGCGGTTAAACCGATTGGCGTTCGTTGGCAACTAAGCCAAACCGCTCGTGCTGTTGTTATTGTTGCACAGTGTTGTAATTACATTGCAGCAACCGACCGACCCACTGACTGAGCATACTCGGTATGTACACTGCACGCCAAGTCGTAGGCACCGGCACCCAGGAGTAGCAACGACATGATTGCGAATCGATGTTCAGGCAAATGCATCCAATGCACTGCATGGCGCTGCATTTGCTGCACGTACTGCACATGGGTCTAGCATTTAATACAAAGTGTTTGGTGGCAGGATTGCTCACTTCTCTCGCTCTCTTTCTCTGATGTAAATGGTAAGTCATGCTAATGGCACACATAACTGCAACCATCAGAGACGTGTATTTTAGTGCACATGTATATGTAGGTGTTAATATGTGACTGTATTGGTTGCAGTAAAGCCGCAACAAACGACCAACAAAGTCACCGCTCGAAATTCAAATAGACGCTTCTCAGATGTGCCATCATCAACACTGACTCTCTGTGACGTTCGTTCTGTACCGGTGTTATAGTAATTTTTACTCACCGGTAACAACTATTTACAACAACAGCAGCAACAACAACTACAGCAGCAATAGCAGCAACAGCAAGCAGCAAGCGCACAACAACGGATTCAGTAACATTTTAAAAGCAATCATTTTGCCAAGTACTTGCAGATAATAACATCTGATGTGCAGGCAGGCTTTAGTCAGCAGCCCAAGCAGTTACAAAATATTATTAACGTCCCACCGCAGCAACTCCGACCCATCATCCATCCCAGTGCATCCCATCCGCTTCGTAGGCAGCAACTACTGCAGTCAGCCCCACGCCGTATGCTGTCCGTGTAAAGTGTTGAACGCAAATTCTTTTCGTTTCTTTTGCGGGCTCACATTTTTTTTTATTCATCATAAAAGTTAAGCAGGCCTATAGTTTGGAAGGGGTTCTTACTTTGGTTGCTACTGCCGCGCGCCACCATCACTTCTGCGCGGTAATTTAAGTCCTCTGGAAGCTGGCTTTGCCACTAAGCAACCAGACAATTGGCTGCGCACGGGATTATTTTCGTTGCAGTTGCAGTGGCAGAGTTAGGCAAATTCCCAATTTGGTTGGCTCTGATTGAGCCAAAAAGGTTGCCTTAACATATGCAAGATTTTGTAGGAATTGTTCATCCCTTCAGCATATTTTTGCGAATTCCACTAAAAGAGTCCAGTGCGAAGATATCTGAAAAATAAATTGGAGATGTTTCAGAGATACATCAAATTTAAGTCTAATGAAATTGAGAATATTGCACGCTGTTTAACAATAAAAAGATATAGTAATATCTTATATGCATACTTTGGATCCATAGAAGACAATGAAGATATATCAATGATCACATGAAAATATATAGAAGATATGAAAGTATAAGGAGAGACAAATAATTGTATTATTCTTCAAACTTCAAGAACAAACAACAAAATAAACCAAGGTACAATGTATATAGAATTGGTTTCGTGACATTTCAAAATTATTGCGAAGATATATTGAGATACAGCGTCTCCAGATATATAGATATATCGAAGAAAAGAATTTAATATTATTTCAAAGATTTACTGACTACATTTCAACGATACATTTTCACCGATCACAAGCAATATATATCATGAAAATCAATTAAAAATCGTAGAGTTGTCGAGAATATACATATATATCAATGTACACATCTAGAATATATAAGTATACAGATATATTCAACACTCAGGGAATCTTCCTAGAGATTATATCGAAAATCACTTATCATAGGAATGTTGAATACTTGCAGAAAAGACATAAAATATATACCACAGATGTATCCCAAAAAGAAAGCAGACAAATTGTGCACTTATCGACTACAATGTACATACAAGTCGATGATATGTCGAAGGAGTATTAAGGACAAATCCGAGTTGTAAACAGACAAAATTTAGACGGCATATGGAAAATAAATCGAATTTTCACAGAATTTGTAAAGAAGAGGTTTCAAATATATAACCCTCCAATATAAAAGACCGATTGAAAATAAGTCAAAGACAAATGAAATATTAGTTGGACACGTTTCTGAGATGGATGAATTTATATGGAATATGCGTTCAGTATATATTTAATTGGTTATTTCAAAGACTTATCTTTCATGTACGGAAGAAGTATAAAAGAATTTTTAGAGACATATATATTAGTCCTATATGTAAGGAATTTAGAAGATTCTTCGAAAATATATCAAAGATACCAATTTCTAAGATATTCGATTACGAATGTAACAAGTTTAAATCATTTAAATATAGGTAAAAATGACGTAGATATGAGTATTCTCAAAGCATATCAATAATTGTTTCTATATATATCTCCAAATCACACAGTGGAGATTGACGAAAGTAAGATTGGCATACAAATCGGGAACTATTGTGAATCAACACAACGCAGGCCATCGGCCACGCCCTTCACCTCGATATTGAGATAGCCGGGCTTAAAAAAATATCATTAATATTCGTACTCTTACTCCGCCTTTGATACTATTTGTCTCCTTTCTTTGAGAAATCACCGATGCCTTCCTTTACCACCTCCACTAGAGTAACACTTTTCCTTGAATTTTAACTACCTTTACTGTATCACTCCTAATAGTTCTGTTACCCTTGGACACGCCTCTTCGCACTTCCTTAGGTAAGTTAATTCAACCCTTCTTTACTCCTTCTTTCACCTGCCACACCTCACTGCTTTAAATGTTTCGCCTGATATACCCCTAGAGATTTCCTAGTCAGGCTTCCGAGCTTGTACAGATTATTCCCTAACACCTTCTTCACCCGACATTTAATAAAATTTCTTGGAGAACTTTGCGTTGACATTATTGATAGTCGCTCAACACAAAGTTCCGCTTATATTTTTCCTGCCCTACGTCGAATCATGCCCTGGCTTTATACAGCCGTGGTCGAACCACACCTCTTATACGAAGCCGCTTTCTGGTGGCCGGCTACTGTCAAGGCTTGTAACCTGAATCCAATTGACAAAGTCAGAAAAAGTGCAGCTCTGTTGATCACTGGAGCTCTACTCTACACACCTACGAGGGTTCTCTTTGCATTTCTATGCTGGCTACCCTCAAAGGTTCTTTAAAAACAACAGAGCAGAATGGTTGCTACCAGACACAACGCACTTAATCGGTGGGTGAATATGGATCTGGGACACGCTAGTATCCTCAATCAAGACTTGCCTACCCCCAGCTCTGTTGACTATGTCTGTCCAACGGTAAACAGGGATTCGACGTTTTTATCCCAACCAGAGACGACTGGATCGGAAACAGAGTGATCACTGATTTCACTCTGGAAAGCTACTCAGACGGCTCTAGGTTTGGGGACAGGGTCGGTAGCGCGATCTCCTCCAACAAATTGGATGTTAGCAACTCCCTCAGACTCCGTGACCATTGCAGTGTCTTTCAGGCAGAAGTAATGACAATCTACCATGCAGTGAAGTGAGCTCAAAGTAATGAGGTTTCTGGTGTCAACATCAAATTCTTCAATGACAGCCAAGCTGCCATTAGATCTCTTGCGGGCGTCAGTACGTTCTCAAGACTGGTACAGAAATGCCAGTCAGCTCTAAACGAGCTCTCCACGCATTCTACAGTCCACCTAGTCTGGGTACCTGGCCACAGGGACATCGTAGGAAACTGCGAGGCAGATGAACTTGCTAAAGCAGGCACACTGCTATACGAAGTAGACCCTCTGGATACAGCCAGGCTGGCGATCAAACGTAGGTATTTCTATGAGCCCTACAAACTATGGGCGGACGAATGTTCTTGCCGTATTACAAGGCTAACCTGGCCTAGCCTCAACAAACAGCGTACGCTTCAGCTACTTCAACTTGGACCTGAGTCCATCAGCACTACGATTGCGGTGCTGACGGGGCATTGCAGGATGGGGTGTGGTGCTCAGGAAGAAGAGGAGACAGTGCTACATGTCATGTATCAGTGTCCATCATTAGCCAGAGGAATCATCTTCGGGGCTCCTTTCTTAACCAGCCTGACAGAGCTCGCAACCTGTATGATTGGGGACTTAGCTAAATTTATAAAACTGTCAGGTTGGTTCAAAACGCTTTAATCGAAGGAGTCGTGCTGCCTCACGTGTCGCTGTCTAAGCGGTAAATATACTCGGCTTGGGTGGTCAGTGGGTGTGCGGCGTCCCGTCCGTGATATCACAATGTACCATTATTTGTAAGTATGTAAGTAATCTAAGTATGCTTCTTGCTGCCACTCCAAATTAACCTAACTTTCGTGGAACTTTCCCGGGATCGTTTGTAATACTGTCCAGCGCCTTTTTCATATGCCGCATGCATATGGTCCTTCATGTCTCTCTGGGCTTCTATTTTCCTTCAACGGTCTTCCAATCTCGCTGTTTTCTAAAGCATCCAATATTCTATCCAGTTTCATATCCGCGCCACATATGAACATATGCGGGCCAAATAGCGCGAAATACTACTTGACTCCCATTGCCTGCTGCACCGCGCTTCGTACAGCGCATTTTTTTCAGAAAAATACCGGTCATTCTTCAAATACGCTCTTATCGACGAGAGCACCTTCTGATTTACCCTCTCAGCTGCTTTCCATTGCGGCGCATACAATCCGGTATTTACATGGGTCATCCCATAATTTCGCACCATCCTTTCGGGTATATAGATTGGTAGGAAGGCCAATGTCTTATATGACGGGTGGTTATTTATTCATATTTGACTTTGAGAACAATCTGCAACAACATGTCATTATGTCTTCAAAGCTGTTTACTAGCCGATTTGCCTGGAGACGTTTTTACATCTATTTCTCAGATATTTCAGTTGCGATTTACTGAGATAGTTTTAACACTTGCGGGTATTTATGTTGCGGTTTGCTGCCCTATGCTTCGACTAGAAGCGATATTTGACTCTTTCTTATTATGTCTTTTAGTTAACTTTGTTAGCATAAGTATAGTTTTATTGTGTCAAATGTTATGGAATTAATAATAATTGCTGCAAAGAACCTAGTCTCTAACAAAATTATATGGATCTAGAAGCACAACCTTACCAGGTATTATTTTTTGTGAAACTGGTGTGATGGCACGACTGTATCTTATCAACAATCAGGGATAAAAGATTAGAAGACGTCTTTCAAATGATTTCCATATTAGAGATTCAGTCTTGATAGACTTCATTTTTCCAATTGGATTCCTTAACGGAACACGAAAATATTATTAGCTGAGAATAAGGTAAGTGGAATATCTCTGTATTAATAAATAAATATATTGATTGCTAATTGTGGTTAATTGGATCAATTAATGAATTATAATGGAATATCATAATTTAATGATTAAAATACTAAGTATAACAAATTGCCCACTTACTAATGCAATTTTTGTTTTTACGATTAATACTTGCTTCAAAGAAATCAGAACTTTATAACGAAATAAAGCAAAATTTCTCAAATGCATTGAGTCGACCTCACTCGTAGCTGCCGCAAGTAACTGCTTAGCTTGGGCCTGGTATTCCAACTTATGGATGATCCGAACCCAGCTCATGAGCTATCAAACTTGGCGATGGTAATTGCAGGATTCACTGCAAACATTTTACACCGCACAAACGATGTGCTGTGATGCGCTGCGGCTGCTGCTTTGTTGCTGGTGTTGCTGCAACTGCAACTGCAAAAGTGTAGCAGCGGCTGCGCAACCTCAGTGAATGACTGCTTTGGATAATGATTACCCTTGATAGTAATTCGTTATTTCAGGCAAGGTAATGAATGTGTGTGCGCACGACTGAGAGGACGAACTCGGACTTAGGTAACCACAGAGAATATAAGTGTGAGTGTGTAAATGAGTGTGTGTGTGCATGTGTGTGCGAAGGGGTACGTTTCTTTGACTTATGGAGTAATTGGTATTGTAGTGGATTCGGTGTAAAATTTGCCAACAAGGCATTTAGTGATTTTTATTAAAGAATTTTTCACAATAAGAAGAAAATAAGATTTCAAATATTTTCACTGAATTGGGCCAAGTTCCTGTGGTAGCTGAACTAATTCTTAATCACAGGAAAGACATTGGTGTCTTTTCGGCAATTCTTCAGCAATGCTTCGGGAACTACTGGAAATATTTACTTGAATATAAAAATGTATATAAATAAAATATCATTGACAATCCGGTTTCTTCAAATACAAAGTGCATTCGAGACTTTGATTCAAATTCAAAATATATATATATTGAGCTTCGGATGTGAATCTCTGCGACTTGGCGGTTAGTAGGCCACTTCGGCGGCTGTAGATGGAAGAATGTTCCCCATAATATACATCTTTTTATCACAGCTTCATGGATAGTATCGGCACCTCACTGAACAACTTTACTAATAATGTGGTCATAAGTTTTTATATTGTTATGATTAGAAACGTAAGCTTTATCAGACCCCATTAAACTAAGTGCCATCGCGATTATTGGACTCTTGGCATGGCATATGATATGTACTATTTTAAATGAATAAACAAATTTGCTGATTTTTCGTACTTAAATACAGATCATCAATTAATCAACCTTTCAAATAATGCTGAGGATGAAGTTATATTAATGTATCCAAATTAGGGCAACAGACAAACTTCACTCAAGAAATTATGCATATTACTTAAGATTAAAAAAATTCACTTTCCAAATTGCTATCAAATTGGATTCAGATTGTTTACTTTATTGAGTATAAATGAAATAGGGAGTTATGGCTTTATGATATCTGTTTTACTCATATTATTAGTATTTATGCGTATAACAGTATATACGGACACGCAGACGACATTGCGGCTGTCATCACCGCACGTGACTCGGAAAACGCCCAAAGGAAGCTGATCCGGTTTATTATCAGAACGCAGAGATGGCTCCATACACACGGTTTGAATTTGGCCACGGAAAAGACGGAACTGCCATTTCTGACGAGAAAGCACATTCCAATCCAAATTGACTTGAGAGATTGCTCCGAGACTATCAGGACACAACAGGTGATAAAGTACCTAGGAATTCAGCTTGACTCCAAGCTCACCTACTGTGCGCAAATGCAAAATGCGGCGGCGAAGGCAGAACGGGTAACGGCTTCTGTCAGCAGACTAATGGCAAACATTGGAGGGCCGACAGTCAAAAAGACGAAACTTCTGATGGTGACAACGCACTCCATTCGGCTGTATGGTAGTGAATTGTGGGCTGACAAGCTAAAAGGGCACGCCCGAAGAAAAATTGTATCCTCTGTACAACGAACCGCAGCTCTGCGGGTAGCTTCAGCACATCATACTGTATCGGAGCCGGCTATTACCTGTAATTACCGGTTTAACCCCGATCGACCTCTTGGCCCTCGAACGCAAACACCTATGACAAGCCAAGATGGGTAAAAATACCAGAGGAACCGCGCAGGATATAAAGCAACAGACCGCGAATCTTTGGCAACAATGATGGACCGCCGACAGTCGAGGAAGATGAACAGCGAGATTAATACATAGCGAGCTGGATAGGAAGAACAGCCGGAACCGCCAATTTCTACCTCACGCAGTTACTGTCTGGCCACGGAGACTTCTGCAAGCATCTACACTGAACGGGAACAATTGAAGGGACTGAGTGCATTTACGGCGATAACAATGCGGATGATGCAGAGCACACCTTTTTAAAATGCACAAGGTGGCACATAGAGCGCACTACGCTTGAAATGGAAATCAACAAAACTCTAGCTACCGGAAACACTGTTGACGTCATGTTAAGTAGCAAAGAAAACTGGGACCACTTAGATAAATATGTGGAAAATGTGTTCCGGCGGAGAAAACGGGACCTGGACGCAGAAATATTGTTGAGAGTCCAATAGGGACGAAATGAGAATCTCCACCTTGAAGTATAAAAAGGGTTCCACGGAGGAGAGATGCTCTCAGCAAGGGAGGGGAATGTTTTAGTGAATGCAATCCTGACATACCAAATTTGTGACGACAGTTTTAATGATGAGATAGGCATTTTTACCCTCTCTTCCCACAAAAAAAAGTACAGACGGACATAATCGTTATCATAATTTATTTTCCAGTTCACATGCTTCCCGAGACGATATTATCACACAAATTTGATTTTCTTTTAATAGTTAGATCAATGGATTATATATAGTAATCCAAAATCTATTTGTTTTGTTTTTATAACATTTTATATTATATATTTTCATTTATTATTTTATATACCTTTATATAAAAAGATTATTTTATTAAATATGTTTTACTTCAGGAAAGGTTGACAAAGTGTTATATAAAACAATTGTGTGTGTGTGTGTGTGCTTAGCTTGTGCTGCTTCCTAGTCGCAACTGAATTGAATTGTTGTCTTATGCTCTTCAACTTCTATATATCCGAATTTTCTCTAATATTTGTCCATTAGGAGGAGACACCATTACTAATGATTTCTGAGTTATAACTTTATTATGAAGAAAAGGCAGAGCATATGAAGTATTCTGGATATACTTTGAATGTAATGATTATAATTTTTATATTTACAGTTATTCATGTGGGCTCATCATTCAAATGCCCGTTTCGTCCATATTTACCATACACACTTCATTAGTACACAATCCCTGTCTTTATGTTATGTCGTGAACCCTCTTATAATAATATGCATTTTCAAATAAAAGACTCTTCAAAGCGGGTATCAATCATACTCACATCTGCATATCTACTGCATTCTCACCATTTATCCAAAGGGAGCATTGCTACATTTCTGCAGTTCTCTGCCGGGCAGGCTTTGAAATCTACCGAAACTGTAGGAAATTATTCTAAAGCATATATTCTTGCATTTCCCACACCATGGGCAATTAACTTCAGGTGTAACTGGCGACGATTTATATACTTGCCGCTTAAGACAAAGTGTCGAAATGAGTTCGCTTCGCAGAGAAGAGGTGCACTCATTTCTAGTTAGCTGCACAAGCAGTTAACATGCCCCAAGTTAACAATCAACACTTAATTTTTGTGCGATTTATAATGTCTTAATTATTTTATAACAAATTGTTTATGGTCGTTGAATGTACTCGTACACGAAAATTCCCGCACTTCCTTGCGGAGATGGCTTTGTAGGTTGTGCCGCCCAACCTGGCCGGCAGATGTCTCGCGCTGATAGAGTTGCTTTGTTTAGTTAGTTGTCTTCTTTTTGATTCTGTTGTTGTTTTTTGAGGTTTTTTGGCAGAAAATTTATGCAGCTTTTATGCTTCAGTGCATTTTTAGTCAGCTTAACTGAGTTTAATTTGTTCAACTTGTAGTCGACTCGAGTTGAGTGGAGTTGTTGAAAAATTTATAAATTAAGAATTAACATATTTTAGTGAACGAGATGCTATCATAAATGCAATTCCTTAAGTAGGTGGTGGCGGTGATGAAAATGAGTTTTTCATATTTTATTTTGTTTGTATATACCAAGATACTTAATAAGAGGAAAATTTTCGTCATTTGCTTCGCTTTAGTTACATAGTTAGGCCTGTTGTTCTGTGTATGTTTTATTAATGCAAACAATTCGCCATCAAATATGCAGAAAGCTGGAATTGAGGAAATGTTGCGCAAAATTTTAATGAGATAAGCTCCACCGTACAAGAACAACACTACACAAAAGGGAAGTGAGTAGAAGGAAATCCTAGGCAATTGTGATGTAAGCTAATATGAAACTTTTTCTTATGCTAACAACAAAAAATTTAATTTGGTATCTCTGAATTATTAATCCATGCGATAGTACTAGATAACTCGATAATGGCCATGTGTCTAGAAGCCCTGCATTGTTTGTATAATTATTATTGTTATACCTTGAGAACTACCAACTAAGGCCTTCGACTTGAAGAGAGAAAGATTCAAAAAGAAACATTTTAGAGACCATTCCTGGGGCAGAATGAGACCACACGACCCCAAGTTTGATTCTAGAATGCTTACTAGGCTATGGAGCCAGGCCTGCATTGTTATTATTATTATTGTTGTTATGGGGTATATCCATTTCGGTCTCAAGATCTAATGTGACTCCATAATCGTTTCAAATATCCTCCTTGTGCTTTATATTCTCGATGTATATAGGAAAGAATTTCGACTCCAGATATCTTAGAGCACTATTTTAATCTTGTTAGACTCTCAATAATCTTTTTCTAACATACATTATATCATAGCATTGCACTGGTACATATAGGTTCAACCTTCTTTTTCGACACAAAATCTGCAGAAGTTGTCGAAAGCAGCGTCCAAATGCATCGATTGTGAATTTTGTGTGCAGTGTCGTATTAAAAGCCTATCAAAATTCTTCGGCTATCCTTAGAAAGTGTGGTGAGACCTTTGAAACATTCAGATAGTTCCTCAGCTAGACTTAATCTAGGTGCCCCAGCCTAGGGGATATGCCAAACACTAGCCTCATCAAGCACATTCCATCTAAATGTGGGGTGGAATTGATATCACCCCAATGGCGATTCAGGCAGAGTGAGACGTCTCAGCCCGATTGCCTCTCGTGACGAATAAAACAAAAACTTTGATTTAATAGTATAATAAAGTTTAATATAACATGATCGTTTGTCGACCGCTTTAGTGAGCACACACGAGATTGCTTGTTCTTCTATTTTCTGTATTCAGTGTTGACATCTTGCCGTCCCTTACGTATCCCCTATCAGTGTTGCCTTGTCTACCTTTACTCGTATAATCCCTCAATCCCACATAAATGTTCCGGTCAAATGAAGTCTATATAAACCCTCTTCTAAGAGATTATATATATTAAAATTCAATGTTCACACACATTTTTGTTCAGTGATTTTCTTTATCAAAGTCTGAAATATTAGAATATCCTTAAGCGAAAGGAATTATAAATATATAATTTTAAGCACGAAATTTAAACTTCCATTTGAAACGTTGATTCTATTTAGTAATGTTTTATCTGGCCTCTGTGATTTAGGGGTAAACATGTTATATTCATATTTTGGTGAGTCGCTGCTTTGAATCCGTCCCAGGACATGATTACAAAATGGTTCCATCTATATATATTTGTCAACTTCGAGTCTTACGCCTTACTTGCTAATATTGTATTCCGCAAATTCTTGCATACATATTTCATTCTGATTAAAAAGTAATAGTAATCAAATTCATAATATTCTCTATTAACTTCGCTCACCGGTGACTTAGTGATCTAGTGATAAACCAAATTTGAGCTCCTGAGATTTATTCTTATAATGAATCAATTTATTCTTTTTGTTAAACTTTTCTTACTCCTCAAATCAGCGAAACACCTCTACAAGTCAAACAATTTTTGAGTTAATTTCCGTGCAAGAACAAAAAAGAAAATCAATATAATATTTCCAATTCTGTTACTGTACGAGTACAAACAGAAAAAAAAAAATTTGTGTAGATTGTTGTGTCATATTATTGACATTGGAAATAGAGAAAACAATTGTAAGAACACCATAACAATGCAGGCTGGCAACCGTTACCACCGTCCTCACTTACTTCTGTGCTCGGACAAACGAGCGTTGTGGTCAGCCATTTCCCAAGAAAATGTCACTTCCCTAGCATCGGAGCATCCTAGTCTCGACAGAGGTGTGCCACTGTACAATCTGATGAATACATTGAAGAGGCTGCATAGAGAAATAGAATGAGGAAAGGTAAAAACAAACAAGAGCCATTAATCACAATCAAACAGGATGTAGGACTCTTGTTTGACGTCAATTTGCAGTAGTTCATTTACAGTCCGATTGTGTAGGAGCGAGAGTGTTTGTGTGCGGCCCTGGGCATTTATCCCTGAAGCGAATCTTTCTGATTTTGTTTTCTTTTTCAAGAAACAGCACACAGAAGTGTGAAAAGCAAATAGCGGCGGTTTCTGGGTCACTTTGCGGTGGCCAACAAAATCCACCGAGGCAATGTGCATTGCTCAAATAAATGCATTGAAAGTGCTTCCATTTGCGAGCTGTTTACTGCACAGGTAGGAGTGAGATTGATTATAAAGAATTTTCTGATGTTTAACACACAAAAGGAGCAAATACTGTAAGTAGGGCTAAAAATACTTTCAATTTTCCTGGTAAATTGATTCAGTTGTATCTTGGATTTGCTGGGCATTTTTTTTGGTGTACTTTGCACCAGAAAGATTTTAAAATTTCTCGAATGTGTTTTTTATAGAATTATTTTTACTGTTTAATAAAGCCGAGTGCTAAAAATTTCAAATGGCTGAGAGTGATTGCGTTCTTGTAAAATGCAGAAGATACTTACATTTACGAGGTCTGTGTCCTTACATAAGAGTTTATGCTTTTGGGTTTATAAGTCACAAAAGGAATTCTTTAGTATGCAGGTTTACTTAATAGCAAGCAGAATATTAAACTTAAAAAGGAGATCAGCAACATTAAAAATTTTTTATAATTTTTAGAAGAAAGACAATTACTTCATCCGCTTAGTTGTCTGTAGTTTAACCACAATAGTCGTCATCATACTCACGTCCAACTAACGGAATGTGTCTTGTGTGTAGCATCCCTTTGCGATAATCTATCTGTTTAAAATATATTTCTACATTAGGGTCACTATTATTAAAATTCCTGCAGTAATTCTACTTCGGACCTATTTACAGAGGCATACAACATCAAAAATATTTTAATGATTCTTCTCAGTTGGTCCGTCGGAAGACATCTCATCAGTTAAAGAAGGGTCTAGAAAAATAAAGTTTCTCTCGAAATTTTATTAATTCAGAGCGACATATCAACTGTTATCTGTCAAGGCTTCGAATAGAATTTTAGCCATACCATTTCGTATCAGTTGAAACACATCCCAACGTTTAAAGACGATGGCTATAAGTTAAAATAAGGTCAATTGACGCCCAAAGAAGTCCGATTTTTCTTCAAAAATAGTCCACACAGACACATCCAAATTATGCCAAAAAGTATTTTAATAAAATTTTGTTATAATAAAAATAATTTGTTATAATATTTATAATATGTGCAAACAATTTTTAAAGAGGATAGTCACCATACATGTAAAATTCAAGTATCATTATTCAGAACTGAGTACGATAGTCAACGATTTTGTTCAGTGTATACTATTATTAATCAGCTATAATATATGGTTATAAAATATGGAAGGAAAGTGTAAGGAGGTATCAACATATTGGAGCTCTAATGTTAATGTCTGAGTAACTCAATCAAAAAATTATCCACTTCCGTTACCTAAACAACAAGGATTAAATTCGTAGGACAAATTGTGCTCGAAAAATAGGACGGAATTCAGCTCAACGTGTTCAAATGCATCAATATATAAAATGGTGTTATAAGAGAGAAGTGTTCATAAAAGCAGTACAAGAATTATAAATCTAATTTCTCATATCGAGTTTTGAAAAAGCAGGTCGACACACCAATACTGCTGTCTCTCATGTCAAGGCGCTAGCTACTGTCTCCATATATGAAGCTTTCGGATAAGTTATCGCAGAACGCTTTATCTCCGCATTACGAATGCCATATACGAAGGTGTCCATCATACACCTCGCAGTAATCTCTACTGGATAGGCAAGATAGGCCAACTGTTCCACTTCCGCCGCAAACTGTTGTAGAGACTCACCACACTTCTGTACACGTGTTCGTAGCTCTACTTGGTACATCTGTTTCCGATGTTCACTACCATACTTGCGCTGAACGGCATTCATTAAGCTTTCATAACAGTCTCGCTCACTTTCTGATATAGTTTGAACGGCAGCAGCACCTTTCAATGACACTGTTGATGCCGCCACTTTCTCGCGAGTACTCCAACCATTTGTGCTAGCGGTAGTCTCAAACTGTATCCTGAAGATGCTAAATGTCGTGGTTCCATCATAGGTAGGAGGCTTCAGTTTTATCGAGGATAAAGCTTGCATAGGCAGCGCAACTTCCTGCAGTAGGTGAATTCTTGCTCTATTTTTTGCTTAAATTCATTCTGCTTTTGCTCATTCGCAATGAATTTTTGTTCTACAGATTTTTCGAATGATTCCTGCCGTTTCAATTTTATAAACCTTCCTGTCTACCATCTCGGACATTTCTTTCATCTGCTGTGAGTTCTGTTCCGCTGGTTGAGTTAGTCGTGTTTCACTCTGCTGTAACTGTTCTTTGACATTCTCTTTGGCAGCTTGAACATTTTAATAATAAATTGTGTCTTGACTTATATACACCTCTCTCGTAGCAACTGAACTTAATGGATGCACCCTAAAAGTATGCAATCATTTACCTTTCAATATGTATATAAAATAAAAAAATCCTCAAATATTTTGGTTGGCAACCGAAAGCCTTCTAGGTAGAGCTGCTAACATCTTTGGCTAAACAAATAGTCTGTACTGATCCACTTATTGTCACATTTAACCTTAAGAGAATAACTTCCTATTTAGTTTCGGGCAGAAATACTCACAGGATATGGAATCTGGGCTAACTGAGAAACATCGTAAAGCATTATTGATGACATATGGTTTTCAGCTGAAATCTTTCCAGACTTCACAAACTGATACCCATTGATTAGACAGATGAGCAACTGAAGTTATAAATATTTGTGGAAAAGATGGTGGAAAATATAATTTCAGTGATTTCAAAGTATCATCATGTTCCAAGTTATCAACTGGAATCAAACTTTTTCAGAATCTCATAAATCTTCAAGGCGTTTCTATAAACAAACTTTCAGACACTATAATATTTGAAATTAGGGGCTACTGCCCACAACAATCGATTCTTTTAGCACATGCTTTCTAAACAAAAATGCCACTAAATATAGCTTAAGACAGATACTCTTACTCGGAGTCTCCGTGTGTTTTTCACTCTTGTTATTTTGGCGGCTTTCCCTATTTCAATGGTGTCTTTGTTTTAATGAAGTTGATTATGATAGTGTCGATCTACGCGCTTGTTCCCAGAAGATTGATGGAATTTTTGTCCGACTCTCTTTATGTGTATATGTGCGTCATTAATTATTTGTAAATTAGCAATTCTTTAACTTTCCTTATTAATTTTCTTTTTGAGCATTAACATTAACATTTCATAATTCTACACCTGACTTCAATCAGTCCGTAATTAAAAGGAATTATGGCTTTAGTTCTCATTCCCGAAGCATAGATAAAAGTACAAAGAATATTCCTCTATCAAACACGAGACCTAGACAATCATCTATACTGCAGCTTCTTCATCTTCCCAGATGCCACATCAGTTGTTCTATCTTTTGTTCCATCTACTAAGCTCCGATCATGTGCTGTAACTGCTTTTTTAGATCAGAAAGTTTATGCATTTGATTGCCATTACAATCCGTGCAATCGTCAGGTTGCTGCCGGAATTTAATTGTATACGTTTTGTAATTTGCTTATATAATCGGCTGAAATGACAACATCGAATGAACAAAATCGTGATTTCACAAAGTAGCGATTCAACCTTGTTGCAACAATACGAGCAGGCATCCAACCTTGGCGGCTGCGCTGCAACAGATTTCTATCAATTAAATACAAAAGTTTCTAAATCACAATTATGTAAATTTTTCGTTGGAAAAAGATCAAAATCAGCAGTAAAATGATTTAAATATCAATTCTTCAATCAATGTCAACAAATAAAAGCGAAACAAACACGAGAGAAGATTTGAGAGAAAGTCACTGAACCGTAGCGCAACTTATCAGAGATGCAGCAAAGGAAAGACTGCAACAAGCACAGCAGAAATCGAAACTTGAAGTCGAATTCCAAGAAACTCCGAAAGCAGATGAAGTATGAGCCACGCAGCCAAACGAAAATCGTGTGTTTTCAATACTGCACGTCAAATGCGCCAACAGAGCCAATTCTGAGACAAGAAAAAGAAACAATTTAAGAAAAGAAAAGGCCAAAAAAGTGTCCAAAATGTCAAAAGCTGATGCAGTCAGCATGCACGTAGACGTCCGCAACCAGTCACAGCAGCACCACCATCATCATCATCAGTGTAAGCAGCAATAGCGGCAAGTAGTGCGATCGATCGATGCAGGCAGATATGCTCGTTGCAGTAAAGTATTTTTATATACTGGCATTCACAGGAGGTGCACCTCCTTTGAGTCAACGAGCAGGAAGCTCCAACAGCAGCAGCATCAGCATAACACATGAGAAGTGAACTTGTTGCTCTGTGGCACTGCATTGCGATATAATCTCTCACTTCCAATCAGTTAGTTTTGTTCTGATTCTCTTAGTGCGCTTCCATGCACTGCGGCTTGATTTGGTGCTGCTGCCTTGGTTTCAAGTGAATTTCAATATTAAAAGCTTTGACTTTGTTTCGAACTGTGGCGCAATGACAGTGTGCTGAGAGATGCTTTTATATGATGACCTTACAAATCACGCTCCACTACTAGATCATCATGATCATCGGCAACGATCAGCGTCGGCGTGGCGAAGACACGTTCAGGCACAACCAAATAGACTGCAGTCAGTGGTTTACGAGTATTTTGGTAGTAGCGTTAAGATGAATGGCAGACAACGCCTGCTTCCTGGTCAATGATCAAAAAACAAACAAAAAAAAATGTGGTGGAATCGTGAAGTATACAAAAGTCTGTAAATAAATGTGGCATATTCATTGTACACAGAATTCTTTTCTTTGCATAGTTCCCGAGATAAACATTCACAGTCTCTCCAGCAGCATTAACCGAGATCATTTAGAAATTTTTATAAGTATACGAGTACTTACGGTGTAGGGATGCTGCATGAGATAATTTAAATTTTTGAGGAACTATGACTAACTCTGGAAGGTGAATATCTGATATTGAACTGTTAAGCCACTAAAGTTGAAGACGACGTCAAGCATCACGGGAGCCTGTTATTTAGGAGTGACGGGCAGATAGATACTCCGAGTATTTTATATAGCTAATAGACTGTGTTTCGTTATTATGACACTCTGTACACGCCTACCCGATACAGCTACAGTTTTGTAGGCGGAAGTACTCGCAATCATTAGAGATGGGCCATGAAAGCCCTTCAATCAAACATCATCAACTCCAGACTGGTCAGACAGTGCAGGGAGGAATCTGGGGCGCTAGGTCACCATGCCGACATCAGAATCATCTGGGTCCCTGGACACAGGAATATAGATGGAAATGAGAAGGCTGATGAATTGGCGCGCAGAGGAGCCTCTCTCGATCAAACCCATGTGGAACTAGTACCTGTTTCCATGGGTGCGATTAAGAGGGGCATCTACATGCACTGTCTTACCTTAGCGGGCAATAGATGGAGGACACTTACAACATGTAATACATCCCGGACGACCTGGCCAGTCTTCAACACAGCGAGATCTAAGGATCTTATAAACAGGGACCGCAGGGACACGGGTCACTGGCTCGTGGGTACTCATGCAGATAAATTGCAGAGAGCGTACAATATCCATTGTAGAAGTTGTGGAAACTCAGAAGAGAAGGAAACTTTAATCCATTTTCTTTGCAAATGCCCAGCTCTAGCGGCCGCAAGAAATAGATCACTTGGAAACTATTTTCTAGTGAGTTTATCCGATCTCTCGGCTGTAAAACCGAAAGATGTTTTAAAATATAAAAACTCCACAAAATGGATTCAGTGAACAATCCGTCGTTTTCTCCGGCGTAGGACTGACTTCGATCAACCACCAAAACCAACCAACCAACCAACCAACCAACCAATCAATGCCACTCTAGAAATAACTATTAAATATTAGTACTTTTCTGGTAGTTGGCTTTTCTTTTATGTATCAAATTTATCTTGCTGCTTTCCTCTAATTTCTGAATCTGCAATTTTCAAAAATTTGTATGAGTTATTTTAAAATTTCGAAGAAATTCAGTAACAAAACCAAAGTGATTTTTATAAGCCATTTATTGAGAAAGGTCCTTGAATTTTGCATGAAAATGGCGATTTAATTTTAAAAAATCACAGTTTATATGATATTAGGCCGATACTGCAAAGCATTCTATCTTTGGCTTTAGAGCCGTGGCTATTGCCAGAATATTAGCCGTGAAATTCTTCATTTTAAAACAGGCGTTAGAACTCCAAACACATAATTAAGCCTTATACTAAATCACAATTGTAAGAGGAGTTTAGATATACTATCCTTTCGAAAATTAAATTATTATTTTGTTTTTTTAACGACTACATCGATATTTGTAAAAGCTCGTTATACCATTCTTTTAGCAACTAAGAAACGTTTTTAACGAATATAAATAACAGACAACTTTAAGAGTTGTATAGATATTGAATACGTATAGTACACGAGTATTTAAAATAAAAAATAATATTTTCTTATAAATGTTTTAAATGTTTTTTTCCTGGTTGCTAGGAGAGGTGGAGCTTGAGTGGGGGTATTATTGAGTGTCTAATCTATGATTCCAAACTACTAAAAATGCAGTTCGATTTGAGTGTTATAGCTAAATATCTCTCCACAAGGTTAACACTGTATCATTTACCATGCAAAACAGAACTAAAATATATGAAGCTTTGAATACCTCAATATACGGGGACATTATAATCATTTAAGTGCCAAAATATTAGAATACAGATCATGTAAAGTTAGTTTACTTCTGATGAATGTTATGCAAATGTGAAAGATATAAAGGAAGTTAAGTTAATTGTTTTCGCGTATGAAACTGAAATACCAAACAACATCACACATTTTGACCAGTGCCAACGGGAATAAAACCAACTGCGGCAGATATAAATCGATTGAGTCAATGTGTGATTGCTTTAGTAAATAAAGCAACATGCAGAATAACTCGGTATAATACATCCATGTATGTGAATATCAGATCATAATATCCCATTCGCTTGCATAAAAATACTAAGTTTAAGTTTAAGGATACATTTGAATACTCAGCTCACATTTGAAATGCTGAAATTGTTGAAAAATTATTTACTGAGAAGTTGCGAGTTGATGCCATTCGACTTGTTCTTGTGGACACATAATAAATTGTTAGTCGATGCTCACAAACCGAGAGCAACTGGAGTGCTCAATAAAATTATCCTACTGTTAATTTGTGAAGTTCAATTCCTTTTTTGACTAATTCGTAGAAAATTCAACTTTCCCTGTAGGAAACAAGAAATGAGACCATTTGGACGACATATGCCTTAGAATGTATTTTCCTAGGGAAGTCTCATATTTTTTTTTCTCATTTATTATTTATTGTATCTTCAATATAAATTGGACTAAGTAATCAAATCTTAACTCTAAAACTGTTTATTATTAAGTCCAGCCAATGCTAGATGAAAAAATATAGTTTCTACGATTGCTTCTGTGAATGTCGTTCACGTTTCGCCTAATCGGCTGAGAGCAAGGGTGTCTCTCCTTCTCAGCCGAGTGTGACCTCTATAATTTAGAATATTGCGGGCCAGTGGATTTGGGTGGAACTCAAGCTTCTTAATATACGTTGTCACATGTTTTGAAAACACATTTTTTACCATCGGGACGTTTAGATCTTTGTGAATGCACGAATTTTTGACATACCACGGAGCGGCTGTAATCATTCGGAGGATTTTATTTTGTCGCCTTTGAATTTTCATTTTAAAGATTTATCACGCTTAATACAAATATAGTAGTTTAGATTTCTTTAAGGGTGTTACACACTGCGACCTGAAAGAAGTATTGTGATGCACCCATTTGTTTGAAAGATGAGGATAGTCTCAGGTTAATTTTCGACAGGAATTCATATATTTTGGAGGAATCAAGTTGAGGGATCTTGCTCATATCTAAGATATATTCTACAAATCACTTGAGTCAATTGTGTGCCAATGGTCGGCAGTCTGTGATCAGGTGCAGTCAGTTTCTCCACAGAATCGACAGATGGCATCTGAAGATATAGCCAACTTGTTCATATGATAGTTGAGTCTATAATGTCCGCTTAAAATGCCTGTAATCATTCTTAATTTACTCCGAGGCATATTTATTAACTCCTTAGCTCTTTTAGGATTAAAATCTCCAAGAAAGGCTTTGGAATGTCTTAATCCCGGAAGAATTTTCCGGGTTTGACTTCTTTTTGCATGTGTACACTTTTTCTGCAGACCTCCAATGGTATTGGATGATAGTCCACAGAAGGGTTCAGGGCCGTTGAAAGTAGAGGCCGCAGCCTTTCTAGCTAAGCTATCAGCCTTTTAATTTCCCTAAATCGTATGGTAATAGGTCAGGATTATAAGAGTATGATATACTTCAAATATTAGTTGTGATCCAAATGTCTTTGCTTCCTCGAACTTGTTAAGTATAGTTATAACTTCTAAGTAATTTAATTGTGTTTAAGTTTCACAAAAAATGTGCCGTGAGTTTGCTTCAAAGTGATACTCTACATTATATTCTAACTTCCAAGGCTGGTTTGTTCATACTATTCTAAATGTATTCCTACCTTGAGATTGCTTAATGAATCTCTAAATTATTAACGCTTGTGGTGGCTGTGGTCTCCCTCTTGTACAGTCCGTACTAATTCCTGCTAAGAACAAGTAATGAATGGTTAAAATTATGACATTAACATTAGTGAAATACATTTTTGAAACGGATTGGTTCAAATGTATAACTCAATATTTTGGGGTAAGTAACTCGACATATCCAAACAGAATTTCCCCATTTTTAAATTAAAATTCTCAATATTTAATTTTAAACATTAAATGTAGTGGAGAAACCAAAGAAGGGTATTGTTAAATTCCTGCCAACTTCAATCCTTTGGGTTATTGATTCTATCTGGTAAATTAGAACGGAAAAAACTTTAGGGGAGTTACAACGGGGATAAAAGGGCATGAAAATTTCATTCAGTGTCCATCAAACACTTTTCAATTTCTCGAACCTGAGAGGGTTGTGGTATGTTTTCTTGTAATTATAAACAAAAATTGAATCAATTTCCGTAAATCTGAACAAGGCTTCCATTCTAGCCGCACGCATACTCGTAATTACCCAACGAAAACCAAAACTTTGAATGCATGTCGGTATGCTTGACTGTATATGTGAATACTTGCTTACATATATACGAATACATAAAAATATATTGCTAAAAATTTTGAAGTTTTCATTAGAAAATGTTCCCCATTCTACGAGTAACATGCTTTCATTCAACAATTGCTGCACACTTCAAAACTTGCTCCCTTTGCCTGGCATGCCTTCTCGGTTTTGTGGCAAATTTCAGAGATTGCTTTGCATGCATACGGAAATACTTTTCACATTATTTGCTGTAAAAATTCTTCACTTGTTAAATAAATTTAGTTAAATTTATCAAGCAAATATTTTTGTGAACTAAATATTATGGATTGGATAATCAAGGAAATGTTCAGATATTTCATTTGAATTTTTGCATTATTTGGCAATTTCCTACAGAGTTTATAAATTTATGAAAATATTAAATTCTTTATTAGAAAGAAATTTTAGGGAATGTTAACCGGCATCCTTGGTGAAAATAGAAAATAAAATATTTTCGGAAAAGGATTTAAATAGTGAGCTGAAGGACAATAAAACAAAAGAATGTCATGATATTTATTGATAACCAAAAGTATGCCTCCAATTTAAATTAAAACCCTATAAATTTGTTGTTAAACAGTGTCTTATGTTGTCAAACCATTTGACAATAACTGACACAAAACAAATGTTGTAATTCAGAAACAAATAGTTTGGTTAATAGACTAAAAGACTCACCAGTAGTGAGTGTAGCGGCGGAACAGCGACACCCATTTGATACATGTATGTGGCAAACTACTAAGTCAAACTTTCACTTCCATAATCAGAGTATATTTGAATGGAAATACAACCTAATTTTATTAATAACTCTCAATTGCCTTAACGTTAGATTTATTCACTTATGAGCAGTTCCTTATTCAGTTTGCCCCACTGTAGATGCCTTTAAATGAAATATTACCGCAATATCAATTTATATATTGCAAATTCCTTTGAACTTGTGAAGGGGTTGAAGAGTTAACATATGTAGAATTACCTAAGCAACTACGCACGAGTAAAGAAAGGGCATAGAAAAACAGAGGGAAAGAAAACAAAAATGCCTTTGTTCAACAAACCTGAAAAATTACGGTTTCCATTATCAAAGCATTCACTTACTTAAACAGTTTATGCAGAAAAATTCCAATAGTCCCAAACAAAAAATACATATTGCAGCAAAAGAAAAACCGAATCTTTGAAATACAAATCATTAGCATTTTTAAACCTTTGCTTTCCTATGCGAACATAGTACACCCAAAAAGGTCTAAGTCCTTGAAACGCTAGCACGGTGAAATCATATGAAAAGCAATACCATTCGCAGGAGTCCTTGTTATGGTTTTTTGCACTTTTTTCGTTAGAGTCTGTGAAGGCATTTTATTGCATCAAAGACTAACAACCCCATCTGACATATCAAACACTTCATGCCTTGTTGTTGAGTTGTCAACGAGCAAATAAAAAATAATAATTTATTCCACTTCATAGACTATTCACGGGGCATGCATTTGGAATTGATTGTGTTCGTGTGAGCAAAAACCGCAATTTCTGTTAATTTGGTTTAACTCCCATTGAATCGGTGTATATCATTCCTTCGCCCCTAACACAATAAACATTTAAGAACGACACCTTACCGACATTCATATTTATCACTTCAAGTGTGATGCTCTGATAAATCCTGCTGGGGATTTCTACACTCTAATTCCGTATTCTTCTGCATATCTTTTGTTTTGCTGCATTAATTTTTATGACATAATCGGAAAGGGAGAACAACACATCATTTTTACATTTGCACCTTTTATTGAAAAAAATATTACATCTAAGCCAATGAACTTCTACACAAAAGTGTAAATTTCGATGTATGTTCAAGCGATAATTTCGGCAAACCGAAGCCATGTCAACATGATGCCATAGTATTCACACGACTTACTTATCAGGTCGTCAACTGAATAAATTTAATGTCTCTAACAAATGCTTACAGTAAAAGTTAAGTACTAAATAAATTAGTAGAAGTGAAATCTAGTACAAGTAGTTCAGGGCTTACCTGTCCATGTATAGTACAAACAGATAACTTCGTACTAACTCATAGACCAGTGCTAAAAAGTGTACTCAAGAGAGAAAGAAGGGGACTATGACAAATTTCATATATCAATACCACCTGCGCTCTATGCAAGTGAAGAAATTAAAATTTCTGCATGGAGAAAGGAACACAAATGTTCCCTTTCCTGGTGGTACATAGAAATTTTGATTTTAGAAAAGTGGAGAAGAAAATTTGGGTATCAAATGGATACCAAATTTATATATAAGAAAGATTACCACACTCAATACAAATAAAAATTGTGTGTCAATTAATAAATTCCGAAAGGATTGAAGGCCACACCGGAAAATGTCTATAGAAAATGGTTGAATTATTCGTTCGGTTGATGTGTCGTATAAAATGTATCCTGATGTAAAGGCGGCAACAAATTCTATATCAATATTCTAAGTTTTATTGAATGCTGCATTCATGCATTCGATAATTTCAACTTGAGAATCATTTCAACAAATTTTGTATGTATTGCTTATCCCGAAATATATTGCATATTATTTTAATTGCATAGTATTGATATCAATCGTTTCCACAAAACTCAAAATAGTTCACTAAAAAGTTGCATATCATACAAGCCTGCCTCGGATATCAAAGTAAATATACCCGCAACCCGCAGCAGAGAAACAAAGAACCGTATAATTGCACCTTGCAGTCCTGAAAGGGATTTCGCCTATGTCATTGATATTAAAATGATTTTCTAGATAAAAATCAGCGGTTTGACGCTTTATTCAAATTTCAAACATGCCAATAGAAAGGACGAAGCGGGTATTCCTCTCTTAGCTGAGGCCGATTGTCTGCTTTGTTTGTTTGGTGTTTTGTGTTTTTTGTACTTATGCAATCCAATATTCCTGTTTAGGTTCTTTTTAAGTTGACAATTTTTTTCTGGTCCCTTGTTTATTTTGAGACGGAATTCTACCCTTTAATCGCTGTAATAGAAGGATATCCTTTGTGTCATAATACCTGAAATCGGCATTATTATCCTTTTGTTTGTGGAGGATGTATGCGCTGTGACAAAGCGACTAGTATTGCGTGCCCTTTTTTATATTTCTACAACCAGTTTCCAATTTGTGTATTTAGCAGATATATACATTTTTAGAAAATTTTTAATTTGTGCCATTCATAGGAATACAGCATCAAAGACATTTTTGGAGTTCCTTTGAAATCTAATTGGAATATGCTTACACTATATCCCTGAAGTTTCTATGCCAGAACAGTCGCTTCAGCAACATAGCTTTAATACTAATTTGTGCTATAAACTCGCCATTTTCCGAATACATATGACAAAACAATAACAAAGCGTTGGCATTGGCATCTAAAGGAATATTTAAGTTCTGCAGCAAAAGTTGCTTCTCTGGTGTTTTGCGTTAAGAGGTGTGGTACAATGAATATGGTTTACTGATCCTAAAGTATAACCTTCTGATGCTTTGAGAATAATTTAGATATATTGCAAAAAATCTATGATTTAGAATAAAAATACAGGGAAGTTTTTTTGTATTATGCTAGTTCTTTGACTTTATGCCTACATAACATTACTGTAAGCAACGGTGAATTTCTTTCGATATTACTTTGAAAAGTACATGAAAAGGAAAGCTATAACTTCAATATATACACAAACTCATTAACTAACGTAGCTATACAATACCTAAGATTATTTATTTATTTACTTATTTATCTCTACACAGTTGATCTTAGGACAACCAAGCAATGACCTTATTAAGGTGTCCTAACGACATGAAGTATATAAATATTTATTCTTAATAATCAACTTATCTGCAACAATTAATTCCATAGATAAATGAAATATAAATTACAAAAAGAAATTGATTTATAAAAATAAAATTATAAAATGATAGAAGGGATTTATAAAATTAGAATTAAATTTAAAATATACAATAAAACAATTAACAATACGATGA
This sequence comes from Clusia tigrina, assembly GCA_920105625.2. Lineage (NCBI taxonomy): Eukaryota > Metazoa > Arthropoda > Insecta > Diptera > Clusiidae > Clusia > Clusia tigrina. The sequence goes on along the minus strand of OV050030.1, from coordinate 27,907,580 downwards.
CTACAGATCACAATTTATGAACAAAGCATTATCTAGAAATTCACTGCGCCCGAAAGTAGTCCCCAACTTCATTCCTGAACTGTAGAGAGTTGCCAATACTTCGCAGCTGTACAGGAAGTGAGTTCCAGACTCTTACAGCATACTCGAAAAACTGACGATCAGACATAAGAGATGAGTGTTTGCATGGGACAAGTTGGTTAGAACGGCAGGAACGTGTGCACCTGAGACATCTGAACAAATATGGAGGTTAAATAATTTTGTGAAAAAATATGATAGTCTTAGACTCCAAGCGTTGATCAAATGTAATCCCAAAAACTTGCCTTGATAAATTGGACACATGATCTGTTCTACTCAAACCGTAAATATACCTTGTTATATTATTAAATAAGACATTAAGCTTTCGTTTGCTAGCTGCATCACAATTTGCAAAAAATTCAGAACCATACTGCATTGTTGGGAGAAGGTATTAGCCAACAGGATTCTGATTCCTTTTAGGGTGAAATATTGCGGTGACCACACCATACCGTAAACTTTGCCAACTGTCACTGCACTGTGGTTACTCCATGTTAGAGAACCATCAAATATAACACCCAGGTTTTTAGCCACATTTACACATTCAATCTCAGACCCATTCATTACAATACTGCGCAGTATTGTGGTATCAGAGTGTTTCTTGTAAGTCACTACACATTTTGACTTTGCAGGATTATGGAAAAGCCCATTTTTCCTTGCCCAGTTATAAGCATAAGATAAGTAATTATTAATTTTAGTGATTCAATTAATAATTTCGTCCCTTTTACAGCTTTTGTAAAGTTGGACGTCATTAGCATACAAATTAATTTCACAATCGTGCAATGCAGTCGGTAGATCATTTGTATATATACAAAAAAGAAGAGGCCCCAATATGAACCCCTGAGGTACACCTTGTACTGCTGATAAAAAGTCCGAAGTCTCGTCATTACACTAACTCGGTTGTTAACCGCTTGGGTTCATCCTATAAGGTATGATACTATCAGCTTCACTACGCCGGAAGAGAAATTGTACATTCTCAGAAGCTTCGTACATAAAATATTGTGGTCAACCAGTCAAGTTATATACGAGTTAACTAAATTGAACCTGCTTGCATTATTAAAATAATATGTTTACCTCTTTCCAGAACAGTCCACTTTTGATGGTTTCAGAGTCTAATCCTTCCCAGTGGTAAAATCAACTTATCCGGGATCGAGTAACTCTTTACATAATAAGTAATTTTTTCCTACGATTTGACGATTCGACTTAGAAGTAATTTACAATGGTTGTGCACCTGACACTATTCTTCTTTTAACAGAAACAAGATTTAAAATTGAGGCTTCTATAAATACGTCTTGATGCGTAGAGTAGTACAAAAGTGCTCTGATAAATGGAAACATAATTAAATCTAAACGATTTAAGGTTTATAATTACTAGTAACTAATTCTTTCGATTCTAATACAGAAAATATATAGAAAAGAGAATATTAACGTTAAGTCCTGCATGTGATGGAAACGTGTGATCAACGACTGCAAGTTTGAAGTCCTTTGTCTATGTAAAACAGTCAATACATACAATACAAACATCAACAGCATCTTAAAACGTATACCTTCCAAGTATTAAAATGAGAACACAAAATTCAGTTGTCCATCAGACTGGAGGGAGACCTTATTTTATGAAAAGTTTATAAAGAAATTGTGATTGAAACTTAAAGTTAGCATCAATTTTGCCAAAGAAATTTGTTTTGAATAGGTGATAAATTTTAAATTATACTCTGAATGCAAAGAAGTGTGGCTTAAACATGGACGAGTATATTTTGCCATAGTTTCTTGTCTCTAAAGATTATTTGTATGCATTGGTCTGAACAAATTATATTTAAGTTTTTAATTTAGTTACTTTATTACATTTGTATTGTGTAATATATCTGCGATGTCTTAGTTTTTATAGTAGTTGAAGAATACTTATTATCGCTTAGTCAAATAACACCTTTTCACTTTTTAAGTCCACACTTGGTGATAATAGTAAACTTGGATATTAAATAATATGAAAGTAAAACCTCTTTTCATAAGTGCATAGAAAAATTATCGTTTAGAAAAGTCATTCGAATACTTGTCAGTGTTACAAACAATATTTTTTTTTATCGACAGGGAGTCTTACCAAAGACAGTTTACAACATGAGAGTGATTGAAACTCTTTACATAAATACTCTTTGGTCTTACATCTCCACTCACAAGTCGAGTAAAGTCTGCTGCAAGGGCTAAAATAATAACATAGCAACAAAGTTGCAACTTGAATTAATCAATATTTTCAAATAATAAAATTTTCTCTCCATTATTGCCTTATAGAATAATTAATACTAATAATCATTATAATTAATAGAATTTATTAATTATTATTATTAATAATAATTAGTAATGATTATAAAATTTTTTTTTTACAAAATTTCTCATCACCGACATCTGTTGATAATTTTCATAATTAAATAAAATCTTTCCCACTTTCTTTATAATTTCTCCATGATCAATTTAAAACTCACCATCCAACGTGTAACTCACCACAGAAAAGATAAAAGTCTTTCACCCACTTTCACATTTCACATTTCTCTCTCCACACTTGTCAAGCCTAAAAGTATGCTGAGCATTTGCAGCACACCAACGAACGAAAGCAAAGTAAAATAATGAAAGTCTTTCAATTGGCGCAAGCAGCATTTTCAGCTGCACCACCGCAGCTCATTTCAGTTGGCTGCCACTTGCCGCTACCTGCAGCAACAATAGTTAAATTGTTTATTAAGCTGGAACTTGGAAACTGCAAATAGCATTTGGTTATGCTTCATTAAAAATCGTTGCAATCACTCAATTAAGTATTGCAATGACCCGATTTCAAAGCCAAGCAGCAGTGGCGCTGCAATTGTGCAAATCAACGTTGCTAATTTGCTAGTTTAGCGATTGAAATGCTTCGAAGGAAATATTTTTGGAATAATGTGTTAGCAATGTTTTACATAAAAATATGTAAGATGAACAACACAATTGGTTAAGTTTATTTATTATATTGGGAGGAATACTTATGGTATTTTAATAACAGGTTGCGCTTTAAAAGGCTCACAAAAATTAGGTTAAATATATCAGTTTTCGAGAGGCAAGTTTGAAACTCGATGTCAAGTAACCAGCTTGGTATGTTTTTATGCATTGAATATTTATCACTGAAACTTTTATAAATATAGGTAAACAATACAACAAGTTCATTATTTTATTCTACTATTCAAGTCATTGAGTATTAATCGCATGTCATGCAAATTATAAAGTAGAACCAGTAAAGAAAGGTGAACTTCGGTTTAGGTGGATTCCAAGGTATATTTTTAGCCATATACGTTAAACTATGGCTATTTCAATTTGCTACTTTGTTCATATACTATCAATAGGAGCAGCTACATTAAATTTTAGTCTCAAAAGTTCTCTGAATGGACAGTTGGCGTCCATTGAAACTGAAAAACTCCGTTTCTTGCAGATGGTTTTATAATTTCCTCATGCTTGTTCACATCAAGCCAGATATTCATATACTAATTATAACCTCCTTTACACTCAAAATTGGCGAAAAAGGTAATACCAAATTTGTTGTTGAGCTGTTTTTTACCTCCCATAAGGAGGCGTGGTAGGCATGGACATGTATAATTGAATACCAGCAATGTGCACTGGGTTGGTACTAGTGGGTATGCAATAAGTGTCCAGGTATGCAATAAGTGCCCCTGCCACACCCAAAATTAACCTTCATTACTGGGTTCCTATATAAGATTCAGCAACGAAATTTCACACGAGGCTTTCGGGGAACTACCAAAAACCACCAATTCAAAATTGGGCGGATGATTTTCCCTACCACTCCCTCCATTGACTAATTTTTATAAATTGGGACTTATATAAAATGTGTCGTCCAAATTTTAAGTGAAAAACTATATTGACGCTACAAAGCCATACACAAGAAATAGGATATATCCGATATGGGCCACGCTTCCCTCCCATATAATGAGCTCTGGGTAAAGCATTGAAATTACCAGACATGCTTATAGAAGTATTGATGATATATGAAGTATTGATGATATATGATTGAAGTATTGATGATATATGAATATAATCTGGTAGTAATGTATATCACCATGATTTCGCTGGCACATATAAGGGTAAATGGTATCTCCAAGATGATATAATCCCATTTCAGCTTTCTTTACCGGATTTTACATAAGTTTAATTTAATTTCTCAATCCTTAAATGTTCGACAATCTAACGAATTCCTCGAAGCTACATGATCCCTTTAATAGGTAAGCGATGTGGTATTTCCTCACAGCAACAGTTCTCATAAGAATATGCGTAGTGTATTAGAACCATTTTTACGAGGTTAATCAAACTGTTCCTTTTTATATAGTTCTAACATTTCGAACCATATCTTATCTCCTTAGTTGACCATTGAAACGAAAATAAGGACGAGCTTCCAGGATTGTGCAGCATTATCATATCATATATCAAAAATTACCTTATCATAAATTAAATATGATGATTGTGCACTGCGTGGAATATGCTTAAGAATGATTTAATAGCTGTGAGCGTGACACGCAGTTATTAAAGGATTACTAAAAATCACTCCGCCTGAAGGCAGCAATCGAATTGCATCGCATTGAGAAACGAGTGCATTTTTTTACATAATCGTATTGAGTGAAATTTAAAATCAAATTTCCTAAAACTACATGCCAGCGGCGAACAAACAATCCCTGGGTGCGGGAAAAAACCAAACCATACCGGAATGATTCGCAGCTCGTCAGCACCGACCAAATATGGTCACCGAATGAGTTCAATGGGATCAATTGAAAATTTTTGATTAAAATTTAATTTTCATTTTGCAGAGATTCGTGATGTTCTTTTGTAGAAATTTTTAATTGAATTTGGTTTTTCATTATGTTGTGTTGTGAACTTGTACATGTCAATCTGTGTGGGTGTGTAGATGCTTGTTTTTAAAGTTGTGTGTGTGGGTTTGTGACCGTACGAGAGTGTCTTTATTGGATTATGCGACAAAACATATACGTACAAATGTGATAAAAAAAAGCGCTCATGCAGTAACAGACAGACAGGAATACCAGCTGCTGCGTTGCCTTTTGTTGGCCAGGAAGTGGCCGATGAAGGGGGGCAGTACTAGAGAAAGCACTGAGTTTTGACCAGTATGTATGCATCAGCAGTCCAACAGAACGTCCGCATGTAGTGGCCAAGGTTGTCATTCAACAGACATGGTGTTTTTTTGGGAAACCATTTTTACTCCATAGGAGGAGTGGCTGATATGAACTTGTGTATGCACTCTGTTTTAAGAGGAATATGTATATATAAGAGGATTAAAAAATGCATCGATCTATTCTCACTTTTTTGAGTAATGTATGAACTGAAATGCTTACAAAGACTCTCACTTTCTGCATGATTATTTTCTACGAAGAGCATTCTTTATAAAAGAATTAAATCAAAACACACAAAAAAATTCAACAAATATTTCATTATGGACAGTTGAAGGATAACCGCCACGCCTTTTTTGACCCACTCTTTTAATACACCATTTAACACAATTACGAAAATAATTAATAGCAACTAGTTAAAATTTATAATGTTATATAAACTTCAATATTTGATATACAAGCTTACTTACCACGCCTATGAAAACACCCATTTTCACAACTCATCAAACTAGATTAAGGCAATACGTTGTTTAATAGTCTTCTTTCGATTTGGGGCAATTATTGATTGATGATTGAGACTTTTTGATTTATTGGTATATGTAAGGAATAATAAAGGATTTGTAGTGTATTGATAATAGTCCGAATGACCGACTGCAAGAACTTTTGTTTACCAGTTTTAATTTATTTTTGTTTATAGCTTTTACTATTTTTCGTGTAGTGTACTGAAACAATTTCCAGTGGTTTCTTCCACTGAAAAAAATTAAGATAGAATTTAGAAAAAATGTTTAGATTATCTTATAGTTTTAATCAACAGTTGCACTGAGTAAAGTTTGGCAGATATTCATAGGGAGATCAATGCTGAAAGTGTATTATGGAAAGTTATTTTCAAAATCAGTGTTTAGCTATTTGTTCGGGGATGAAACCTATTTCAGATGTAATGGTTAAGGACTAAGTAAGAGTTAATAAGAGCAAGTAGAGCCGCCTTATTTAGAGTGATGATATACTTCAATCAATTCAGGAAATAGAGTGTGGGGTGCTCTTTATGGGCTGACTTGCGGAATATACCAAAAATCACCGGCTTCTTGTTTCCAATACTTCAGCATATTGATGAGGACAATAACTGATTTCCCCAGAATGGTCCTAAGAGGCATATTTCGGGTGAATAAATTATTTTATTGAGAGAAAAATTCATTTTTAATCTTACTTTTTCCAAAATTTTTCACTAAGGAATTCTTTTCTAAATTATTATTTTTTGCTCAGTGTAATTGTAGCGCCCGCATTTTTAAGCGCCTCTTTGAGACGCAGCACACTGTAAAATGTCATTTCGATAGCGCACATGCCAAACCGCAAATTAATATTTTTTTCCAATTTGGTCGTTGAACGAGCACGCTCTCGATTATACACTTTTGGAGTTTCCATATTGGAATTTATTTTGATTAAAAATGTTCAATGAAATTTGAAAATATGTGCAAATAATTGGTTAACCGAGAAGTGGACGAGGTGAATGGCGACAAATACGGATGTTGTCAGGGAAATGCTGGTCAGTGCTGCAGGAAATGATAGCGGAAGTCTCTGCAAGCTCACAAATATGCATCCAGCTTTCATCAAGAGCTGGCAATGTGGTTTTTTTCGACTATGGTGGATGGGGCAAATGCCTTGCGGAATTTTATTTACTAAAGGCAGAGCACATAATTTCAGTAAATATAATTGGATTTTATTAAATCAATTGATTTTCATTCAACAATGCATATTACTACCAATTCATGCATTCATACATTTCAGTAGATGGCATTTTATTAGGCAATGCTGAAATTTGAGTAATAATAAATTTGGACAGAAAGCACATCAATGAAAATGTGGCTTGCAATTTTACACAGCTTTATTATTATAAGCAGATCAATATATCTATTCGAATACATTTAAATGAACTATCACAAAACAAATGGATATTGTCACTGATTAATGGACTCTCAATGGCAAACATTCAGAATAGCAGAAAATTACACTATAGAAGGAACAACACAGAACAAGAAGTCAGTACGTCGAGAGGTGATGAAACTGATTAAAATTAACAGTAAAACTTTTTAAACTGTTCTAGAGAATTAAAGTTAGATAACAATTTCTTAGACAAATTACTGTGAAACTCATCTTCTTTAAAGGAAGCTAAATAATCACTGTAATAGACACAATATTGTCAATTATTATTATTATTATTATTATTATTATTATTATTATTATTATTATTATTATTATATCTCACACCATAATTAATTATAAGTTCAAGGTGTTGGGGGAATGAGTTATAAGTTATAATTTCTAAGAGAAGAATCTTGTAAAAAAACAATACAAATGTCTTTCCAGTTTCCACATTTTGAATATATTGAAGTAATAAACTTCCAACCTGTTCTAACCGATGCCATACATTTATATAGTTCTACACACTGATTCCAGTACTATAAACTTATACATGGTCCAGCATCCCATGCCTAATCCCTAATCAAACAAAGAATATAAAGGGCTAAGTAGTGACTTGCTGAGGACTCTTTTATCAGTATTACTTTCAGATCGGTTGATATGTTACTATCTTTTACGTATTGTCCGCATAGCATTTGGCATTTGAATTTCTGGGGTCGTAAATTATGGCTAAAGGAGCAATAATAGTAACATGGTTTAACGTTTTCTTCAATTTTGTTGTTATTTATGTTGGCGATCACTGGTAATACGTACGTATTGTCATTTAATGGTATTTTAGTCCCTATTTTACAATGCTAGGCACTTCTTTTCTTGATATGCCACATTAAACATATTTGAAATTTTGGCATTGTGAGAAAATACCTAATGATGTTTCTCTCTAGATCTTCGAACACTATAAAATTAGAAAGCTTGAGGAAATTTGAAGAAAACTCCATGAGGGCTTTTAGCATTTTCTTGTGGGAATACTTAAGTGGACATCTCGGTGTGGATGACGGTGGTGGAATCCACTCTTATCCTTATTATACCCTTTACCTTTAAGAAAGGTATATTAATTTTGTGCTTTTGAGAGGGGTTGCAATTTTAAGAAGGAGGCGTGGTAGATATGGACATATATATACAGAAATTATTAGAATCACTTTCTGAGCAATTTTTATTTTGTCGGTCCGTCTCTCCGTCTGCCCGTCTGTGGTCACTTTTTTTCTACACCATTCGAGCTATCTTAATGAAATTTTGCAAGAGTATAGTCTGGAGAAAGATACCAGATTGCTATATGGGCCGATTTGGACAAGGACCACGCCTACCTCCCTTATAAGGAAATTTTCTCACTTTTTTTAAAATGACTATAACTTAGGTCCAATTCTTAAGTATCAGTAAAGTGTCCAAATCCGTATAATAATAGTGGAAATATAAAAAACTGATCAATTTCTCAAGTTTGAGGAAATGAGTGCCATTCGCACCCTAGGGATCCGGTGGATCGCTTGATCAGACGAGTTCTACTTCCTCTTTGAACCGCTAACCATAGCCGCTTCCTACACTAAACGCAGAGTGTTGTGCGCCATTGCTCAACTGTTCGATGCAGCAGGTTGGCTAGCCCCAGTTGCGGTCACTGCAAAGATCCTCATGCCACAAATATGGTTGGACGTTGTTGGCATGACTTACTTTTCGGTATTCCACCGAATCTGCTTGTAATAATTAACAACAGTTTCTCTGATACCGAAGCTTATTATTTTTCCACTATTATTATATAGATTTGTACACTTTACTGACACTTAAGGATATCATTTTTCGTAAATAATTGGGCACTTTAAAAACTTGTCTTCTTGAGGTATATTTACATACAATCCACCAGAAACTTAATTTTTAAATTTCAAATTCACTTCGTCTCCTTCGCTGTCTGAACGTCAAGTAAAGTGCCCGTTATTAGCTGTTGAAATAAAGCATGTGCTTTCGTTCAGTTGATCGAGCCGAGAAGATGGCTGTGTCACCATGGTGATTTGGCTACTGGGCCACAGCCACCGGGTCCGAGATTCACCGCGTGACTGTGCACATATATGTGAACATGTGTATGAAACACTTTACTAACTAACTTAATATTGTTATTACTTATTTACCTCTAAAGTCAGTTCTTAGTAAAGTTGGAATTATATTTCTTCCTACATTCCCGCCTTTTGCAACAGTTTCCTTTTCAGATGTTAAATTTCCTCACTCTCTTACTTTCTTTTTGGGCCTTTCTCTGTTTTCTGCGATTACCTGTCGCTATAATTAATTTCTAATTTCCTTCAAGAATTTAACCTTGCCTATGTCGGGTGCAGTGTAAAGTTTCCCTCCACCTCGCAGTCAATAATTAACCTCAAATGGAATGTACCACAATTATACTCTGTAGAAAAGTAAAAACTAATTACTTTGCAATTTGCCACGTAATAGCAATTGACTTTACTGCCTGCTAATCTAAGTACCTGAGGCAGAACGCCCACTTTGCACATGCCAAGGACTGAAATTGCCGCCACCGCCGCTACTGTTAACAAGGCAAGCGCTATTTCTTTGAAATGTGGCCATGTCAAAGGACATTTTACTACTGCAACTAATTTCAGTCTGGGCGTGAGGACATAGAGCGAATACAGGCCACGTACAATATATGTGCATACACCCATTAGATACGAAAAGTAGAACCGAGTGCACCGACTGAATTGTCTAATGTCATAATTTATATGCAAAACTATATTGGGGCAGTGCAGGGGGCAACGGGAAGCTAATGCCTGCCCCTCTGCTGCTGTACTTTGGCAGTTGTTACTTGTCCCACATTAAGCACGCCCCGTAATGCGCAATGCATTTTCAGCAAATCAAACACACACTCACACTGACACCACACTCCAACGCACACATAAACGTGCACTATGTGTGTGATCGATCGACATTGATGGTGTGTTTAGCGGTTGTTTAATCGAAACTTTACATGCCCTCAGGTCAATTGCAGTCAAAATTGTTGCCTTGCAGCGCTTTATTACATAGATTTCCATGCGCTTGATTGATGTGGGATTTGGGGCAGTTGCGCCTACAAAGTGTGCTGCCCATAAACACACTCACTCGTAAACTGCAGTTAAATGCTGAACAATTAACTTTTGTTTAAATATTAATAAAGAAGCAGCTTGAATGTGGTGTGAGGGTTTAATTCAATTAGCTAACGAACGGTTTAAAATATTCACGAGAAATTTTAAGCTCCAGAGATATTCTTGAGAAAATAGATGCAGATTTTACTGAAAATTTCTTTTATTTATAGTTAAATTTCTATGCAGATTCGTGAAATTATGAAATATTTAAAAAACCTTCAGTTAAAGTCACTAGGAAATCAAATAAGCACCACTTAATTAAATGACAAATAAAAAATAAAAACAAATATAAACGTTAAAAAAATATATTTTATTATATAATAATCCTCAAAAAACGAAATCCATTAATCAGAAAAACTAATACCCTCAAACAATTATTTTCTACTTGAAATGAAATGAAGCAAAATGCCCCAAATTATGTAAACTATTACAAATAAGATAATCTCCAAATAATATCAATGAAATTATACCATACATTTAAATCATATAATATAGTTTATAAAAGAAACAAATAACTACCAAAAATTCAACGCAATTAGATAAAAACAACATTCCTTTCATATTGACGATGATGCTGAAAATACTTTAGATAGGAGTCAAAGTAAACGAATTCATTTAGTTTGGCTTGATGTAATGGTGTCCCTCAAGAACCCCTTTTGTCTACTCTTCAATAAATTGAATATGCCCCAATTGTTTGTTTAAAGCGCTAAGGAACGTATACAAGAATGGGTTAAGTTTTTAGTCACCTTTGAGACCCACGAATATGAAACTACACCAGCAAAGAAGTGTATGTATTGAGAGTGGGAGCAAGTGCGGCAATAAGAATGAATTATTAAATCTACGCTGCAAATACCTAAGAGAAGCAGCGGTTATTAAGTTGAGAATTAAATAATAGTTCTGGAATGCACATATCAAGATTCTGATTGAACAATCTCAGTAACGAAATATGGCACCCACATTCAGGTACCTATCAAGGTCTGTAGAGTCGTCACAATGCGGTGGAGCAATATGTATATAGCGAGAAACTCCACACCGGCCTTAATAGAGAAAATAGTCTAATTTCAGTAGGACTCATTACAAGAATATTGGTAGAACTGCTAATTTCACTGCATCTAATATCAATATTTTTGTATGTCGAAGTTAAATGGTAATACTTAGAAGGACATGAAGCATAAGCAACAATAGCGCTCCATTCCTCCAATAGTAACAATACAAATTATGCCCATACTGCAGCAAATCTCTCACAGGTAACTACATGTAAGGGAAAGTCCCATTCCATGTACTGATAAGGTAATTTGGATCAAGGGTAGGTTAGGTCAGGTTATCGTGGCAGCCGGTCCACAGACCAAACCACTCAAACCACCATGATACCCCCGCGTAACAACGCACCTCCGATTTACTCGTCAAACCATTTCGAAGCCTTGATAAAGCGCAGGATTTATTTGACACTTCGCGCCGGACACTTGTGTAAGATAATTAAAAGCGTATTTGTCTAAAGAGCCCGCTCTACTTCTAGCCAGATCGGGGCACCCACAGAAGAGATATTCCAGAGCCTCCTCCTCATACCCACAGCTTCTGCAGTATTAGTGGGAGAATACTCCCAGTCAGAGAGCATGCCTGCCGAATAGCCAATGACCAGTTATACAGGCCACGACCTTAGAGATATCTTCTCTCCACAGTGCAACCAAGTCTCTAGATTTCCTCCTATTAAGCTCAGGCCTCACTAGCCTAGTCGTTAAGCAAGTGCCTTCGTGTGCCCAAGAACTTGGATCAAAGGAATCAGTAACAACTTTAATTACAGACTTCAGAGCATCGTATCCATTTAGAAAAGCCTTTTTGACACCTTAAAAGAAAACCGAAGATTATTAAATTATTTCTATACTATTATTTACTGATAATAATATAAACTGTACATCGAAAACGGTAAATGCAGAAATTCCTACAAAACTAACTGAATTCCCTAAGAGAAAAAATTCCCCGAGTAGAAATATAAAAACAAATCTAATAAATTACAAATCAGAAGAAGAATCGATCATAGAAATGAAGGAATTTGTCATGATATCATACTCGTATAAGTGGCTTATGAACTCTCACTTGTGTTTTCAAATGTCTGGAAATTTTTCAAGTACACAAAACCTAAAACAATGGTAAACAAAATTCAAATTCACACTCCGCCAATTCATACCACAGAAGTAAATTTTGAAACGTGCAGCGCACACAGTTTATGGAAAGCACTCAAAGAAAAACTGTATTCATTTAAAGAGACATCTGGGGGGCAACCAAATAAGAGATGCCACAAACTAATCGAATCCGATTCTTTGAGTAACCTCCTCAGATCACTTTCATTACGAGTCGTAATTGCTTTCTCAAACATTCGTAATAACGATCTCAGTTCATTCGATGTTTACGGTGTACTGCTACATGAATACAAACTTACTACATATTTATAAATGTCAACAGACGGTTAGTTTTAACAACTGCTCTACTTTTGAAATTTGAAACTCCAGACTTTTCTTTGGATAACATTTGCAGTCGCTATTGTATTAATTTTGTGGCATTTTACTGCATATGATACGAGCGTATAGCACCGAGCCGTAGTTTTTTTCCTATGTTTACATACCCGAAAAGCAGAAAACAATTGTTTAAATATGTATATATATACTACTTATATATTAATACATAAAAAGTACCAATAACAACACTGGTTTTTCTCTCTCCAGATATACATATTAACAAAACTGAAGTTTTTATATATTAAATATTATATTTATTTATTTATTTATTTATTCATACTTGTGTTAAAATTAAAATTTTAATACAATAAGACTTACAGCTGTGACATCAATGGTCTTAAGCTAGTTAATTTTATATATATGTTAGAATTCTTTATAGGTGTTAGAGTACTTAAGGTATTTTATCAGCATCTTTAAATCTTTATTGGTAGGGTTGTTAAGTAGGGTTGTTGATTTGATGTTTGGAAGTGATTTTCTGTAGATGTTAAAGTATGTACAATTGTTTAATATGTGTTCGTCGTTCATGTTCGGTAGGTTGCAGAATTTGCTTATGTTGTTTGTTTTATTGACAATGTATTCATTGGTCAGTTTTGTGTGTCCAAGTCGGAGTCGTACGAGTTTTATTGAGTCTTGTCTGTTTATGTTGGTGTTATTAACGGTTTTAAAATGTTCATAGATAGGTATTTTTGATTTATTAATTTTTTTGTACCAGTCATTAGTAGTTTGGAATAGATCTTTGGCTTTTTTCCGGTGGATGGTTTTTATGAATTTTAGGATGTCTGATGATAAGATATTTTGTGTAGTCGTTAGTGGGGCACATGTGGCATTTTTTGCAATTTTGTCCGTTAATTCATTGCCTTTTATATTGACATGTCCGGGGATCCAAATGAGTCTGATTGTGGATTTATGCTTGATTAATATGTTTTTTATATCGTCTATGTAATGGTTGCTGTTTACTGGGTTAGTAATTGCGTCTAAGACTGAGAGAGAATCTGAGCAGATCGCGATTTTCCTTCTCTTTGTGTTTGCGTATTTAGTCGCTTCGTGAATGGCTATTAGCTCAGCTCTAAAACTTGTGCTGTAATGTGGTAGGTGTGCTGTCTGAATGGTTTTATTTTCTTCCACGATACTATAGCCTGTAAGGTCGTTTTTTTTTGAACCATCAGTGTATATAAACTTAAAGGAGTATAGCTCTGCTTTTAATTTAAGAAAGTTCTGTATATAGATTTCATTTGGTGAAATATTATATACTTATTACTTTTCGCTATGTACGTCTATTCTCACTTCTTGGAAAGAGTACAGATGAAGCTCAAAACTTGATACTATACTGAAAGCCGCACAGCTTTTAGCTAGTTTCTGCCACATTCACCCCCACTTTCTATCGGCACATGTTCTCGAAAAGTGCATATCATATATGTAAGAATCAAACGAAGCATATGCCACACTCCTTAATTTTTGTAATGATCATATCTTTAATTGTAATGGTCCAAGTGTTTGTGGAAACAAAATTTGCATAGTTAGAAATTTTAACTCATTTATTTTATTTTGTAATAATTTTTACTAAGAATTATCTTAATATTTATAAAAAGACAGGAGTACATTTCAGGTACTTCCTGTATAGGTGCAGTGCCCTTGTCTTACTTGATAAAGCAGATTATGCAGATTTTTTACTCTGTCTGAATTGGCAATAAACTGTCGATCAGTTGTGAGTAAAGTATCGACATTTTTCAACGCTTCATCCTCCGTATACTCGTACGTAACATCTGTAGTAACTATACTGATGGTGATTTATATGATCCCTTGTTTGAAAATAGAAGACGCGACTCTGACCAACAGTAAGTGTTAAAATTGCAGAGAAATCCATATGTAGATTGCGTGGGTACATTCTGAAAATTCGATTGTACTTTAATTACAATCGGTGATACATTTGTTTCCTTACCATTTGTGTCCTACAACTTTCGGCAGGTGCCAACTTATCACATATTCCACAAAACAAGAAATAGCTGGTGATGGTAAAAAACTATTTCTTTAAATTGCCAAATATAATGCAGTAGTTTTTGCATCAAATTTGTTATCCTGGACTGATCATTAATTGCTCAATTACTTTTAAATTCACATGATAAAAAAAATCAGAATTGCCACTGCACTAAAATTCGCGAGTACTCTCGTATTAAAGTACAATTAGGATAGAATTGGGTTAGGCCAGAGAACCACAGTAGATGGAAAAACTCTGGCAAGTAATCGCCATTGTACTATAAGCCTGGAAGAAGAAGGGTGATAAAGGATTTGTAAAAGGGAAAAGGAAAGTTGCACCTAAACTTTTTAGATTCATTTATGAATCTTAGAAGATTGTCCAGGCATCAGGCTCACAACAGGTACATTATCAATTTATAATACAACTGATTCTAATATGTGCCTCCTCACTCTGCCAAAGGTAGGACCAACAAAGAGAAATGGTCTGTGCCCTCCAGTTCTTCCACCAGGCAGGTAACGCTGCTCGGTCTCTCGATGATGCATATGATCGCCGTATTGATTGTGCCCCGTGATTAGCCCAACCAATGTTCGAAGATCTTTCCTTCATAATGTTCAGGCTGCCTAGGAGCACTTGGGTTTTTTACTGGCAACTAAATTGCACTATCGGATCTTGTGAATATATGCACATGGCTCCTGATCCCTTGCTAAACTCACACCAACAATTGGCCCAGGTCATTTCATAACCTATTTCGTTCCCACAAACACGGCAGTGTCCCTGAACTCAAATAAGTTCAAGTCACTTCTTAGAAGTGTTAAACGTATTTTCCAGGAACTTCAAAGGATCTCTCCCTTGTCGCGAAGATGATGTTATTTTTTCTTCCAAAAGAAACTCTAGGTATAAGTTAATTCTTCGGTGCCACAAACAACGAGTATTGTGCTGACAGCCTCTTGAACATCTCTCTATGCCCTTTCTTGTCTTCGTGCCAATATCCATAAAAATATAGCCAAATTTTCTTCTTCATAGCTTCCTTATCAATCATTAGATGCAGTTGTGGCAAGTTCAACAAAGCATTAAGAGTGTTACCAGATATAGTGTTCATGGCGCCCATAATGCTCCAGCATACACCTCTCTACAGCCTGTTTACCACCAAACATATGGACTTAACCACGGTTCTGCATCACCAGATTACAACAGCATACACAATCAGTGCATGTATTACAAAAGTCGCACAGCTCGTTTGAGACACAAAATTTTACCAAATGTTCTTCGGCACTGTCGAAATGCCCAACTAGCCTACTGTTGAACAAGCGTCTTACAAGTGAGTTTCCTATCAAGAACGACTCCTAGAAAGACTTCACCTCCTTGGAAAGTGTAATATTTAAACATTTTAGTACTGGTAGAATAAGGTCCTCCAGTTTTATTGTTCGCTTAAACGGCCCACAGTTGTCTTACTCGGAAAGGTAAGTATACATATACATATACATATACACACATATATATATATATATATATATATATATATATATATATATATATATATATATATATATATATATATATATATATATATATATATTTGGGTTACGCTCGGGTGTAGCGTATCCAATAAAAATCAATTATTAATATGAAAGAAATAATAATAAAATTGAATGCTTATTTTAATTTAATATATTTAAAATATCACCACGATGTCTGGGATAGACACAGATGCGAGAGCGTGTGCTCGGCTCCAGCGCTGCGAAAGAAAGAAGGTTGATTAAAAGGCCGGAAACACGAAGTGTGTTGCACAGCAGCCAACACAGGCTAGTTCCGGTTTACCCATAAACACGCTGTGCGACAGCGACAGCGTGTTAATAGATGGCGCGCGGAACTAACGCCTGCTTGCGTCGGCTTACCCGACAACTAGGTGGGGGTAGTGGTGTCGCCACAGGTATTCCTCCCCCAGTGGTCGGCGCATGAGGCGCGGAGAACGATACACGTTTCGTCGGTCCGTAGAGATGGCTTTCTCGACGCCGTTCAAGTCGATGATGAAACTCTTGTCGTTGACCCGGCGAATTACCTTATGGGGGCCCGTATATGGCGGCTCGAGTGGCCTCCGGATTTTGTCCAGCTTGCAGAATACGTGCGTGCAATTCTTTGAAGACGAACGGCTTCTGTCTCGAGTGGTTGGACGCTGGTACTGGCTTGATCGCTTTTACCAGCTTGCGCAACTGCTCGATGAAAACCGGTTGGGTGGTAGGGTCGTTTTGTTGTCCGAAGAATTCCCCCGGCAGGCGTAGTTGGGTGCCGAAGAGCATCTCGGCTGGAGTTGCTTTGAGGTCCTCTTTGTACGCCGTCCGCATCCCCAGTAGCACTGTTGGCAAGGCGTCTGGCCATGGTGTGTCTGGACTGCACATCAAGGCCGCTTTTAGTGTGCGGTGTAGTCTCTCCACCATGCAGTTTGATTGTGGGTTGTCAATTGAGAATGGGGAAATTTCCGGTTAACGAGTTCCAAATACTGGAACAACCATATTACGGTTGTTCCAGTATTCTCTAACGGATATTGAGACATCCTTCGTCATTTGTTTTCTTGGAGAAGACGGCCTTAACTATTATAATGACGGCAAAATAAACGAAGACAATATTCGAAGCATACCTCGGGAATTTATTGATGAAGAAACAGTCACCGATGCTATTCATTACTGTGCTTCGGAGGAAAAGCGTTTAATTGGGGAGGAACACATATTGGCAATGCTCAGATGCTTCCAGTATATGGGCCTCATTCCTTCAAAATTTCCATAAAACCATAATTCATGCAATTTATTTAATTATGTTAATAAAAAATTAACTACACTTTAATAAAATCCTGCATCGAAGACGTGTGATTGCGTTTTACTATGGGAGTGGTTTCTTCTGGTATACTTGTATATGGAGAATAATTTTAAAGGTGCTAATGTGGTTATTTCATAAATAAACCCGTATTCTACAAATTGGTAGAATCATATAAAGGACACTCTCATACAGAGAAGTCCTCTAAACCGCATTCAAAGAACCCAGAAATAAACTTTTATTGAGGATATATAAAAAAAATGTTGTGGTTATATATATTTGGTAACTTCACTTCGAAGGCCATAATTCACATTTATTCATAACTGGAAAACTTTGCAATGGACAAAATTTTATATAACGGATTACTATAAAACAACCAAAAGGGGGAGGAGGTTGGGTGGTAAATCCAATGCCACGCTCATTGTTGGCAGATCTGTATAATTTGAGGTATATGAAAAATGTCTGGACAACATATCAGACAGAGGTTCAGAATTAGTAATATATTAAAGAGATATTATAAAATATTATTAATTATTGGCTTAATATATGAACTATCAGCCCTATATCAATGCAGAATACTGCCATAAAACAAAAAGTTCTCTCAAAGTATCATATTTTGTATTTAGATGGTATGTCTCTCGCAAGCACTACAGCGCTACGGGCACATAAATACTCTTAGGGAATATGTTATCGTAATTTCATAGTCGGTTTAATCAGACACCAGCAGTCTTAACTGCTTTCACCTGTATTTCGAACGTCAGACACGACGATATTTTTTCGTAAAGAGATTGAACATATGAATAAACTACATTGTACAACATAATTGATAATACAAAAATACAAATAAACCACATTTGAATTCTACTCCGGAACTACTGTAAAATTGAAAGAGAAAGGGAAAGTACGTCGTCTGCACTGGCAGTCGATCAGTCTGTGAGGCAACAAAAAACTATTCTAATAGTTTAGAGTTTATAGATAAAATATACAACAATTGCTCACTGTAATGAAAAATAAAGTCAAAATTATGTGGATACCAGGACATTCAGGTATATCTGGAAACGAGCTAGCTGATTTAGCAGCTAAAGATGCACTAAACTGTCCATTAGAATACTTTAAGCCATTCTCCAAAAAAAGTATTATTACTTCAGCCAGGAGATATATATACAAAAAATTAAGCGATGAATGAGTACGATATGACCGCCCCTATAAAAGGATCAAAACTGCAAGAGCCCCTCTGATCCTTCCTCATCCAACATCTATCACCATGAAGAAATGCTACACGCGACTTCGATTGGGTCACAAGCGCATGCATCTTTTTAAAAAGGAATCACAACCCCGATGTTGCTTCTGCAATAATTCATGTCTCACCATCTCACATCTCCTTTCTGCCTGTCCCTCCATTTCCACCAACCGAAACTTAGTATTTCAAAATAAAAATCCTTTAGAAATTCTTTCATCCCCCTCTCAAGAAAATATTTATACAATATACAGTTTTCTACAACAACCAAGAATTGAAAATATAATATAAATTCAATTGAATTTTTTTTTTCTTATATACAATCTCAACGTCATTAGCCGATAGCCCTGGCAGCTAGAGCTTATATAATTATTTTTAATTTTAACTGTAATTAATTTTAATAAAATAAATTAAAATAAAATAAATAGATATCAGAAGAAGAATCGTCATAGAAGTGAAGAAATTTTAAATTTTTATTTTAAAAACAAATTTTTTTTTAAAATTATAAAGTTAATAAATTAAAGAAAAAATATCAAAAAGAAAAAGAAAAACAATCCAAGTAAAAAATGAAATAAAACCCAAATAAAATACAAACCCCCAAGAAAGTTTTAATCATATATTCCCGAAATTTTATGAAAATATTGAAATTTCTGCTATTTATTTTATAGACCACATTCACCCATTAGAGCAAATCTCTGTGAAATGTAGAAGTTTCCGTGACCAGTATGCGTATATAATTCATTTATACATCTGTCTTGTAAAGAGAGTATTTCTTAGCATCAAAGAAGTGTTTTGTTGACATTTTTTTATTAATTTGTTCTATATTCTAACGCCCAAAAAAGGCCTTTGAATGACATTTTACATCCAGCGCAGAATACGCTTCCAAACACATTTCTTATCAGAGAGCATTGCTACCAAAAGCCTTCCAAAGTAAGCAGGACTTTTTAAAAAAAAGTGTTTCTAGTGAGGCCAGTCGGCTATTATATACGTCAGAAAGGTAAATGCATCACTGATTTACTATGTCACGCCACTTGGACTAATAGAAGCGGAATTATTTGGTACAAAAATGAGCATCGAACAAAAAGCTAATAACAAATTTCATTTTAAATTTGGTAAAACTTTTTTGTTTGGGGTAGCCAGGGGGAAAAATGCATCATCAGAACTGTCGTCACATATTTGGTTTGTGAGGATTGCACTCACTAAAATGTCCCCCTACCTCGCTGAGAACATCCCTCCACCATGGAACCAATTTTTATACTTCCTTGGTGGAGATTCTCATTTCGTCTCTATTGGACTCTCAACATTATTTCTGCATCCAGGTCCCGCTTTTTCCGCCGGAGCATATTTTCCACATATTTATCTACGTGGTCTTCGTTGTCTTTGCTGCTTAGCATAAACTCCACAATGTTTTCGGTGGCTAAAGTTTTCCCGATTTCCATTTCAAGCGTGGTGCGCTCTGGTTGCCACCTTGTGCATTCGAAAAAGGTGTGCTCTGCATCATCCACATTGCTGTCGCCGTATATGCACTCAGGCCCTCCAATTTTTCCCATTAGATACTACCCGTGGTCAGACAGTAACTGCGTGAGGTAGAAATTGGCGGTTCCGGCTGTTCTTCCTATCCAGCTCGCTATCTATGAGTCTCGCTGTCCATCTTCCGCGACTTTCGGCAGCCCATCGTTGTTGCCAATGCTGCGTGGTTTGATGCTTTATATCCTGTGCGGTTATTCTCGTATTTTTACCCATCTTGACTTCTCGTAGGTGTTTACGCTCGAGGGCGAAGACATCGATAAGGATTAAGCAGCTAATTACCAGAATTGCCGGCTCCGATACAGTACGGTACGCTGAAGCTACTCGCACAGCTGCGTTTCGTTACACGGAGGATACAACTTTCCATCGGGTGTGCGCCTTTAGCTTGTCGGCCCACAATTCGCTACCATACAGCTGAATGGAGTGCGTTGTCATCATAAAAAGCTTCCTCTTGCTGCATGTCGGTCCTCCCATGTTTGCCATTAGTCTGCTGAGAGAAGCCGTTACCCGTCCTGCCCTCGCCGCCGCATTTTGCATTTGCGCACAGTAGGTGAGCGTGGAGTCAAGCTGAAATCCTATGTACTTTATGTCTCGAAGGAAACTCTCGACTCAATTTCTATTGGTATGTGCTTTCTCGTGAGGAAAGCAGTTCCGTCTTTGCCGTGGCCAACTTCAAGCCATGTGAATCGAGCCATCTCTGGGTTCTGATCATGACCTGGTTCAGCTTTCTTTGGGCGTCTTCCGAGTTGCATGCGGTGATGACAGCCGCAATGTCGTCTGCGTATGCCACTAGATGAGTGTCATCTGGCATCTCTATGCGCAAAATGCCGTCGTAGCTTATATTCCAAAGGTCCGGTCCGAGGATGGACCCTTCCGCTGCCCCTGACGTGATGGTTTTGATTCGGGTGCTATTGTTGGTCTCGTATATCAACATTCGAACTTTAAGGTAGCTTCGGATTATATTCTTCAGATAAGCTGGTATCTGAAAACGATTTTCGAGTGCCTCGATCATGTCCACCCACCTAGCGCTGTAAAAAGCATTTCAGACGTCTAATGTAACAAAGAGTACCCCTCGCCTGGAGTAGTGATTTCCTGGCTGAGCCGCTAGCATACCTTCTATGGCGCCAATTGTGGACTTTCCTGACCGTGAAAACCGTGTTGTCGAGTGTTTTCGATGGCTGCTGCTATTCGGGGTTTGAAAAGTCGCTCCAAAAGTTTGCCCGCGGTGTCGATATGCTGACGGTGTTTCGGAGTTCCCTTTTCCCTTACTAATGACCACTAGCCACTGTCTTTTCCATACGTCTGGCAATATTCCTTCCGTCAGCCAGGCATTGTACATATCGACAAGTACTTGGGCGTAGCCATTTGACACTACTACTTCTGCTGACACTGGACTTCTGCTGGAATACATTCGATACCCGGTGCTTTAAGTTCATCTTCCGTAAAATGAGGTGGGACCTCCTTGACCAGCACTTCCGATTCTTATTGTAGGCATGTATAAGGAATACGGCGTTTACTATTTTTTCAATAGCGTGGTCGTCTAGTTGGGGTACCGATGCTCTTGCTCCAAGCTTTTTCATTACCACTTTCCCAGTTTCTATGGGTTGTTGTTTATATCGTTTCGGAGTTCCTACCATTTCTTCTCCTTGCTAGTGCGAATAGCAGTTTTGAGGATTTTCCTAGCAGCTGGGAGATCTTCTCTCTCGGCAATCGCGGATTCTGCACGCCTGCCCCTAGTGTACTTTCTTCTACACCATAGACAGATCCCTCTGAGTTGAGCTATTTCCTCTGTCCACCAGAAAACGGCCTTCTTGTGAAACACTTCAATTGCTGAACCAAATTAAGGGTGATGATTGTGTATCACGTGGCAGACTTCCTGATGGATATACCCAGTATAAAAATAGTCGTGCAAATCGCTGTATTGAGTCGGAAGGGAACTATTTTTAATAAAATAAATCGGTTTTGCAAAAAAACTGTTTATTTTTCTTATTTTTCAAAAGGCCTGTTTAATTTTGAATGCAACTTGTAGCTAGACTAAAAGATCTAAAAGGTCTAGTCTGACTTTCTGAATACTACTAGTATATGTAAATACAATTATGCCGACTTGAATAAAAATTAAGTATAAATAATTAACACGTATCTGAGCAATGCATGTTGAATCCCGAATACGACCAATTATTAATATTGTTTAGCGTTTTTTAATTTTCTTGGAATCTAGCTTCATTGCAAACTCTTGGCGATGATTCGAAATAAGCCCCAAATTAAACGAACAAAGAATCAGAAAACTGAGATTATAAAGTTGTGTGGAACTTTTTCTGTTCGTTTATTTAATGTTTTCTTTTTATCCAACTTGATTTGGGGGTTATTCCGTAGCCCAATGTTTGCAGCTTTAAATTTCCAACAAAAGCTTCTTGCTCCGCTATCAGCCTCTTCCAAAATTGCGGTTACTGCGCCACAAAGCACACACGCTCCGTAACTATTGCCAACCATGCATTTATCTTAGCTGAAATAAATTAAATTACCAGGAAAAACCACATGAGTGCTTCAAGGACGTTATGGCAGTCGGTTGCAAAATTTATACCAGCTTGTTTATCTTCTCCGCTATGCGCAGGTGGTGGGCGTTCGTCCTGTATGACATTTAAAGCGAACTGTAAACTCAAAACTGCCATTAATACTAAAAAATCGCTGTTCAGTTCAGGCAAGTGTCTTGTATTTGTGCATCCATACACAGTCACACAACACACACACACAAACTCACTCATACATACACATTAACTTAAAAGTGCTTCAACTGTAGGTGTTGCCTACTTTGTGGATACGCTTAAACACACGCTTATTTAGCATGGAACATATTTGAGGCAATTCGCCAGGATTTTATTACTAGCAAAGCGGAAGGAAGTTTCGTTTTATCATTTACCACATATGCACACACATACTTAGGGCATACACACGCAAACTCATGTGCTCTGGTAGTCTGCAAAATAAATAACCTAAATATATGATAGTGGCAGCGTTAGTAGGTCTTTATGAGTGTGCAAGTGTTTGTGAGTGTGTTAGCTGTGTATTTAGGAGGATATTTAATTACACACAGGTAAAATCACTCACTCATTTGAGATACTTTCATGGCAGCAGCTGCTATAATGGAAACCGCAAACCAACAGCGTGGAAGTGGGAGATACTTTGCAGTGTGCTGTGTCAGAGAGCCCCGTTGTGCCAGTGTGTTTGTGTGGGTGTGTGTTGTGCGAGGTCATGTACAAGTGTGTGCAAAGAATTCATGCTGCATAGCAAAGGAAGATCAGAATTTTATTTATTTGTAAGAATTTACTTACACAAATCCTGCAACAGAACTTTCCAGTCTAAGTGGGAAGTTTTTATGAGTTTTAACCTTCGCTTTGGTCTGCATAACGATACTTCAACCAGCTGGGGAACAGTACTCTATACCGAGGGAATAATTGCAACATTTTCTGTCACTAGCATTTTTTGGTGGCGTTAGCAAAAATCTTTGAAAATATTTTTTATGCACTCCTCTCCGTTGTCTAGAGGTCAGCGTGGTAGTTCCACAGTCTTCGGGTCTCGCGTTAAAATCTTAATAAGAGCATGGTGTTTAAGTTGTGAGTCGCACGTGTCATTCTAACAAAGCTTTCCAAACATAGTTAATTATTGTCTAAGGGAAAATCATAATAATGCCATTTTTTAAATAATTCATCTATAAATTTGGTATCCTTGTTGAACTATAAAAGAGATCAAGATTTTTTTAAATTAAACGGAAAGAATAGAACTTTTGAGATAGTGTGGTAACACTGGAAAATGTAATATTTGTTTTGTTGCACAGCAGCATTCGAGCAAGATTCCTAGTGGTGACGCACGAACATTTTTTAAATTAACATTATAAGAAAAGAGAAGAAAAGCAATATGTACTATTAAATTACAATTACTTAGTGCTCAGATAGTGTCGCAATAAAACCTTAAAGTAATGTATAGAAAATCTGATTTAAAACTGGTTGTCATAGTTCTTTGAATTGTACTTCCAAACGGCATATTAGTATTTGTTGTAATGCCTCATTGATAAGACAAAAAGTCGATATGTAAAAAATTATCAAGAATAATCCTCCTTACTTCAGCTTCCAAGATTTATGAATCAAAAATTTTGATAGTAAACAATGAAAAAACTTTTCTAGTTTTTTATACTATGATCACCAAATTGCATAATATAATTTTGCTCCAAATTAATATTTCTTAAAAAACCGCATATTATTTCCTTTACAATATTATAAGAATATAATAATATTTTTATTTCAAAATCCATATTATTATTATTACTATTATATCTTATACCATAATTAATTATGAACAACAATCTATCGTTGTCTAGAATTAGCCAAGAATCTGCAGATCTACATCCGTCCACATAAAGTCCAAGGTAACAACCAACCACTGTGGCTCCTAAAAGAGTCCTCATTCATTTGAAATCTACATAGCCTACCTAAGCAATCAACTAATCCCACGGTTTATCGACAAAGTTTTAATGAAGTTGCGGACTTCCTAAACCAATGGACATTCATTTACACTGATGGATCGAAAACAGATAACAGCACAACTTTCGCCGTGGTTCAACATAATGACCAATTAATTACTGCCGGGTCTATCTGGCTTCACTGTTCCGTTTTTACTGCAGAAGCCCTAGCCTTAGTGATAGCTTCCGAACATGCCGCAAAAACGACAGGAAAGTTTGTCACTTGCACCGACACCTACAGTACAATCGAAGCTACTAAAAATATTGACCATTTTAGCGCTCTAATTTGTGACATTATTGAAATTTGCATCAAACATCCAAACAACATTAGACTAATTTGGGTCCAAGGTCTTGTGGGCATACCTGGAAATGAGTTTGCTGATGATGCACCAAATGAAGCGGTCCGTTCAACTTGCTTCTTGTTTCACACCTCCGAAGAGAAGGACCGCTTGAGGCTCATCCACAATCATTTAATGTCAATTAGATCCGTTACAAACACTTTAACTTCAATTACCATAAAGTCATCTACCCAGCCACCGCATCTCGCCAGCAACCAAAAGTCTTCACCCGTCTTCGATTGGGGCACACAAAGCTTACCCACCAACATTTGGTGTGTGGAGACCTCGCGTCTACTTGCCCGTTTTGCACTCTTCCAAAATCTATTGAACATATCTTCAACCATTGCATTAAACTCCGAGTTATTAGAAAAAATGTATTCGGTGGCTCTACTCCTATCGAGTCTCTCAAAATTGTTAACTGGGAAAATATTATGAAAGTCGAGAAATACCTCCAATAATTAACCTTATATAACTATTTTTATACTAATCTGTAAATTTCAAAATATCCATATTAGTATAAAATCAAAATTTAAAATTCTTCGAGCCGAAAGCCCGGGCAGCTAGCGCGACTTTGTTCTTCTTAATCATAATAATTTATTATTGTAATTACTATAATAAGTAAATAAATATATAAAATAAATAATTATGACTGCAACTGCTACTTCGACTCGAAGAGGAAATGCTACTTCGACTCGAAGAGAAACTGCTACTTCGACTCGAAGAAAAAACAATTTTTTACAAAGAAGCATTTTTGATATAATTTTCTATATTAATCTTTTATTGGGATTTAGCTATGTATATATGCGAATTGTGGGCCTAGTAGTAGAAGTTTGTTGCCTATATTCTGTATCTCGACAAGTATCGAGCCAGCGTATGTACGAGGGGTTATATTTATATTTAGGGAACTGGCAACACTAATATCAATAGCTAAGGTCTGGCAACACCATAACAAAATTTGACATTTTTTAGCATAAGCGTACTCACAACGTGTTGATGTGCAAGTGCTATTTGTTTTGTTTACAGTGCGTTAAGAAATTCAATTTGGCCAAAAAAATGGATATATCAAAAGAAGGTTTTCGTTGGATTATTTTTCACAACTTTCGACGTGGATTATCTCAACAAGAATGTGTCGATGAACTCAGTTCTTTGTATGGCGATAAAGCCCCATCAAAAACCACAGTATATCGGTGGTATAGTGAATTCAATCGTGGTCGTAGTTCGGTGGCCGTGAAGGTCGTCCAAAATCGGTTGATGTGCCACAAAAGATCGAACCAAAGCGTGATCGGATAATGCAAGATCGTCATGTGACATATCGTGAGATAGACGACACCTTGCACCCACTTCCATACATTCAATATTGCATGAACATTTGGCTTTAAAAAAAGATTTGTTCGCGTTGGATACTATATAATTTGACAATAGCTCAAAAAAAGGCTTGGTCTAAGGAAATGATTAAAAAGTTCGACCGTGATGCTTCAAAAGACGTGTATAAAATCGTTTCAAGTGACGAATCATGGATATATGCGTATGAGCCGGAAACAAAACAACAATCGAGTGGGTATTCCAAGACGAGCTAAATCCAACAAAAGTTGTTCGTGGAAGAAGGATAGCGAAGCAAATGGTCGCCTGTTTCTTCGGCCGAATGGGTGATGCGACCACTGTTCCGCTTGAGCAACGTGGGACGGTCACTTCGGAGTGAAACACGACCATTTGTTTGCCGGAAGTCTTCGGAGAAATTCGTGAAACCAACCGCCAAAGACGAATCATTCTCCATCATGAGAATGCGAACTCTCACTCATCTCGTCAAACAGGTGAATTTTTGAGCAGTCAAAACATCGAATTGATGACTCATCCTCGGTACAGTCCTGATTTGGCACCCAATGACTTCTTCTTGTTCCCGAATATCAAAGGTAAACTGCGTGGTCAACGATTTACGAGCGCCGCAGAAGCAGTTGAAGCGTCCAAAAACCATGTTTTGGAGGTGTCTCCAGAGGAATGGAAAAACTGCTTTGACAAATGGTTTGAACGAATGCAAAAGTGTATTGCTCATCAAGGAGAATATTTTGAAAAACAATA
This sequence comes from Clusia tigrina, assembly GCA_920105625.2. Taxonomy (NCBI): domain Eukaryota; kingdom Metazoa; phylum Arthropoda; class Insecta; order Diptera; family Clusiidae; genus Clusia; species Clusia tigrina. The sequence continues at coordinate 27,880,300 of OV050030.1, read as the reverse complement.
AAGCAATTTTCATTTAAAAATGTTTGTTATTATTTTCTATTCCCGACATATAAATAGTACCCCTCGTATTCTTATCATTCCTTAATTTGGAAATTTATAAATACTCAGAATGGACTTCTCGCTCTGAAATAGGATAACCGCCGGTAGATCCTGGTCTCTAGTTTTATTTTCTTTCAACATCTATGATGTTGCACTAACTGCAAAAGTGTATATAAAATGTTCCAATACGCATATTCTAGACAACTATCGCCTATATATATGTCAGATTTGACTGGTTCTTGATTGATAATTATGTAGTATATCTTAATGATTAGTACCAGTTAAAGTTTAAATAGTTAAGATATAATTGATAAGCCTATTAAAATATGGAAAATTTTTTCAATGCCTCAACTTCTGTTATCAGAACTCAGTTGAATTGTGGCCCACTGAAGAAAATGTAGATTGTATTAGTCCACATAGTGTGCAGTTGTCACTAAAAATGAAATGCTAAGAGATCATTTATGGAGAATGGTATAAGGCAGCAAAGGCGAGACATAATTTTCTATACTCTGTACAAAATCGTCTTCATACTTCGCTTGTCCCAGTAATTATACCAATATTCTCTTCCTCTGTAGCATTACCAGAAATTCTCAAGTTTTTTAAGGTAACGCTCCATATCAAATTTTTGGGTGCATTGTAAAATTTATAGTTTTTCTGTACGGTGCTTAAATTTTTGCAATGACTTGATTGGGTTGTTGATCGGATTCCATCACATTTCCCACACAACAAAGTTATTGTAATTGCAGGTGCTACCGCACTTTATTGAATGAGGCATATCTCATATAAGATAAAGTAAAAAGATTAGTTAGCACAAAAAATTGTGAATCCAAATCTGACAATATTCCTTATTGTGTATTCCAATGTTTTTGATATAGTTGGAATGTGCTGGGACATTTTTGTGTATCCTTCTTTCAAAACTAAACCATAATGTTCTCAATTTTAAAACTATGATAATACAGCTTTCCTTGTTAATGCTCGCAATAATAAAGTAATAAATTATACTGAAATCAGGTGTAAAGCATATTTTAAACTAAGATCACAGAATTCAACCGGTAATCAACAGAGCTGACTATTCAATTATCAAAGGAGATTCCCAATAGAATCAAATAATTTAGCTAAATGGAACTCGGAACTCCTATTATCACACATTTGTCGTGTCATGTGTGTAATTCAAATATGATTTCTCTTAGTGTATTAATATTTTCCGTTGTCATATCTGGTACTTGTGCACATATCTGCAGCGCCCCTCGCAGTGAGACATTAATTGCCAACAAGTAACAATGTTGCCTACAGATGCTTTTAACTATCTCAACACGCAATAATTCAGCGACTACATCGGCATTATCAACAATGGCAACAACAACTGCAGCAACCATTTTAACAACATTGTTAGTGGCAACAAAGTGTGTGTGTATGTGTGTGCTGTGGTATTGCAGAGTAGTTGGGAAAAAAATCCCATTAAAATTGAACGCCGCTGCAAATGCATTCAGTGGGTCAGCAGGCAAGGATGGCGTAGATTTTCTGCACTTTCATGTTTTTGTTTTTTGTTGTTGTTGTTAATTTTTCAATAAACTCTGCATTCGTTGTTAAAAACATTTCTTTAAATGTTAAAAAGCTCATTGAATGCAGTTTTTTGAATCGAACAGTGCTGCCAGGCGGCAGTTCCTTGGCATGCAACTGCTGCATGCTGTTCATGCCGCGCATGTTAAGCGTAAATGCAATGCGAGTTGCACTTTTTCTGAAAATCAAAATCGTGCTGCTAATCGCTTTAAATAGGCGACAGGTTGTTCAATAGTTTCATTTTCCGTAGATTATATAATTTTTATTTTCATTTAATTTTATCGCTTCAGGTTTGAATTTTTCCTCTTTTTGCGAAAGAAAGTTGCTGCGGTGGTGGTTGTTTATCTAATAATGTCTTAATTTGTGTTGAATAAGTTGAAAGAATGAACGCTATTCGAATACATTCACAGGATATTGTGCTAGCTTTTCAAATTTTGTTAAGCTTAACTTAGCTAGGTTAGCAAATTATAGGTTAGTCAATGCCAGGGAAGCAGAGGGTACCTTCTATTCTTCTGATATGCAAATAAATAATGGTTTCACTTGGTTTTCTCAACAGTCTTTCATTGGAAACTATGTTCATATGTTAAGGAAGATAGCAGCATAATTCAGAACTAGACTAGAGCATGGAGACTAATTTCCCTGGGACTTTTTAAAAAAGTAGGACTAAATGAAGTGAGTTGTTAGAAGCAATGGTCATATTGAGAACTTTCTATACAAATATGTTGATTCAGCAATCTTAGATAGACTCAGTTTTTCTGAGCGGAGAATTAGAATTACGATTGCAGTGTGATAGTTAGATATGCAGTGAAGAAGATTCCACTATTTGCACTGATTTAGACTTTTATAGTTCCATTCCTAAATATTAAAAGGGTAATAACTCCAAATACATACCACAGTTCTTACATACTGTAGATAATGCTTTTTGAATATTCCTCACACTTCTCAAAGAATGAGTTCCATTACTAAAATTATTATTTTTTCTTACAATATAATGTATGAAGTCTTCAAGGCTTTGGGAAATTGTATAGTAACAACTAAGGCCTTCGAAAATAAGCATTTGAAGACCATGCGGTGCACAGGATTCGAACCCGCGACCCTACGATTGCCAGATTAGCATTCTTTCTAGCCCACGGAGGTAGGCATAATGAGCTCTATTTTTAATAGTATTGATGTGGAGAGTACGAAGAAAATCACTGAATTTATATTAAATCCTTTTAGTGTTGCAGAATGAAGCCTAATCTGAGCAGATGTACGTAATCTCTCTGGTTTGTATACCCATCTTATGGATATTAGATCTTCATGTTTGCACTTTATTTCAGATATTCTCACAGCTTATCTAATGTGTCACATTCCTCTTTAACACGTTTGTGCTCTTAAAGACGCTAGCTCTTGAAGAAATCTGTTGCCAATTGTTCACAATAACGAGGGAAAGTGGATGGCGTCCAGATAACGAAACGGCCAGCAAACCCGCGTGCAGCTAATAAATACTTTTCACATTTGCTCGATTTGAATTGAAAACGAATTTCATTTTCACTTAACAGAATCACGACTGCGCATTATAAATATTTCGTAATGTGAGCGTGTGTGAACCTGACGAAACTGACGCCAAAAAGCATGGTGAAACACAAGGTAGTGTAAGGGTGCAATCCGGCTCTATGATGAATTCTTGAAACACTTCCTTTTTATATCTTTATTTTAATGCTTTATGCGTCGTAGTTAATTCTAAAATATAAAATGGCAGTAATGAACTTGTAGCTTACGTCCAGCAACTTTTGTTCTACCATGAGTAGCGCAAATCCTTTGCCACTACATACATGCATGAAGTGCGGATGACTGAGCTGGAGTAACATTTTATTGCTTCATCTGGAAAGCCAAAACCCTCAGATTCAATAAACCACAAAAAAAGGAGGCAAGGCTTATTTTTTCACTTAGTATGGTCGAAAAGACAGTTTAGTTTGTTTCGTTCGATCGCCAGCAACCGCTGAGATCGCGTCATCTCGCGCTGAAGTGAAAATGAAACCGAGTTTAACAAACTGCGACTAACAAGCCACATTATTACTTGTAAAAGTTAAATAATGCACAAAAGAGAATAAATTTTAATATTTTGGCAGTTGTGGTGGTGGGTATGTTGCATGTTGCATGCTGTTACGGCTGCTGCTGCTGCATGTTATATGCCATTTGCAAAGTTATTGACACCTACTCGTGATCATAACGATCAATTCAGTGCATGCCGCCGCACCAGCCCAAGCAATACCACCAACACCAATAACAATAGCAACAACAGAGAGTAAGTACAGCGACAGCACAGACCACGGGCAGCCCAGACATAGTCTGGCTGTGATGTCTGCTGCAATATTGTTTCAGTTGTTCACAGCGCCGTCAGTCATAGGTTGCTGAGGCTGTTGAGGCTGCCTCAGTCAGTCGCAGTCGTGCCGCATGCATTTAGGCGCATTTCGTGTATTGCCAACTGCCTGCAAGTCATTTTGCGCATATTAGTTGCCCATTAGGAGTGATGTGTCAGGCGCGCTTGCTTAGTTAAATCACACTGAAAGCCACTTGCATTGTTGTGGTACAAACTATTATTTAACATGAAAAGGTGACTTGCTGCAGTGATTTTGGGGGATTTTGAATAGACAACGTGATATGTTAATCATACTCGTAATGTCGAGCACTGACTTTTCGTAATAAATTCACTGCAATTTCGAAGTTGTGGAATTCGCCTCTAGCTCTACGAGTACGTATAATGAGGAGTAGTTAAGAAAATCGCAGTCTATATGGTTGTAGTACATTTCAGTGGAAGTATTGGAACCGATTCTGATGAATCTCGGGGTGTTCTAATACTGTTAAATAATAGGTTTAAGAAGCCACGTTTAGGACTAGTTTCAACTAAAATATTTCTGTAAGTGAAATCTTGTTTCGACACTCAATATTAACCTGAATTAATGAGCAACTATTCCGATCTACGTGTAAAACATTCATTCAAGATTTCATAGTGAAAAATAAGTGACTGCATCGAGAATTATCGTACATAGTTCAAGTCATGGTTGCTTACTAGTTAAGGATAATGGGATAACCCTGGTATCGAAATCATGTACAGCAAAATGTGGAGTTCCTCATTGAAACGTAGCGACATATTTTATTTTCTTTAAAAGTATTTTCTCAGTTTTTTATACTAGTATTTATTCACTTTTCAATATTCGTATCTATTACTATCACCGTTAAAATATTTACCCTGTGATACATAAATCAACGTAGAAACCATTTTTGGAAATACCGGTGGAAATCGTTATTTAAGTATCGTTTTGAGTTGGGCTTGTGATGATGTCTTTATGTCATTTATTTTTGATAAGCGTCGTCCCTAACCTTTAATTGAGAGTCATGGCTAGAGAATAGGGTGGCTACTGTACCAAAAATGTGTTGTCTCTGACCAAGTACTGTTTGATAAGTAAGTCTATATTCACGCTTTGACTGTGGTATATTAAAATCTATGAGGTTTATTTCGAGAGTTCGTTTAAAGCCTGGTAGGAAAAGTACTTTAAACTGAAGACTATACTTGGTGGTGACAATTCGTTATGAATGATTCCCTGTTGAAGATACTGATTGAATGAGAGTTAATTTTCAGACTAGGCTATTCAACAAATTGCATTTTAAAAAGTGTAGCATATTTTTTCCATGTTTCATCGGTAGTTATTATGCAAAACTGGGTACTTAGCAATCTCAGCAGGGAATTGGGATGAGAATCGCTTAGAAACTATTAGTTTCAAAAAAATTGTTTAATTTAAAAATCTTTTCGATTCAGTCGCGTTCCTAATTTCTTTATCTTGTCATAAAATCAAGCAGCATTTCTGTTGCATTTTTTCCATGTTCAATAAAATTCGAGGACTCATCGTCTAAGATAATCTCTGATTTGACAAATATCATTGAATACACTGACTTACGTATTCGTCCTTCAGTTGCCCCTACATCGCTAAAAGTTGCAACTGACTGAAAATTGATACGTACTTCAAGTGGCAGTCTCGATAATACACATATGTAAATACATCAGTTGCTTTGATACGCCTTGCTAAATTAAAAAGATCTCTGCAATTATTGATCAGAGTATGAACGCATCTTCATTTAGTGCTGCTTCTTATGTGTTTCACAAATGACAGAACAAATGTATTTTGCTATATTTTTTGATATTCTTATATTATATCCACTGAATTATTTGTTGATTCGAGCTTCCTGTCGATTTGATTATGACACGTATGGAAGCAGGGGAGGAGTATCTACCCTGATTAATATTACGATCAGGCTTAATTTATATGAACAACCATATTTAAAGAACATTTTAAAATCATATTCTAGTCCAAAAATCGACTTAGATGAAATTATAAAAAAATCTCGATTTAGTCTAACTTTGTTTAAAAAAAAAAAATTATACAAATAGAAACAAGGGCGGTATAGCTTGTAAATGAATCTCGATTTAATTGAAGTTTGTGTCAAACACGATTCAGATAGAAACTAGGACGAGGATTGGATGGTTTGCCAGTAATAAATCTGCTTCTGTGATAAGTGCAACTCATGCCCCTTAAAGTAAAAGATGTACATAAGGACTGATTATCTATTTGAATGGACTATGTCCCCATCATCGTCACATTCATCTCTACTCGAAAGCGTCTGATGTTTTGTCGATGGAAACTAATAAAAAGTTTTAAATAAATAGATCTTCATGATGCGATTTATTTCGAATTATGCAATTCACTTTTGAAATGGGGGTATGTAAATTCCATATAAGTTCTGTATTAGAAAAGATAATTGGCCATCTTCTGTCGAGATTCAACTGGTTTATCACACTTGAATGAATTTGAGAATATTTTTCGGAAATTTTTAGCATACTCGTACAATATTTAAAAAAGCTGATGAAAAGTATAGCAGAGTGTTTAAGAGAAATTAATTCATATGTAATATGTTGAAAGAATGATGCGAGTCAATCAAATTAAATAATATTTCATCAGCTTTCGTACAGTAAAAGTATAAAAAGTAAAAGAATATAGCAAAGCCGGGATTATTAGATACTTTTAGAAACTATTATCCAGTTGCTAAATGAAATGTAACGAGAAATAAATATTGACAAAATAAAGGAAATTCCAGACTAATGTCGGCAATTAAAGCTGTTTAAAAGTTACCCGCTTAGTAATTCTCTATATGTACTTTAAAGGCATCACGTAGGAAAAGTGAATTGTACTTTTGGGAAGAACAATAATTTCACATGTGTGACTTAACTGATACCAGTTTCAGATTGAGGCGTGTTCCTATAAATTGGAAATTCACAGAGGTATCATGATGATCAAGCCTGGAAAATCACTTAAAGAAGTATCCTCATAAATATATATATCTCTGCTGCCAGCATTGTCGAAACTATTCGAAAAACTACTCTTAATGCACTCAATTGCCAATTATTGAGAATAAAAACCTGATTCCCATTCACCAGTTTGGTTATAGAAAAAATTTTTCAAAAATCGATCAAATCCACGGAGCAATAAAGTAATAATATGTGTCCCCCCATCTTCCTCGATGTATCACAAGCCTTCGATAAAATGTGACATGCAGGATTATTACAAAAATTGGGGACATTTTTGACTATGCAATACTGCGGGATGCTTCCTTCATACCTCGATGACACGTATTTTAGTGTCAAGTATAAAAAACGCCCACTCTTCATTGAAAACATTTAATATTGGTGTACCACAAGGGAGAATTTTGTGGACTTTGCTGTACCTCCTTTATACATACGACTTATCAACAGAAAAGCAGAAAGTAACAGGAACATTTGTGGATGATACGGCTCTCCTGGCTGTGGAGAATACTATCGAAGACGCGACGGCTAAACTACAATAAACTGTTAATCGTATTGCTATCTTGGGCTAAGAAATGGCGCATGAAGCTAAACATATACAAATTAGGGCATATGATATTTTCACTGAAAAATATACCTTATATACCAGTTTTCATTGATGGGTTAATAATCCCACAAGTCAACGAAGCCAAATACCTGGGTATTACACTCGACACCAAATGGCCCTCCAAACCTCAACGAGAGAAGCTTAATCTAAAATTTAAGAAATTGCCCCACCATATTGGCTGATACTCTAGACTATCAATTCATAACAAACTAATGATGTCTAAACAAATACTGAAGCCGATCTGGACTTCATAAAACCAAGCTTCCTAATCCTTCCATATTATTTATATTTGGATGTTCCTGTCATTCATATTTAATAATTCATATTTTTCTGTGGTTTGCACACTTTTGCCTTCCTGCTACGAATAATTGCATCATTATATACAAAAGTCGATTATTTAAGTTTCTAACGGCAAGAAAATTCCCAACAGCTCACAGCACAATAACTGAACCAATTCTGTATATGAAAAAGCATTCTTTAGAATTTTCTAAATTTCTTTCTTAGCTTATTTTAATTAGCCGAATAGGTTTTAGGTTGGTCAACGGATGAGTCTGAATATAGATCAAATTATCCGCAAGAATTCTTGAAATGTTAAGAGAAATGAAGACGTTGCCTCAAGTCTCTACTACTCATACCTATATCGGACACACTTGCTGTATAGTTTCTGCAATTTAACGCTGAAGAGAGCACACATGATATGATGATGTTCAGTGCTCTTCACAATTAAGCTCTAATTTCACTATTGCAAGTGTTTTAGTACAGAATTCTCAACGTTCCTAATACCAAATTGAACATGTCAACGTAACGTTTACCATTAATTCCCAAGGAAAATAACAAATGTGCCTCATGAATATTAATCAGAACCTACTTTGCTACTTAAGGCGCATTTATTGTTTACCTGAGTAGAATCCTTTGACAGCAGGTGTTGATGTGGCTAATTAATGAGCTCCCGAATGCCACAACATTGCTACATGGGCAGCACCTTGGGCAACACAAAACAGGCGCAGACACAGAGACAGACATTGAGAGGAAAACATAACAAGCACAACAAATATGCGGGTTAATTGAAAGGACAAGCCGTAGTTATGCGGTATACATGAGGGAGTGTGTGTGTGTATGTTGCTTTGGTATGTTGCAGGACAAATGTCGTTTGGTTGTACTCACTGCAAGAGTCTGCAGGCATGTATTCCTACCAGAGCATTTCAGGATTGCTCCAAGACCAGATTGCGTTACATTTTTCTCAACCGAAACTATTTTCAACATTTGTATGCAGGATAATTCGTATCCGCACGGCGCGCCTTGTATGCGTAGCAGGTGGCAAGTTGGCAAGACACACAATGCTGGTTCTTCCTTTTGGCTCTTTTTTTCTTTCTTTCTCTTAAGATGATTTCCGTCCTTTGTTGCTGCAAGCAGTCAATGGTTAGTTCTCAATAAAAATGCTAAAAAGGGTTGCTGTGTCACTTGTTCGCTGGTAGGTATGCATATGGGTATTCCCGTATTCATATCCCGCTTCATGCATATGCATTGCTGTTCCCAATTGCAGTGCTCAGCAATTTGTTGCACCTGCTGTTCGCTGATTTTTCAAGCTGTCTATAAAGTAGTAAAAAATATTGGATGGCAGTTTATTTTCATTTGTGCCACTATCAACGCATATTTACACCTTATGTTGCAATATGCTACAGATTGGTAGATGTCATTGTTCAGAAGGTGGTACGCACAGCAGCGGGAATCAATTTGATACAATTTATTTAATTCGAATTCTTTTCAAAGCAGTTATTAGATTAAGTTTAAATACTGGTGATACTATACATGCATTAGTCAGATGCACTTCTTACAAACTTAATTGGAAATCCAAGAAGCAACCATCTGATAAAATATTCTTAATCCTACAATAAACCGATACAAATTTCAATATAGAACTTGAATATTTCTTTGTTGTGGGCAATTTGCACTTTTGGCACTTAGATTGACTGGGACATAATTTCTTCAAACGATTTATTTTCTTAGCTTATTTCTATTTTTCTTTTATCATCAGTATCCACCGACATGCTGGCATAGAAGCGAACGTGACTGCTGACGAACTTGCAAGGAAGGGGACTGCAACACGATTTATTGGCCCAGAACCCTTCTATGGTGTAGGCAAGGGCAAGCTGTTCAATCACCTCATCGATGAGGGACACCATAGGCACAGACATTGGGTTAACATACCATGCCTAAGGCCATCAAAGAGTCTGCTAGGGACACACCGCCTAAAGAGATTCGAATCACTCTTCAATCATCTATCTAAAAATAATCTTAGGATGATGATAAGCCTAATCACAGGACACTGTAAACTGAACTCACATATGGTGAGCATGGGGGTCATCTTGGAAGGTTCCTGAAGATCCTGTATGAAGGAAGAGGAGACGTCTTTGCATGTGCTGACACAATGTCAAGCTCTCATGCACACCATCAGGAAATACTTGAGATTCTTCCAAAGCTCTGCCAGTTATGTGAAACCTCTGTTGCCAAAACTTGTCATCAGGTTTATCCAGAGGAGAGGACTTAAAGATGTACTTTGAACCTCTGATGGGGGCACAATAGATCGAAAGGTCATTGTACTTTAAATCCCCTACACAATAATAGTATTAATAATCCACCGATTTGTTTCTATCCAAAATAGCTATCAAACGTTTCATATTTTTAACTTACATGTATCCTGATTTCGTCATCACTTACCGCCGATTTGATTGTAACTAAATTAAGTATCCACAGTATATTTTTTACTTCTTAACATAAAAGTCTGCTTAGGAATTTCAGATATTTATCATTTGAAACATTGTTGCGACAGAAAACTTCATTTACTAAGGTCGCTTACTTAACTTATCCAAATCCCGTAGCTTAATATTGACTTAAGAAGGATGTAAAATTAAATTTCCGTATATGGACTAATTGTGGTTGAAAAGGAAAATATCTTCATTTCAAGCCCTTTCTTGGATTCGGAAAGTCACATCACCATTAGAACGAAGTTTGAATCATAATTGTGTCCTTAGGATGTAGGCCCCGATTAATTTTCTCGTGATTATCGGTTCTGGAATATTAAGGACAACAATAAAAAAACGAAGGTGTTATAATTACGGCACCTTGATGGATATACGTATTAAGTGGCATGAACATGAATTGTTTTTCCTCTATCAAGTCGACATAAAGAGTCTGCTTAGAATTATCCAGAACTCTGAGTGGCTAACATAATTACTGGTGTAAAAGTAGGGTGTCTATCCCCACTTGCATTGTGGTACCACAATGGGACGATCTTGATCCTTCCTCCATACATCGATTGAGTTTCGAATTCTATGTAGTTTTTTGCCGAAGTCTATTCATATAATTATCTAATTCAGTTGAGAATTAATTTATTTGTAAGGGACAGAGTTTAATACCTCGCAAAAAAACCCGTATCACTAACATTGATTGTGATTCTATTGCTTTATAAAACTATGATAAAGCGTGGATTATTGGTAACTATAATGCGAAGCGTGGATTATTGGTAACAAGTTTGATGCATATATTTTTAGCTTATGAATTATTTTTTAGTCGCTTTGTTTGATTGAAAGATGCCATCAAACATGAATAGCGATAAATACCAAAAGATGTAAATGAGGATGAATCAATCAGTCATCCAAAAGTCATTTTATGGAATAAGCTGCCGCTCTCTAGATTGGCATTAGGAAATCAGGAATCAAGAAAGTAGGAATAGGGTCGATTTTCACACCATCTGAGAGATCTGTAGAAAAATTTCAGCTTTTAGGATAGAACTAGTAGTTCCGTCAAATGCCGGAATCGCTTGAAACCTGTGCTCATCAAAATGCACATCTGATTAGTTTCTTCTTGTTAATAATAACTTAATTTCCCCAGGCCTTTCACCACTACTGACCTGCTGGCACATTTGCGAAACAGTTGGCCAACTTTTTATCTGAGTGTATGCGAACGATTCCTTTGCCACTGCACTGACTGCAGAAAAATATTTACCCAATTATAATTTTTGACAATTCTTTTAATTTATTTGTTGCTTATTGTGAAAGATATCAAATTTTGCAAAAACGAAACGAAAATAAGACAGAGTGAGATTGCAGTAAAAACAAAGAAAAATCAGCCACAGCCGAACTGACCCACTTGCAGAAATCATCTTTGTTAGCTTATTTTCGTGCAACTTTCATGTGATTAATAATTGGCACCTTCGGTTGTAGGGGGGCGCTACGCAATATCATCAGCGTCAGAATCAGCAGCAACATAAATTTAGACTCATTTGTGGCTGGTTAATTTTTGCCATCTCCGAAGCACTCGAAAGTTCAGCGCACAAAGGAGCGCAGACGCAGCCAAAACGCGAAAAATGTGTGTGCGCCTGCGCAGATAGCAGCAATGCCATGCGAATCGAACACATGCTGCGTGCGTAAACTAACAATTCATTGCTGCTGCTGCTGCAGTTGCCGGTACTGTTGCTGCTGCTCAGTAATGCCAATTTTTGCTTTGTCCTTCGCTGCATTTCTCTGCAACGAAATTTATTGCCTTAATTAAAATAATTGTTAATTAATAAGATCACATGTTGTAGATAGGGTGGCGAGAGTTCAGCTTTGTTGTTGTTACTCTTTTTGTTGTTGTTGTTTTTTTGGCATTGTGCAGTTGCACAAGTGCTGCTTTTCTTTAGTAAAAAATAAGCTCATTTTAATTAAAAAGTACACCACCACCACCACTCAAGGGACTCTGCGTTCGGTTTGAGCGGTTGGTTTAAGTTGTTGAGGGGGAGCAGGGTGTATTTTAATTTTTATTGTTGTTGTCTTTTTATTTATTTGCTTCCTTTGACAGCGCAACGAACGCCACTTAACGCTTTGCGCTCATTACGCGTACATTATTTGCGCAATTGTTTTCCCGAGTGGGTCCTTATGCCAGCCGCTCTTTATGAGTGCCGCCGCCACGTCGCCTGTACAGGTACATTGGCGCCCTATTGTTTGGCCTGCTTCTGCTGCACTTTTGCCTCTATATATATATGCCTTTTTTTCGTTTCTTTTTATTTTTCAGTTTTGGTGCTTAGTAATTTCAAAAGTTGTGCACCATGACAATGAATGGTGCTGTTGCTGTCCCTACTCCTGCTACAGCCGCTCCTGTGGCTACTTCTGCTGCTGGTGCTGCTGGTGCTGCTGTCGCTGCCGTTTCTGACAATGAGTTTAAGTGTATGAGTTCTTATCTCGTTTGCCATGTTTGCTGTCATTGCAAATTTTATAGTTTGACAGCTTACATGCGCCACAATACTGAAGTCGATCCAAGTAAGTAGCACTGTCTCTGCTCTGATCTGCTGTGAACTGTTCTGTGCCGCTCTTAGCCGCTTATTAGTACGGATGTACAGCATAGTTTAAGTGCAGCAATTGCTGCTGCTACTAGGCAACCGCTTATGTGGAAATAATGACGATAGTCAGCACAATGAGCCGCAAAATGCATCTCTGGTTACGTTCCTGGCGCTAGCGCCATTTATATTGTTTTTTTAGATGTTGCTGGGGCTTTACTCTTTATAGTTTGATGGCCGCAATTAAAATTACTACCGCTGTCATGTTTTGAAGTAGTCATTTATTTTTTATTTAATAAATAATGTTTACGATTTTTTTAAGCTTAGAATTATGCCTCTATCATTGACATATTGAGGGAAGTACAATTTAGTCACTCATACGTCGGGCAGACGGACATATGGTACGCTCAAGTATGATCTTTCGGGCGATTTTTCTTATAGATTATTTTAGTGTTGTTAATACTTGACATGAAAAAGTGATAACCTTACATTTTAATGTTGACTGAAACCAAACTCTTGGATACCTTTTGTAAAGCCTAATTTGATTAATTAAATTTCAGGGTCCGAGCTTAATTGTTCGACTAGTACCGAGGTAAATTTGTGCTCACTATAAATTCCAAGCTAAATGATTGGTTTCAAGTGAATGCAAAACATATTTCAAATGGTAGTTTACAGCGAGAGGATAGTGACTGTGGATTCAATGATATTTATTAGGTCAACGGTGAATTGGTCTATGAAATATATTTTTGTTGCTTTTTGCTCATTCTCATTTTCTCACATTATTCTTCAAAAGCCTTATTTTATGTGAATATATCTAACTACTTAAAAAAATTTCAAAATTGGTCTCCCCATTTGCAGGCATTGTAAAACATATATATAACAAAATGGGATATCGACGAAGTCAGTTATAGGAAGAAACTGGCCTATATTATAGGATCCTTAGAATAGGTGGGCCCTCGAACAAAATGCATTGTTGCCATGACTGACAACCATTTTTTGAAGAACGATTCTTATACAATTACAATGCAACCTTCAGAAATTTAATTTCTATAATCTTATGATTTTATTTAAATCTCATCTTGTTTGAAATATATGCAGATACAAATCGTGTTCTTCAAAGCATCATTTATAAACGTATTACATCGATATTTGAATATGTAACGCAATATGTATCCAATCATCAAATATGTACATAAAATATAGTTGCGATTGCAACTAATTAGGGTTACTTATACTCCCATAACTTATATAAATGTCATTATTGAAGACAACATTGAACTTTTCATACCCACAAACAAATATATGAGACAAAGTTAGAGAATGATACAATTATAGTATCACGAGTCTCCTGTTCATACTTCAAATCAGTGAAATTCACCACCAATAAAACATATTTTATCAGTATCCCTATTGTGAATTTATTATGGAGAGGCTGTTGGAAGCAACAATATTTTTGCTTACCAAAGTACTTAGCCTGGACCGCTTCGTAGATTGATTATATTTTCTTTTGGTGTTAGATATTTGGGTCTATCATTAAGTTTCTCGATGATCATTGTCCCATTGAACCGAAATTCTATTAATATCACCTTTTTCCGTAGGGAGGGGAAATCTTCAAAGAGACACGAGAGGGTACGCACCACCCAAGAGTGTGAGATTTTAACTCACTAAAACCACCTCCCTAACCAAAGAGTGACGCTAAGCCTCAAAGGCCTGATAGCGATATAGGAAGGATATTAAACATATGTACAGAGATATACAAAGAAAACTACTCGCGGTTTGAAAGAAAAAGTGTTATTTTCGATTTCAACATATGTTTGGATTCATTCAAACAAATCACCTCCGAAACTAAATTGAAACCATAACACACATTTCGAAACGGCGCAAAATCTAAATAGTTCCGATTACAAGGATGGAGATACAAGGGAGTGAAATTCCTTGTTCTTCTTCGAGGAGCATTAAAGTGGAGAATTCCAAGCAAAAAACTACTTTTTATTTCACTAAGAATGAGTTTAAACACAAAACATGCATTATGCATAGTTCCACGAGTTTTAAGAGAGCGGTGACGAATAAGTTTAAGACGACTCACATAAGAGGGAAGTTGAAAATTGGAGTTCCATGTAAACGAACGTAGGCAAAACAATAAAAACCGCTTTTGAAGTGATTCAACAGCATCAGAGTAACAGGCATATCTATGACAACAAACAACACTTGCGTATTCTAATGATGGGCGTACCAGGGAAGTGTACAGAAGTTTGGTGTAAAGGGGTCTTTGAACTCCTTTGACCAGCGTTTTATGAAGCCTAAAGTCAGAGAAGCTTTGTAAACTATAGTTGCAGCGTGTTTACCAAAAGTAAGTTTTTGTTCAAAGGTCACACCTAAGTCGCACACATAGGGCCGTAACTTAAACGTCAACTTTTTTACCGTATGAAAAAAAAAACATATACACTATATGTGAGTTCACCTCGAAAAAACGGGTGCCATTGTACTAAAAATTTCATATTACGAAATTGTAGTAGGAAAAGAAAAAAAGGAACAATCAGAATAAAAGAGTTTATCACTTTATAGTAATTTTTATTAGTAAAACGGAATAAAAATATAATACAGAATAATAATAATAAGAAAAATTATTTTTCCCGGAAAACCCGCACCCAAAATCAATAATAATAAACAAAATAACGTAATTATATAAACTATCAAATCTATTTAGATGCAAATTAGTATTTAAAATAATACTGAATTCATTGTTAAATGTAGACATGCTTTCGCAGAAGCATTATACATATATTTTCATTTACAAAATTCCGCAGAATTCATATATTTATATGCTGCTTTCTGCTTTGGTATTTCATAATTTGACTAATACATTGTAATTTGCCTAGAATATATTGTGTATTCATTAGATTTTTAGCTATGAATTGAAATTAAAATGCCCTCAAAAATAGTTGTTTCAAAACAAAAACAAATTATATAACATTTATTTAATTAAATATACATATGTACAGAATTGTGTTGCATTTTTCTCTTATATTTATTACTAAACATTTAAAGTAAGTTTAACAACATAGTTTAATGATAATAGATAAATATTTTCTTTTACGAGAAAAATATTTTCTTTAATTTTTTGTACTTTTGTTGGCATTAAGTTCATTAAAAAGAATAAACCAGCCAAACAAATTATAAATTTAATATAAGAATTAAATAATAGTTTTAATAAATTTATTTTAGCATATAGAGTAGTGTACTTAATATTAGTAATGATCAAAATTATTAATCAGAAATAGTATTCAATAATTTGAATTTGGTACTATTTGGAATGAGAATAGTATTAAAATATTAACAAACGACACCCCAAATAGTGTTTTTTCCGAAACTCACCAGTTTATTTACATCCAGTGGGGAATGAAAAATTGGTTTGTTTACATCCAGTGGCGAAAAAATTGCCAGCAATACAAGTGTATTCTGTGAATGTATAAGTAAGTTTCATTTCTCATATTCTCTGGTCGCACATATGATCAACGGATAACAATGGTTGATTGACAATGATGTAAGAATGAGCAGAGTGGGATGATCTGGAAAAACACATATGTCTGCATTTCTTGTAGTTCAGTTGCATACAATTTATGTTGCACCAGTCACCAAGAACAGTTAAATCATCTTGAAGCAGCTGAGGTTCATTAAGGTTATTAAATGAAGGAAAAATGTTTATGTCATCAGCAAACATAAGAATGTTGCAATGGGATATACGCGAAGCAAGGTCGTTTATAAAAATTGAAAATTGTAAAGGACCTTGAATCTATATCTTGAAAATCTGATGATATATATCAGGACTTTCTTGTAGCAATAAAACAAGAGAAATGAATTTTAAAAATACTATAAACATTGTTACAACACAAATGAAATTATTTCCAACATCACTCCTTTATGCAGTATATAAATAAGATCTGGATGAAAAATAAGACTACAGAGTCTGTTTATCCGGTCAATAAATAATATTTACATCGTATCTTCGTTGCTGCTTAAAAAAATGTGTGAATATATCATTTCCTTCCTCAGTTTCAATACTTGTTTTTTTGTTAGACGTTTTGTATTAGTGGAATATTTACATTGAAAAGGGAATTATTCAGTTTCAGGAGCCATTGCCAATAAACCTCCTTGTTCTGCTTATTATGTCAACAATAAAATTGCAATATGTTCAACAATGAAATTATATTTTCTTTAACAAAAGAATTACATTAAATTTATACATAATTTTATTTTCATATTGTATATAACTATAAATTAATTTCTGCATCTGTTTAGTAGGACAGGTGGGCTGATTCTTTAAGCGTCGGCTGTCGGTATTTTTTTCCAGGTATATGAGTGAATATGCGCTCGAAATTTAATACCAAGGATCCAGTCTCAAGTTCTGCCTCTTAGCCGATCCACACTAGAGAAAGCTACATGTATTTAAATGAATGAGGTCCGCAGCATTGAAGTGCGGGAGTTGAACAACACTAACAACAACACTATTAAATGTTGGAGTGTCTTTTTAATGCATCTATCAGCAAAGGTGCCTTGCCAAAGTCAACTTTGATAGTTCCGACACACAAAAAATATGGAAGACATGCTGAATAAAGCATACAAAAAGCGATTTTTCGCTATGAATAGGATTTTCGGTCGCAACTTACGAATTAAACAGTTCTGATTATTGTAGTGAAATAAAATATTATACTCTAAAATAGTAACTGAAGGAACTTTTATTATTCAGCTTTTGTCTCTCAAAAAATTGTTAATTGGCTAAACTTGTTTTGGATCTTTTCATTCAATGATTTGGTATGTCTTACAAAACCATGACTACTACACATTATTTTCGCCATTGAATTGAGTGATATCTGGGGAATCGGTTTATATTCAATACAAAGCTGTCTGATTTATTGATGGTGTTTGATATTCAAGAATAGTTTTGTTTGTATAAGGCGACTCAAGCACCTTCAATTACAAGTCAGGAGTCCCGAAGCAATCAGCTGCTGTGTACTAGTGTACCTCACTAGAGTACGAGGTGTGATCAAAAAAGAAACGTTATTGTGTGATCAAAAAATAAAGTATTTATTTATTCATCAACAACTATCTTGTCCCCTTCAAAGTAATTCCCCTCAGATATAATACACTTATGCCAGCGTTTTTTCCAATCCTCGAAACACTTCTAAAACGCTTTTTTTGGTATCGCCTACAGCTCCTGTTTCGATTTTTCTTTTATCTCCTCAATCGTAGCAAAACGCTTTCCTTTCATTGGTGTCTTCAGTTTTGGAAAGAGGAAAAAGTCAGCGGGGGCCGAGTCCGGTGAATACGGCGGTTGAGGCATGATAACGGTTTTGTTTTTGGCCAAAAACAGCTCCTGAGCGATGTCCATGCGAAGTTGTTTTTGCTCAAAATTTAGCAATTTTGGAACAATCTTCGCTGCCGCACGTTTCATGCCTAAAACATCCGTAAAAATTGCTTGGCATGAGCCGAACGATATACCAACATCATCAGCAACCTCTCTGATAGTGATTCGACGATTATCCAAAATCATTTTCTTCACTGCGTCAATGTTTTCATCGGTTGTTGACGTGCTCGGGCGACTAGGACGAGCATCGTCATTGACATCTTCTCGGCCTTCCTTAAACCGGTTATACCACAATTGTACTTGTTTTCTGCTCATAGCAGACTCGCCAAAGGCCACAGTAAACATTTCAAATGTCCTTGCGCATTTAATTTAATTTTTTACACAAAACTGAATACAGTTTCTTTGATCCATTTTTTCGAATAGTACAAAATCTTTTTATCTGTCAAAAACAAACTGACAATCCAAAATGGTTGGTATTGCCAACATATATAACAGACATGTGTACCAACATAAAACAAAAAAAAATGCGAACATCGAACATACGTAACTCACGAAAATATGAAAATAACGGTTATCTTTTGATCACACCTCGTACACTGACGACCATACAATAACATAAGAACAGAACATTGTTGGCATCAATATGATAATTGGAAGATATGATTATGAACAATTAGAAATAAAATAGGAATAATTTATATTAGATAGGGTAAGACAAAATATGTGTCAAAATGCTATAAAAGGGAATTTGAGCTAAATAAAGATGAGATTGAATCTGAACATTTAAATTAGCATAACTGCTCTAGACTTCAATTCTTTCTCAGTGCTCTCAGTTAGACTTAATTTTGAGATCAGCACAAAGCTTACCTTGACCTGCGGTAAACTCTGCCGGTTCTAAACTTTGCTACAGGGCGCATAACCGCTTCCCTAGGATCTTTTTTTTACTGAGATATATTGAAGCATACTACATACAAATCTTGCTTTGTAGTGCTTGACGATGCTGCTGCCATAACAAATATATTACTACACGACACATAATCTTTAAACCTATATACATACATACATATGCAAGTTACGGGATTGCTCGGCTTCATTTGATAGGAGGAAAACTTAAATTAAAATTATTTGAGATAATTTTTAATTAAAGCGGACGCTTCTCCATTGCAGCGCACCTTATTTTACGATAAAAATATGCTCATAATGTATTTTGTTCTTATTTATTGCTGTTTTCCGTCTATTATCCAAAACAAACCCTTTTATCTATACCACACTTTCCTTTAAAACCATAAAGTCCTTACAAGAGTACATAATTTGAAAGCTGTTTGATCACGCCTAAAAATCTGTGATTTAAAAAAAATTCAACCCACTCAGTTTGACTCGAATGTCATAAAGTAAATATTGAACAAGATTACAGCAGATGAATAAAACACAAAATCAGAACACATCCTTGAACATAAAAAATCACCAAACATTTAATTAAATTTTGAAGGCACGATACGATGATGAAAAATAAAGCGCATCCTGTTTGCATAAATAACAAAAAGAATACTAATAATAACAACAAAAGGAGGAGTGGAGACGCCATGGCGCTTAACACAACAACAATAAAAGCAACAACAACAACAACAAGAGGAGCATTCAATGTAGAACGCTTTTGGTACGCGCACCATTAAGGAAACAAATATTAAAAGAATACTCGCAGCAGCAGGAAAAAGCGATTTGCGCTTTCATTTGTTTATGATTATGTAAAACCGCCATAAACCGCACCGGTCCTATGCAAACAAACAATGCCGAAGGTACAACAAAGCCAAGCAAGCGACCGAGACAATAATCTTACACCAGCTAAAGTAAATAAAAGGAAGAAACGCCAACGTAGCACCACCAACGAGAGCGGGAACGACAATGTGGACAGCAGCAATCACACGCACACATCCTGCAGATAGATCCAGTTCGAGTATTTGCTGCAAACAAAAAATTCGTATCTGCCAGTTGCATTGCACGGCTGAGCGGCGGCGGCATCGTTTGTTCTCCTGCGGTCGGCACACATTTCACGGGAAATTTCTGTGTCCGTTTGCATTCGTGTGCGCTTAAGTGCGTCTGCCTTTTGACAATATTTGCCTTCGCTTTTGCTTGGCCATGATGCTCCGATGATGACAATAAATGGAAAACAAATAAAATGAAACCAAACCAAACCGAACTCAGGAGAGAAAAAAGAAACGCATCATGAGAAATGCATTAAGTTCGTTTCAATTTCATGCTAAATCAAATTTTCAGTGAAGCGCGGGGCTCAAGTTTATATTACCTGCCCGTCTATCCACCCGTTCGTGCGCTGCGTCTGGTCCAACCGTTTGTGCGGCTGTCTGTCGCTTGCATTTATATTTGCATTTGTTGCGGCTGATATCGAGCGAGCGCCACTTGTGCCGCTCAAGTGATAAGGAGGACACAAACAGAAACACATACTAATGGCAGCCGAGCTCCGTAGAGGATACAGTCCACAAGGATGCCAGCATGCTTGCATATTTATTATGAATACCTCTTTATTTTTTCTTCTTTTTTGCGTATTTTGTATTTAAGCGTAGGAAAGTGGTTCAATTTTTATCGAAATGATTAGCAGGTTGAACAAATTGAAGCGCCTTCGAGCAGATGCACAGAGGCTCAAAGGGAATTGTTTTCATCGATTTATCTGTGAGATTTCGGAATGGAATTAAGTTAATTGATTCAAAATTAGTGCCATAGCGAATTCTTCGAATTAGGTTCATGGACATTTCAATATATAGACAAACATGACAGGTGACCGCGGAATTGAAGTTATCGCAGGTATTTTGAAAAATTAACATACACGTATGTATTTCAAAATGCATTTTTTATTTATATACATATGTAAGTACGCCCACGATATCAAACTTCATTAAAATAGCATTCACAAATTCACTACATAACGAATACAAGTTCCCTTCATTTCCTGTCAAACAACATTTCCTTAATAAATTAAACACTTATCGATAGTCAGATGAGCTAAAACAGGATCAATGTTATAGGAACGTGGATTATAAATTATATTAAAAACATTATTTTCATAAAACTATGGAATTTAAAGTATGGGTTTTAAGATGTCTCAGAAATACTATTTCCACTGCCAGGTGAGAGCAAGGAATATTATCAACTGGATGTGGATGCTGGAAAATGGCACCGTAATATACGTATGTTCCCTATTTTAGAGATGTCTGGCATTGCTAGTGTATAAATTAATTGAGTTTAACTATTCATTCAGCATATAAATGAAATATGATGAACAAGCAATAGTTTTTTATTAGGGATGGGAACAATACCGATGACGGCTATTTACTCAACGATTTGGCTACTGGCGACTTCTGTATCTAAACCGATGACGTTGGTTACTGGTAACTTGCAAACAGTTATGATAGTTACTTCAAACCACAAAATCTGTTCAAACTGCCAGTGACTTTGACTGCGTTTAATTCATTGATCGATGTCGAAGGGAATCTGGTGTAGCCGGGAAGTGAAGGAAGTCAGGGCACAAATATTTATGTTTTTGTATCTGTTGTTCTTGGCTTAAGATCATCAATTAGATCCGAGACAGCAACCATTAGGGGGATAAAATGGCCCCTAAAATATCTGGCGTTACCAGAGATACAAGGAAAATTAGATAATTGAAAAATTAAAATGGGGTAACATGTGCTAAAAAAAAATTAACTCAAATTGCCACTGCGACAAATGGTCCCAGTGTGACAAGCGACATTGCTGTGTAGTTTCATATGTTTAATTAATCCGTGTCGATTTATAACTTGCAAACAAACTGATGTCTGAAACAGCGTTCAAGGTTAACTGCCTGTGACCAAAGTTCCTTCTAATTTTTCGAAAGTTGCGCAGCCTTTTTTGTACTCCGCGCATAATGGGCTTGCTCACCATATTTTTTTTATATTATCTTATAGAAGAATTATATCTAAAAATGGCAAAAACCCAAACAGACACAGGACGAATATACCTCACCCCCCAACTTGCAAACTTTTACATACGTTTTGAGCATTTATCCTCACAAATACTTTTGTACCGCGCAGTTAGCGAAAAAATTAGACTGAACATTGCCTGTGACCACAAACAATTGGAGGGTTTATCTTTCTACATAAAAAGAGGGTTGTTTAGAGGGCTAGGCTCACTATTTGAATCGCCGATTTTGGAGTATCCAGTGATTGTAGTGCCTATTTAAATTTCTGATGACTTAACTGTCAAGAATCACCATTTAACAAAAAATAGCTACTAAGCAAAACTCTTGTGACGTCAACACACAATATGCTGCATCTTACAATAGACTATTTTATCATTTACATATATTTAGAAAAGAATATACTTAAGAATTGAGCTATCTCACAATCTAGTTTCAATTTTCATTAATCTCTCTCACCACTGGTCTCACTTAATTGATCCCTCTCAACGATCACTAAACTAAGACCTGACATGATGATCGCCATAAAGAGAAATTTAATTTTTACGTATGCTTATAACATTTATTAAAATATAAAAAGATTAAAACTGACATTTAATTAGAAACGGTAAAATTAAATATTCCTAAATAATGGCAAATAAGCATACATAATATTTCATGCATTAGTATTTGTTACATAGGCTTCAAGTAGATTGAGAAGCCATAAAACACATTGATCAGATGCCTAAGACAGAAGACAGTAGGGGGTAGTAATTTATTATTATTATAATAATTAAACTACATTTTCTTCAATAGAATTATTCTAATTATCTTTGTAATGCATACCTCAAAGTACAAATACCAACCATAATAGAACAAATCCATTTCTATGAAAACTTCTCGCTATCCAACTCATTGTAGCATCTTTAAAGGCTTTATACAGCTAAACACCTGTTAAAGAAAGTTACCCTATTATTTTCAGAGATATATCATCACTTATAAGTCATATTTGAGATATCGCAATACTAGTGATAAATAAGGAGCAATTCAGCCGAGAAGCAAAGGAAAATACCAACAAAAGTGGTCGGATGTTTTAGATGTGTGTCGGAATGTCTATTCATGCTTCCTCATTCGAAACCTAATATTTTTATACTTTTTACTCTAAAAAATTTTTGAAATTGTATACTAAGTTTGTGCGAATCAACGGTTTATCAACTACCAGAAGCAGGCGAGGAAAAAAATGGACCTATACTTGTATATACAGAAATTTTCAGCGTTACTTTTTGATAAAATTTTATTTGGCCCGTCCGTCCGTCAGCCTGTTGACCCTTTTCTTCCTCCCAGTTAGAGAAATCTTAATGAGACTTATATACAGAACTAGGTTGCTATATGAGACCATTTGGACAATGACCACGCCTCCTTCCCATATATATAACTGTAGGCACCTTTTCTAAAATGAATATAACTTCGGTTGTTGGAATAGTGACGTAATTTGGTAGTAATGTAGATGTGGCTCCTACTAAACACTATGCAAAATGTAGGCGGAATATATTTACTGCCACGCCCACTATTAACACATATTCATAATTAAGAAATTTATGGACGAAACATGTGGACATTATAAACCCAACTGCAACTGGGGTTGATCTGAGAAAGAACACAACTACTTTCCAAATAAGAAACTTTTTTTATTAAAATTAAAATTGACCTTCTTCAACTTAATGCCGGAAAAAATCATCCACGCAGCGGAATAGAATCACACTGGCTCTATCTTTTATAACAGTATCATGCTTTTGGCGTATGCTGATGATATTGACATCATTGGCTATAAAGCTCAAGCAGTGAGTGCTGCGTACCGGCTTGGAAAGAGAAGCAAAGAGAGTGGGACTAAAAGTGAACGAGGGTAAAACCAAATGCATGCTGGCAGCATTTAAGGAGTCCCATCATCACGTTGTTGTTGGCGACTGCAACTTTGTAGCTGTGAAGTATTTTGTCTACCTAGGGACCAGTATCAAAACCGCCAACAACAACAGTTTGCAAAATAAACGGAGAAATACTCCACCTAACAGGTGCTACTTTGGGCTTAATGGGCAGCTAAAGACTAAAGCCCTTTCTCGATGACCAAAACTAACTGTGTATAAGTCCCTCATCATTCCCGCCATGCTATATGGAGCAGGAAGTTGGACGATGACAAACAGTGACAAGCAGGCGCGTTAGGCGCATTTGAAAGAAAAATTCTGCATAAAATCTTTGGACCTATATGCGTTCGCGCGAGTATCGGATTAGATGGAACGATGAGTTGTACGAGCTATACACCGATATTGAAACAGTCGAGTGAATCAAAATCCAGCGGCTAGGGCACGTCGTGCGAATGTATGAAACTGCTCCAACTAGGAAAGTCTTCGATTCGATGCCCCAAGATGGAGATTGAAAGTCCAAGATCAGGGAGACATGTCTGGACGCGGTTTTTCCAACTGGGGTCTGCGTGGGTTCAGCAGAGACGACTGGCGAAGGCTAATTATGCGGCATTGACCCACTAGGGTTGTGAGCCAACTAAGAAGAAGAAGAAGAATATGCATTGGGTCCTTATTAGTGCATGTAAAATCTGGCACCGTAATACTACTCCAAAATATTATTACTAGGTTCCTGTAAAAGACTGATCGCATAAATTTTAAGCTATAGTTCAGGGTACAAAGTAGCATTAAAGATCTGGCAAATTATAAGTGATTTATTTTTACAGCCACGACTATTGACACATTTTTATAACTTAACACCTATACAGAATTTGTGGACGAAATTTTATACGAATACGTATATTGACGTTACAAAGCTATTGACAGGAAATAGGGCGAGGCTTCCATCCCATATAATGAATTTTGGGGAGAGCACTAAAAATTACACTAGTTATGATCCTAGAGATGATATATGAATAACATGTATATCCCTAGGGTTTAGCTTGCATGCACAAGGGGTAAGGGTAAAAGGTATTTTGAAGGGTGTCTAACCCGAATTCAACTTTCTTTACTTGTTTGTTTTTGATTCATTTGTTTATTATAGAGTCTGTGATGGGTCTATGGGAGAACAATTGTTAACTTCTTAATACTTCGATATTTTAAAGACAAGCTAATGTATCCAAACAAGCCCCTATTTGAAAGATTTTATACATCATATAACATTACTGAATGCAAGGTGGTTATTACCCAGCTGAACACAACTGAACTGCTATATAATATCACCAATTTTATCAGTCCGAAACGTGTACATATATTTTGGGGTGCTTTGGAATATAACTATAAAAAAATTATTTATTTTCTACCTCTTATACATAAGTTCTACCACTACATAAGTTCTTGAAAGTCAAAGTTCTCTAATTTTTCAAGATCATTTCATTTATTCTTGTCCAATAATTTGAGCTGTATTCGTTCTTCGTATTATAAACTTTCTTATCATGCTTGTAATTAGTGCAACCAGAACAAACATATTCATTAGGTCCGGGGAATTAACTTATATTTCAGTACCGAAATTCATTGTCATATTCATATAAATAAAGCAGATAAAGGCCTTACTGATGAGTTTTAGAGTTTTCCAATATTGGTTATTTCTACAAGAAAAGCTTTAGTTATATACCGAATATTCTGATTCAAAGAACTCTCTCAATGTTCCATATTCGAGACCACTTGCAGCAGATCTTCTACCAGGAAGTTTTCTGTTGTTTTGTGATTTAATTTTAAAATATTTGGTTGAACTTATTAATTTTTCAAGCAATATAAGAATACAATAGATATAAGTACAACTAAAGTATGGAATCACAACGGACATAATCAGTTGTTGGGTCTGATGTCCATACTATAAACTGGTAAATGCCGGCAAAGAGTTTTGGCTCATTTAGGTCCCAACTATGAGTATTTTCCCATATTTTAATGGCATAATTATTATGATTATAATGGGTCCAGACTTCCAAGAACCTCTGGTTCTAGACTACACATGAACTGGACTAAACTCATTTTCTTTTTCGCGACAATATCTAAAGTGGTATGCTCTTAGATGGAACCCCCAGAGTACACATTTCAGTTGTAAGCAAATATACTTTCCACCTATTTTCAATTAATCTATTAATCAACATCCTTAATCGGTATTTCAATTCTTTCTTACACTTAAATCAAACCAAGCACAGCTCTTAATATTTAAGGAATATTAAAGTTCTAATAAAATCTTTATGAAATCCCCAAACCTAAGAAAACTGAAAAACCGATGACGTTGGCTATGATGTTGGCGATGATGGCGATTGATGCTGCTGCTGGCCATAAAGTGGAGTGCAGCGATGCGGAGTTGAGTGCAGTGCAGAAAACAAAATTCCATACAACAGGACGAGGAAGATGAAGAAAAGCGTACCACAGTGCGCGGGTATTTCTCGCAAACGTGCACTTTTCCGCTTGTTAGTTCGCGTTCGCTGCGCTCAGCCGTGAGCTGAGGTGATGCGATTTTCCACAATTTCCTTTTTGTTTTTATTTTTTTACTATTATTTCTTCCAATGATTTTTCTCCTCTATTTTTTCACAACAGAATATTTTTATGTTTTCCACACAATTTTTATTTATTTGTATTATTTGCTTTTTTCTCTCTGTTTGTGGTTTATGGCATTATTTGTGATTTTTTAGGAAGGTTAAAGACGAGATAACCAAAGTCAAGTGAAGAGCAGAGATCTTTATCTGTAAAACATTTTGAGCGCAGTTATTTTTTAAATAATTTTGATTTTCTTCTGACTCGTTTTCTATTTGTTTGCTCTGCTGTCAGTGCAGTGTTTCGATTTTGTTACATAGTGTTTTGTTCTGTTATTCGAGTTTGCAGTTTGTTGCTTATTTTACCACTTTTTGCACTCAGTTTAAAGTCATGGCATAGTCGTAAAGTTATCAGCATTTGTTAAAATCATTGCAATCGTTCTTCTTTTGGTCGCTGCTCCTTTGCGCTGGCTCCACGCGTCTCCCACATCTGCTGGATTTTAGCAACTTCTCGGTATATCAGTCAATAACGACACACACTCCACTCCGTCTTTAATGATTTAAGCGTTTGTAACGCTTTTGCCCTGCTCAACTTTCACATCGTTCGCCTGGGTTAGTTTAGGTTGCCGCTTCTCTGCATCACCGCTGCTGGAAAAATCGTTATCGTCGTTTATTGACTACCGCACCCTTTTCGTTGTTTATAGGTTTGGTTCTTGCTTTTCGCCGATACGCCATAAATTGGTTTGTTTTGTGAATTATTAACAATTGACATAGGAATTTGCTATCGTGGCTAGCGCACAGAATGTGAGGAACTCTGACTGCATGTGGGTCAGTGGTACAAAATATTGCAGGTTTTGCCGAGATGCCTTTTTTGATAAGATGACTTTTGTATGGGAGATGTAAGGCGGATAGGTTTATTTGTAGTTTGATAGCAGATAATTGCGAATGGTGCAAAGAAAAATGCTAGGCCTTGGACGTATGTGCAATCTTAAAAGAAAACTGTTGAGCGAAGAGAATTTAGTATATGTCCAGCATCATCGTTGATTCAAGGACTTTCTTAGACCTTTTTTACATAGTTTCCCATTCGAGCCCTGATATTCGGAATTTAAAGCATACTGAAATGAGAACATCAACAAGAAATATTCAGTTGTCCATCTATGAATTTGCATATTAACAAATTAAGAGACTTAGTATGATTATAAACTCAACACAACTAGACTTAGTAAGTCACGATATTATTGACGTTGCTACAGGACCTAAACAAATTGTCAGATATCATTGCTAATACCTCTCTTAGTTATTTAGTGCTGCAAAATCTTTCCTTACTATTACAATAATATCGAAGAGAGAAGAGAGCTCTATTTCTGTATTATTCACTAGGGAACTTTCAAATGTTACGACTGCCTGAGAGCTGGAAACGAAATAAAGTAAATTACGGATCGGTTCCCGTGTTAATACTATTATTATATCTTAGGCCATAATTAATTCTGTCTTCAAAAGTTTATTGAATTGAGTACTAGCAACCAAGACCTTTGACTCGAAGAGAAAAAGATTTAGAAACAAGATTTTCAACACCCTGATATGGAAGGTTGCAATCACACGACTGTGATTCTAATATGCGTAAGTACCATAAGATCGCGAAGGCCGATATGGTAATAATCGATAAGAAGGTGAGGTGCTAGAGTGGCAGAATTGAGGTGGAGGCTTCTGTGGAAACATATAAAAGTTATAGATTTTAACATTATTTCTCAGCGAATTTATTGACTAGACAAATTATAGATTTTAGTGGGTCTCACACCCTGAGGGTCGCAGGTTCAAATCCTGCCACGGGGTTGGTTTCCAAAATGCTTCTTTCTATAAAATCTTTTTCTCTTCGAGTCAAAAGCCTCTGTTGCTAGTTCGCACTCCCCCAACACCTTGCACTCATAATTAAGAGATAACAATAATAATAATAATTTTAGTGGGGTTCAGCCGAACCCTTACGGAATATCAGTTATGAAAAAATATCAGATGGTGGGCATTTGTTCTTTCTCCTTCATTTCGCTTCCAGGATTGTAAAATGCCTACTCTTAATCAGATATTAGTTAAAATAGAGAATCTTCGATAGAGAATCTTCAATTGGATTTGTTGCTTAAATGCTTGAGGATAGTTGTCCCTCTGCGAGATACCTGCGATCCCATTTATGGAAATATTAAATCGATCTGATAACTGGCGCGTTAGCGTAGTTTGTCTGTTGGAAGCTTTGAAGAACAAGTAAACTGTAGCCTCGATAGTGATGACGTCAAATTGGTTTCGTGAACATATTCAGGCGACTACCAATATTGGTCTAATGCATGTACTTTTTGATTCACTTTTCTATGCTTTAATGACTGATTGACTAATTTAATGAAAACGCAATGTTTTTCTGAGTGGAATGGGAAATATAAAATAG
Source organism: Clusia tigrina (assembly GCA_920105625.2). Classification (NCBI taxonomy): domain Eukaryota; kingdom Metazoa; phylum Arthropoda; class Insecta; order Diptera; family Clusiidae; genus Clusia; species Clusia tigrina. Next base: position 27,851,205 of record OV050030.1, on the reverse strand, counting down.
AGCAGAAGAGAGAGAGGAATGTTATTATTTGACATAGAAAAATAGACATAGTATTCATTCAATTCGTTAAGAATTGTCCAGCGTAGACTGTGATGTGGTGCAAACTAGTGCCATTAAATCTCTGCCAATTTTTTGAATCCTTCAGTTCGAATAATTGTGGACGATTTCTATAAATTAATGTGGAGGAGTTTTATCATCAAGCAAAATGCATATATATGGGGCGGTTAGGATATCTCTTACAAACAAATGTTATTAAAGATAAGCTCCATAAACAATTAAGCAGGAAATGCCTCATAAAGCCACTTTGATATGAGGAACACATTTTACTTAGTCCTTCTGTGGTAAAATTGTCTATTAGTTACATTTCACTCACTCCGACTGTAGAAAGAAACTGATTGTCGCTTAAAATAAAACCAATTCGAATAAAAGTTCTGTAATAAAGTTTCAAACCAATGGTATTTTGTACATAAGATACTTTTAATATTATTCACGTCGTCTTCAGGTGCTCAGAAAGAATCCAGTCGTTCTGTTCTCTACTGTAGATTCTATAATCAACCACTAACACAAAGTCCCTATGCATGGTTCCGTTCACTTAGAAAAATAAAATTGATACATCTGCCCAGTATATTGGAAACTGGCGAAATATTGCAGCTTCAGACAAGAACACTTCTGAAACATGAATCGCCAATACAATCAATAGGACAAACGGGGTACCGGATATGCTTTACAGCATTGCTGCCATTAAAGCACAGATGCAGTAAATGAACCTGATCCATATTAAATGCAAGTCTCATTTGCAATTTTATGCAGCAAGTGGCAGGAATGTGGCCAGGTCTCAAGCAATCAGGATGTAAACGACGGTAATTTCTCTGCGTTAATTCAACGAACACTTTAAGTGTAATGAAGCAAAAGCGTATTTTTATGAAGCCGTTTAGTTTTGTGTTGTGTTTTTCATTACTGCCTTCACACAGATTGCCAGTAAGTGCGAATTAATTTTGTAGGAGCTCAATTTTATTATTGGCGTTAAGTTCTACTAGAAATCGATCACGCTTCAATACACCAATAAATTGCATAACAATAAAGCAGCTAACAGTGAATGCAGCAAATAGTATACAACAACAACAACAACAACACAAAAACAACAACACAACAACGAAAACAATACGAAAAACTTCAATATACAAGAAAAGCGGCAGCACCAGCAGCAGCAAGCAACTTGCCAAATTACTAACAATAGCATATATTGTTGAGTGCAACAACAGCAACAACAGCACCACCAACAACAATAGCCAAAATAATAATACAACAACAAGTAAAATGATTTTTTCATTTGATTGATTCATGCTGTAAAACTCACATGCAGCTAAAATTTACATACAACATGAGCGCGCATACTCACACATTGGCAACAGCCACAGCGAATCATTCCCAGGACAAGGTGCGCCAATTTACAAATTTATAAGATACAATGAATGACCTCGCAAAAATGCTGCAGGCAACATGAGCGCTATGAGAGTTCAAATGCGCGGCCTGCCCACCAATCTACCCCGTCGGAAAAGGATATTTCATCACTTGTTTTTATAAGTAATTTTTCTTCATACTGTTTATTCTAAGTTTGGAGTAGTTAAATGCGGTTGTTGTATAGAAGATCGGGAACTTAAGCAGGTCTGGAGACATTGCATTAGTTAACATGATGTATGAATATATAAACACGAGTGTGTCATTTCATACGAGATCTTAGTATCAAAGTAATATAAAACAAAAGAAAAGATAAACAGAAAACAATCTCTTTGCTTAAAATTTGTAATGCATTATTATAAGATTATATATAAGATACGATTTTATTCAGCATATTTCTATATAAGGAAAAGGAGATCCTATCATCTTTCTACAGACTGCAAGCGTTCTCGTCTACAATTGTTCACCCGACCCGTGGATTCTTGAAATCACAGAATCATTCATTCATTTAATCAATCACCTCATTCTCTATTACGAACAGCACCACAAAAATAAGGTTTAAAATTTAGGGAACGATTTCTTCGTTAACGATATAGAAACCGACTGATAGTCTTGACACATTGGGTGACAACTCGCTAAAGACTGGTGTTTTTGCACAATATAAAATCCGACCTAACGGGAATGGGGTTCGTTGTACGCTTAGGTTAGGTTAGGTTATCGTGGTAGCCGGTCTACAGACCAACTCACTCAGACCAACTCACTCAGACCAACATGGGTCTATTGTGATAAGACCACGTAAGAATACACCTAATTTACTCGTCACACCATTTCGAAGCCCTAGTAAAGATCAAGATTTGTTTGACCTTCGCGCCAGACACTTCCGTAAGTGAGTTAAAAGCATATTTGCCTAAAGAGACCGCTTTGCTTCTAGCCAGAGCGGGGCACCTACAGAAGAGATGTTCCACAGTCTCCTCCTCCTCCTCATCCCCACAGCTTCTGCAGTGTTCATGAGAGAATACTCCCAGCCTGAAAGCATGCCTGCCGAATAGCCAATGACCAGTTATAAAAACCACGACCTTACAGATATTTTCTGTTGACAGGGCAAGCAAGTCTCTAGATTTCCTCCTATTAAGCTCCGGCCACATTGGCCTAGTCGTTAAGGAAGAGCCCTCGTGTGCCCAATACCCATTGGCCTCACGCACGTCCCTATCCTTCAGCATCAGTTTACAGGTGGCAATTGGTATTCCAACCTCGCATCTGTCCGTGCATTAAGGAAGGTCGATGCCCCGTCTGGGTAGCGCATTAGCCCCCACAGTTCCCCTCAATATTCCTATGCCCCGAAACCCATATTCGGCGTACCCTAAAAACGGTGCTGATATCATTTAGGGCTGCCTGGCAGTCCTGAGCAATCTTTGATATCAGTGCCACCGAGTTCATTAGCTTGATGGCCGTCTGGCTATCCAAGTAGATATTTATAATGGTCTTTGTTAAATCGTTTCTACTTAAATAGACGGCTACCTTCTTTATGGCTAGGACCTCTGCTCGATAAACACTGCAGTGGTTCGGGAGACTGAACGAAATCTCCAGTCCCAGTTATTTTGAGAAAACTCCAAAGCCGGCTCTATCATCAAGTTTGGATCCATCGTGTACCTACAAGACATTTGCAGTTCATACATGGGCGGGTGTTCTGGCTACAGATTAACTAGATAACTGGAATTGGAAGATCTTTCTGGACAATATCTCTTCACCCTTTGATCAATATTTCTGCTATTCTGGATGGAAGCATAAAACTCAATATATCAGTAGAGTATCTTAAATATGTCAATTAATTAGTTGAATAACTTTGGGTTTTATAGAGAATCGCATTCGTGGCCAAACTTGAACTCCAGAAGGAATTTTGTTCACAAACAATTCAATATGTGGTAGAATACATTTAGTTGAATAATGTAGAGAGAAATTTTTATAGAAAATTTGAATGACTGAGAGAGACATTACAAGTAAGCTTTTGAGATTCTTAGAGGATTCATCGAATTCAAATTTCGAATTTTTTAAGCCACTTGGCTATCTTCCACTTCGAGGTGAGGGAAGAAAGGATTCTTGAAAACCAATTGAATTTTGAATTACCTAAAAGCAGCACTTCGGATGCATATTTACTCCAGACTTCAGACTGAAATTGTTGCCTTTTTCTGTCTTGTTTATTTAAATAACTATGTGTATTAAAACAGTTTTGACAGTTTAGAAATTCGATTGCTGTGATTTCCTTATCTGCCGAGATTGAGCACTTAAAACACTGCAGTTCAGGCACTGAACAGTTTATACAAATATTAATTTCTTAAACACCTTTTTGAGTATATTTACTAATGAAACAGTTACAAAGCAAAGTCTGTATTGCTGATAATCAGGAAGATGGTTCGATAATTCATTGTGATTCAACTTAGAAAACAAAAGAATGTTGAAAATGTAAAACAAATAAAAATAATCCGCATTAGTGTTTACACTTTGGGAGAGTTTGGTGGTGGGTCCTTGCCACATATTCCTTAATACACTAAAATTAGCTTTATGGGGGAAATCTTAAGAAGAAGGCGGCCACTGTAGCAATAACGGATACTATAAAAACTAAAAACCCTGTCATACTTTAACTTAAACTCTTTGGGAATAAAAAATAAATTAACTGCGGTTGCTGCAAATAAAGAACTGAATTAAGAGTTAGGTTGTTCCTTTTCCGACTGGGTGGACAATCATTCTGCAATCCTATACAGCGAGTTTTGCCTGTAAACAATAGCACACACACACACACACACTCGTACAACAGTTCAAAAGCACACTAAGCGTGAAATCATTGTCTGCCCAATCTTCATCGAAAATTATCTCGATGAGGTTCTTTACTTGCTTTCTTGTTGTTATTATTATTACATTTTTCATCTTTGCAAGGCGCACATGCCCTAGTACCCTATTGAAATGTTCCATGCACAGATGATTGTGGCAGACTTTTCCAAGGCAAACTCTTCCGGCATGCACACATACCCATACACACATACACATACATGCGAGTAGTACACCCGTTTTCGACTTGCTGATTGAGCGGACAAACACTTGCAGCATTTTTCATAGTTGAAATTGCTGCTAGACGAAGAACAGTACCCGTATTGGCATCAGGAGCTGCAACAAAAAACCTGGTAATGACGCAGCAGTACCGTAGCAGAGTGCACACAACTACGACTACGGCTGCGAGTTCGAGTATATAGCATAACTGATTTTATATGAAAGCTGTTCCTGTGTTGGAACAGTTGCGCCATGATCACAACTCAAGGTTTAACACATTCGCTTACGGTTTGGTCGGGGTGCTGTTGCTTTATGAAATTATGTAAGTCATTGTGTTTGAGTGCCTCTGCCTCATCAACGTCATAAGCCACATAATGCTTAACCTTATGCTCGTATTTCAGTTACCGCAGCCAGAGCGCTTAGTCCACATCTCACGGCATGCTCATCATCATCATCATGAATTACTCGTCGAAAATGTTTGTTGATTTTTATACTCGAGCTTATTTCTTATTGCAGCATTTCGGATGAGCTGGACGGGACCAAACCGCCAGCGCAAATTGTGCTCATACACAAAACTGTTTCGCTTGGACCTTGACTTGCTGACATAGTTTTTACCGCTGATAAAACAGCTCTGGGAATATGGCAAATAACGAGGCGATCGCATCTCTGGAGCGCGCCTTGTATTTGTTTTGCGTACAGGTTTCAATAGTATAGAAAATGAAGCAGTCATGTTTATTAGCCTCATTTATGCACCGTAATTGTGTTGTTCTTGGTTTTATTGTGGGCTCAGGTAGTCTTCTATTCAAATATTATTATTCGGATGGTTTTTTTTTAGGATTTGTTAAACATTTTTGGAGCTTTTCTAAAATGGAGCAAATCTAAAACATAAATAAAATATTACAAAATTATTATGCTTTAAAGCCAAAGATTTAATAATTATTACTGGCAATTATTTACCTTTAAAGGTATGTTCTTATCACATACCAATCGAGAGTAGAAGAGCTCTCTTAGGATATCGGGAGGTTTCCTGTTTCATTAATCTTCTATTCAGATGGATTACAAAATTGTATTTGACAGAGAATCGATATCGTCTTTATTTCTGAGTTTTTATGGGGTAGAAAATATTTCTTGCAATACGGAAGGAAGTTTATTTAATGCAACCCACCCGACGAGAATAACGACTGGATTTCCATAGAAGATTAATTAATACAGACGATATTTAATGATTGAGGACTAGTAGTGAAATTTTTTAATAAACAGGAAACGAATTAACTTTTACGAAAGGTTCTGGAGAATATAGCGTTTATGTATAGTAACCAATCTCCTGTTTGGCCGGGGTTACGCTCGCCGGATTGCCAGGGTTCGTGTCAGAAATTAATGACTCGAATTTAAAATATATTATTTATTATATTTCAACATCCAATTTTGATATCCTTTTCTACTACTTCGGGTATTGTATTGGATACCTTTGACTGAATTCTTCTTATGATTGAATTCTTCTTGTAACTGGACTTATGCTGCAATTGAATTGTTCCTGTGATCGAATTTCTGCTGTTATCGAATTCTTCCTGTGGCTGAACTTCTGCTGCTATGGAATTCTTCCTGTGACCGAACTTCTGCTGCTATTGGATTCTTCCTGTGACCGAACATCTGTTACTATTGAATTCTTCAAGTGGTTGAACTTTTGCTGTTATCGAATTCTTCCTGTGGCTGAACTGCTGCTGCTATTGAATTCTTCCCCTGACCGAACTTCTGCTGCTATTGAATTCTTCTTGTGACAATTTTGTAGTTGTTTTTGCAATTTTGTAGAATCAGTGGAATCTCTTCTTATTGTAGTATAACAAAACAGAATCTATTCAATTTATTCTTTGGTCATTGAATATTTATTTAGCCGTCGAGTACACAAAAAGTTATCAGGATTACATTTGAATTTTGGTTTTGATTGAGTGAAGATATACGAGATATTATGGATTATGGCTAAAACTCTAGTTTAATTTATTGACATGAAGCAAAATACAATATGCTTTGTTTTATAGGCAGTTAATACACACGGTCTCGGATTTACATCACGTATGTTCCGACATCTTACTAAAATTGAAAGAGAACCTCGTATCAGATGACCCCTATATTCTAGGAGCCCTATGCAAGACTCGATTATAGAGTATTTCTTGGGCAAATATAGTGCAGCTTACGGTATCGTACCATATCAACCGCATACCATACCGCACCATATCAACATGTGAAGCGACTGTTCGGTTTGCCGGGAAGGGGATTTCTTGAGATATACAAGTGCAGTGGAATCCAATATCAAGCGATTTATCACCTTTTGATTATTTGCCCAGAGATCACGGCTCAGTGAAAATAATGGATTTTAGTCAGAAGCAGCTTATCATAGCATTATGAGTGAAATCATCTTTCAAACTTTTAATTGTCATAAATTCTTAATTTAAAAATAGGAGAAGATTAAGAACATAAATTTAAATTTTTGTGTGTATTTTTAAATCCTTGTCCGTTTTTTATTTAAATCTGCGTACTTTCTGTTTAGGATAAAACACAACAGTATAATTAACAATAACAAAATATGATGGTAGTCCTGACAAAGCAACTGATTACAAGGGTGCGTAGGTTCTCTACAAAGTATATGATTAAACTGTTTTTGAGAAAATATTTAACGAACTTTTTCTCCCTAGGAGCTCCAGAACAAAGGCACTACGAGTATAATTATATCCAATTGTGAAGTTCGCCTATTAGAATTCGCTGCCATGTCAGAGCTGGGATAACGTAATACTAACGACCTGAGACGAGTCAAGGCACTTCACTAACTGGGATTGTAGAAAACTATTTTCGCTGTACAAATTAATATAGATTAATAACTCCATTATTAATTACTATATCCATCAGAAACATTATGGTTCGACTTCTGATTAAAGACTCTAAGCCCAAAATCCAGTCCACTATTTTAGTAGCTACAATGAATTAAATTTTGTGTCTCTATAAACCGGTAGATGAGGTCTCTCCCCTCATTAGAAACTTCACTTCAAGAATAATAGTAAGTCTCAACCTTTGAAGAGATGAACTCCTATATAAACATTATAAATATTTTTCATTCTTATACTTCAATTAAAGAATTAAGTTGTACACCCAGCTCAGGAGCATACCGGATAAAACCTATTCAGTTTCTAGAATATTTCCTTTTCCAGAAAATTCCGCCATTTGTTTATATGCCAGCACTTATGCAATCCGTAGACCAGCATTCAGCGGTAACCTGTTGTGCATGTTAAATTTCCTGGCATGTGCTTTGCTCTGTCTCCCACTTAATTACGAACTTGATGCACACGGCTGAAGCTGGGAAATTCTTCTTGAAGCCATCCTATCCTAACAAGACCCAATGACAACTGCTGTCAGTCATGATGTTGTGTGCTCACAAGTTTCTAATGCATAAGCAGCGGCAGCATTTTACCACTACTGGCCAACAATTGCTGTATTCAACTGCATCCCGTACCAGTTCATTTCCACACACTCTCGCACACACACCGACATCTGGTAACTTGTCTGGAAACTTATCTCAACTCAATTATTCAACACTTTGCATTCGCTACACTTGCCGCACACACGCACTAACTCACTAACTAACATGCACATTTAGAGAATTTAAATGCTGCAAATGCATGCGGCGCACTTTCTCATACTCCACTCCAACTTGTTACGGATTTTGTCGAACATATGTTGCGCAAGTTGTTCTGCGCTCTGCAGCAACTCCAGGAAATTTACACATACCCATACACACAGCTCACATTGCACACATACAAATGCGAGCAAATATACTCCTGCATATCCTCCTCGCAGCCAGACACACAGCTTTGCGCAAATACCTGCGCTGGCTGGCAGCTGCGGTGCGCAGTAGTAAATCATGCCAATTTAAATGAGTCAAGATTTGACTTGACTTTTTACCTTGTTGTGCAACGCGTTAACATAACCAGACATTCGTCATTTACATGTGTTGCGTCGTTCCATGTTTACGTCTATGTTGCATTAGTTACTGCGACGCACTTTCCAGCAGACGCATTCGTCCCTTAAATTATGAAGTACGCTCGAAGTGTAACAACAAAAAATCCGGATTTGTCATGTGCCAACTGGACATCTACAACGATTTATGTGCAACTCTGGTATGTTTCCTATTCATGTTTGACCAATTGCGGAAAGGACATCTGGAAATATTTGTTAATATTTTTTTGAGTTCATAGACAAGACGAGAAGACTGATGATAAACTTCAACTGAATGGGAAAATATGTTCCATAGATTGACATAAAAGAGGACTCACTTCATAAAATTAACTTTATAGCACTTTTATATTTTACTAGGGGTGTCCCCTCTTTGGGCTAAAATTAAATTTGTTACCTAGATAAAAGCAGTTCTAATGAGCGGAATCTCATTTGAATCTTTAATCATATACATTTTTTATAATTTTGCCTCCAATTCATTTCCATTTATTCGAAACATTTAAACTTTTAAACATTAGACACATAAAAGAATTGCTTGGAAACTATTTCTGAGTCAACTTTTGTACCTACCGTAATATATTTTTCTGAAAATTTTCAGTAATTTGTGTGATATATCACAGGAACTGGCTACACTGTCATATAAGAGACTGAACTGAAAGTTCACCCTTCTACTCCGTGTCACTTTTCCACTGGTTAGGTTTGTTGCTTCATATGTGTCAAAATATAAACGCTGTGGAATTGCTTTAAACATTCTCTGAGCAAATTTCAGGTCAGATATCACTTCACCATTCCCAGACATAATATTTTTCGAAGGCCTTTAACTGGATCACTGCCAACACTGCCACAGTGTTTACTATCCTCCTTGCTCTAAAATATACATATTTGTGGGCATTTGTGTGAGTTACAAACACAATGCTTTCAATATGTCCAAGAAGAGTGATGTGGCTGATGATATTATGCAACTCCGTCGTGCCACATTTTCGGCTGAAAGATACTCGTATAATGCAATGCATAAATTTCGCACAGCGTATTAAAAGATTTGCAATAGCACAACTCGCCTGAGAAGCGCAACTCACAGACTGTCTGACGACATGCAGCAGAGAACTTGCAGCAAATGGGTTGCCGTCGTACGCTTGCAACAAGGCAGCCAGCTTGTTTACTGTCAACTTCAATGAAGCGGAAACATTTATCAATCACACTAATTAAGAAAGATGGTGTATGAATGCGAATTTGTTGTTGCGCCAAAGCTGAGTGATATGTTAAATTGACGCATGTGGCACATGTGCTGAGTAAATAATTTGTCAACACCGGGCAAAATGCATCATGCTGTTGCCGTTGAAGCTGCCGTATTTGCATGCGCACTTTTTTAATTAAGCACTTTTTGGCAGCACTTTAGTTGCACCAGAGACCGAGTCTGCTGATGAGAACTTATTCATTAATGCCACACATTTTGCTGCTCCTGTCGCTATTGCCATGCATGCATGCTGTTATGCGTATCTGGTTTCATCTAAGAAACCTGTTACACTAGTCACAACATGACCAACAAACTGCACTTGTGGCAAGTGCTTCGGCGCACTGCAAAACTCGCTTCAACTAAATTTACCATAAATGTTCAACAATATCGCTTGTTTATCAAATCCCTCGCTTATGACATTGACCACAAACCGCGTTTCTGGCTGGTGCCGGCTCCGGAGCGCCTAATCTGCAAATGTATTTACGCATGCGCATATGCTGACAAGGCATACGCGCATTTGTTTGTTGTGTTGCTGTTGTTGCGCATCATTTATGGTACGACAGGATTATTGCAAATTTTCAACGCCATCACACACCAATTTGCATGCTCCCAAGTTAGAATTGGTTAGACTGATGTTCATAGGGTCCTATATATACATAACTTATCACGACTCAAGAAACGGTTTTCTCAGTTTTTGTAATGAACTAATAAGTAACTCAATGACTGGATCCAGTAACTGATTCTTTCATACATTACCATAACATAAGAGTTATGTGACTACTGAGTAGAAAGTGATGAGTAGAAAAAAGTTTTCTGGATCTTTTTCGGAGCTTTGAAAGTTCAGCATTCCACCATGGAACTATTCTATCCTGCCTGCTCATTCTTAACGGACACACTTCCTCATAACATTCTATCAAAGTACTCGTTACCCGTTGGGTCGCCTCTTCGATTTTCGCTATGGATCTGAGTTTAGTAAACCTGGGAGTTCTCTCGTCAACAAGAACCCCAACCTTGTCCCAGTCCGCCTTTTGTGGATATCCGGCACTAATATCAACGTCAAGTCGAAATTCTATCAAACAATGATCCGAGAGAGATACCTCTGCCAGAACTTTCCATTGTTTTATTTGATCTGTCAGAAACCTATTAGTTAGTGTTAGATTAATCACTTCCTGCCTTCTTTGCGTCACAAAGGTCGGTTTGTTGCCCACATTGTGTATCGCTAAATCTATAGACAGAATAAAATCCAAAATCTTGTTATCCAGAGACTTGCATTTAGAGCTACCCCATATTGTGTTCTGTGAATTTGCGTCACAGTCCACAATCAGGCCCCAACCATTGGATTCTGCGTACTGAACGGCCTCTACGACTTCCCTTGATGGTGGAGCAAGTATACAATCGTAGGGCAGATACGCCGAGACGATTACTGCCTCTACCATGTTACCTCCGAATTTTTACTTTATTTTTGCTTCAACTACATCTTGAGAACAGAATTGTCTAAGCATCGAGCATTCAATAAACCGTGGCTAGATAATAAATACATGCGACCTATGATTCCCTTTGCAATGAAGGATACTCCCCCATTTTATTCCTCCCAGCCCACAGATGCGTTTATAATACATCCATGGTTCTTGGATTAATATTATTTGGGGGCATCGCATGCCTACTGCATAGTAAAGCAGTAGACCATTTGCTATGTTGCAAGTGAAGAAAGCACTAATAATGATATATTTGGTCGCATTGTTCGTGGTATATTATTATCTTTGTATAACCTTTGAATTTGTTTTAGGACACTACCTCCATACCTGTCTAAAATTAATGAGTTTTGTAAGCGAATGTGCGCGTATTTCGTGTGTCAACCATTTCTCACTTCCCTTGTATGTATAATTAAGATCCATACTCTGAACACACATTACTACTCCCTTTGTATGGGTGCATGAAGTAATCCGCAAACAAATTTTATTTGTGGTTATTTATTGCTTTTATTCCTATCATTGAATGTAATTTTATTTCCTACTGGGTTAGTGCTAGTTCTGTGTCTCAAATTTCTATATCGTGTTGGTCGTGATCGTGCAGGCTGATAGACCTAGTATCTTATATCACTTACTAGACTCCTGTTGATGTATGAATCCATTTTTAAGTAGATATAGGATTTCCTTTGGTGCATGCGTATACTTGACTTGAAAATTATAATGTAAACAATCATCATTTTATCTTTGTTATTTCATTCGTTTCTATCATTACCCTACACACTGTTATCCACATAAGGGTTCTCGGATCCTTCCGTTCCAGCAGCTTCATGGATCATTATCATTTTCCATCATTACTGATCAAAAGAATAGTTGTTCTCTAAATATGATATGTCTATATAACAATAGATTGCTATTTAGCACTATTGCATTATTGTCAAGAACATTTAAAATGGCTAGGTTTTAATGGGTTTATAGCATAATCTTCAGTTTTGAAAGTATTTGAGTTGAGCAGTTCCAAATATTGTGTATGAAGTTGGCGCCTTGATCCGCCTATTCTTGCTTCTACATTTTTTGAGGGTTATAACAAAGAACATAATGTTTTTTGGATATAACTTTCCAGTTTACCAGTTTTATAAGACCTCTTGGAACCAATTCTCATTCAGATATGCTTGGGTTTCATAGAGATATTTCGTTAAGATTATTATTAATTTAGTTAGAATGTATTTCGTCGTTATTTAGCCATCGACATAAACAAGGAAGGAACAAAAAACATATTATGAATTGCCGCCAGTTTGAGTGATTTTCCAATTTAAGAGCGTAGGTTTTGTAGGTGTTCACCATTTAATTTTCAATCGTGGGTATATTCAGGTAACTGTGGATGTTTATGTTCCTCCAGTTCCATGGAGCGCCGGTGATCACTCTCAAAACTTTCGATTGGAGGCGTTCGAGTTTCTCCCTGTTTGACGCACACGCGGGGCCCCACAATTGAATCCTATATGTCCCTATAGTATTAATGACACTAGTATAAATTAGTATCTTATATTCTAAGGCAAGGTTTGAATGCTAATTTAGTAGCCAGTTCAAGGTATGAAGTTTCAATTTGATCTGAGCACACTTGGAGTCAATGTGTTTAGTCCAGGTTAATCGTCTGTCTAAGTGGATTCCCAGGTACTTTATATCAGAGCGTTGCGGAATGTTTTTACCATTGATGCGAATAGGGGGGCACGTGTCCTTCCTTAAGGCAAATGTTACATGTGCACATTTAGTTTCGTTGACCTTCATTCTCCATTTGTTAAACCACTGTTCAATAGACAGTAAGTGGCTCTGTAGCCATTGCAAGGATTCAAGATGGGAGCTGTTTGTACTCAGTATAGCGGTATGATCGGCAAATGTGAAAATACCCGTGTGATCGGAAGTTGCCATGTCAGCTGTAAAAGCAAATACAGCAGTGGTCCAAGCACACTGCCTTGAGAGATCACTGCTTTTATATCAAAATAGTCGGATGTAGAGTCACCTTGGCTTACCATGAATTTTCTGCTTTAATTTAGGTTGCAAATAGTTTGTGGAATTTCTCTGGAAGAATTTCTTTAATTTTATATATGAGCCCTTTATGCCACACCTTATCAAAGGCTTGTATAATATCAAGGAATGCGGTATGGCAGTATTTCTTTTGTTCGATTCCCGAGCATATAACTCTTACTATGCGATGGAAAACCTGGAAAGCCAGCCGATGAACTATTTTTTGGAAGATTTTAGATAAGGTGGGTAGTAGACTAATGGGTTTATATGAACAAACCTGCGTAACATCATTTCCTGGCTTCGGGATCATTGTTATTTTCGAAATCTTCCAGCATTGAGGATAGTGCCCAGTATGTAAAATATCTTCTGATCCATTCCTGGTGCTTTTTTTTAAGATTTAAGTCCTTAATTATGTTATTTACCTCTTTGCTTGAGGTTTTCAGGTGCTCATTGTTTCCACTACTCGGCATTTCGAAGGATATAATGGACATTCAAACGATGTAATGGGGGAATTTGGACAGAAGAAATTACTCAGGTGATGTGCTAAGGCAGTGGATTTTTCATAATCGCATTTAGCCCAAGAGCCATTATGTTTACGAAGTATTGACTTATGTTGTATTGGTCCTTTGATCTTCCTTGTAGCACGCCACAATGAATGCTCATTGTCGCCATGAGGACTCAAGCTTCCAAAATAGTCTGCAACTGATAGTTGGTGTTTCTGCTTCAATATGTTTTTTCGTTTGCGGGTGCAACACGCGACTTCACTTTTCAATTTTGGTGACCCATGATTTTGTCATTCTATTCTGAGATGTCGCTTTTCTTTAAGCAGTTTTTTCACATCACTAGAAAGGCACAATAGTGAGGCTTTATGTGTTACTGGTGTGGTGGCTAAATATGCGGCTTGCTTTAACACATTTACCAGGTTATTCAAGGTATTTTCGATGTCACGATCATGTTTTAGGCTTTCATGCTTTTTAGTTAATGTGAGTACTTATCAATTTTTTTGTTTAAGCCAGTCAGTGCATCTATTTATCAGATAAATAGAGGCGAAATTTGAAGACACTGATGGGGTTTTCAGTTGAATGAAGATTGGCGAGTGGTCAGACGAAAGATCTCACGAAGTCTCAGCGGTAATGTTTTCCTTTTTTATGTTTCTAAACACACCTAAGTGTATTTTCCAAGATTAGCATTGAAGTACATAGAAATAAGTTTTTGCGGGGAGATCTAAATATTGGTTCAGCAGCGCTAAGGGATATCATGTTGTTTCGTTGAGCCAGCCATATGCTTTTTGCGACTATGACTAAGAATCATGTTTGCTTTGTTGCAGATGTGGTAGTTTCTATTATTCGTCTCTACAGTATTATGTAATTTGAAAATAGGTAAATTTTTTATGGCATTTAAGTTATGTTGTAGATAGGTAGGTTGGTAAGGCGGCCACCCGAAAAGGGCGCACTTAGGCCAACATTGGCCCTTTCTGATACCGCATGAGACAACAGGTCCCATCCCTTTCAAAGGTCCAGCCATTTGGAGCTTTTAATGAAGCTGTTGATGGAGCTAATCTTTTTTTTGAGATATCTCACAAAGAGTCCAGAAAGTAGTGGCCTAGGAAAGTTCGCCTCCTTCTGGACAATGCTGCATACATGCACAACAGGTGAGCAATGGACTCTTCCTCCTCTTCGTCCATGCAACTCCTGCAGAAGTCATTAGAGGCGAAAGTTGTGTTGTATCTGATACTTTTTTCTAGTATCAACTTCAAGAATGTGAATTGGTAATTAATACAATTATATACATATTTATTTTTTGTTTAAATAATTTCAGTTGCTATAAGTTTTTTTGTCCTTAGACTTCTATAATCCTAGCTTTACTATCCCAGTTTTTATATCTTATCTTGACTTTTTTGTTGCAACATTTTTCATGTTATTGACGAACATCACTAAAAGCTCACTTTTCGTTCTAAGGTTTTGTGTTAAGAGACATTATTTTTTTCAGTGTCCTTGTATTGACGATTGCCATTCCAATCTGCATCAACAAGACGCAAGTTTACGGTCCGCAATAAAAGAAACGCAGGCATTATCATGTGAGTTTAATTAAAATGTCAAAACTGGTTTAATGGCGTTAATGACCGACACTTTTGATGTTGCTTGCTGCATTTGCAACATGCAGCAACATACATTCACATGTGTACGGCGTACATATCAGTTCGTTAACGATCAACCGCTTGGCATGGCTAAGCATCCTGACGACATGTTCTGGCGTGTTTCTGCTGTGCTCTGGCATCGATTTTCTCCTCTTCGTTTTTTCCTCTTTCGTAGTTTTATCTTTTCACCACGATTTGTTGCTTGCGAGCTTTTTCTTATGCTTAACGCAACAAAATCATGCGTTTAAGTACACACGCCGCGACTGATGTTTTACACTTGTGCCAGCAGATACCAGTCAGATGTCGTAGGCACTGCGACAGCTCATTTTATGTGTATTGCGCATGCGCACCGGCAGTCAAATCAAATGATTTGCTTTGAATTTATTTTAAGCGTGTACGAGTATCTTTTAACAGCTCATCCATTCGAAATTTTCGTGTGTGTGGGAATTTCCTCGGGGCCTTTAATATTTTTGTTAATTAATTTTGTGGTGTCGAAATGTTGCAGACACATTATGCAGGTGGGGAAAGTTTTTGTTGTTGTCGTCGTTGGAAATTTCAGAAGCTTGGCACTAATGTCGTACCATTTTAAATTCCACTCGCGAACGCTACTTTGGGTGTTTTTGCTCCATCAATCTGTCATCAATGTTTTTACTTCTGTCATCAACATCACTATCAGAGAAAATAATACTCATAAATCAATCCGCTTTCGAAACGAAAGAAATTTTAACCAACGGTTTGCTACCAAAACGAAACCCCTTCCAGAATATGGCCGTAGCGCACGAATGAGCTCCGAGTACGTTTTAGCACAGCGCCACGCCATGTTCTACCGTTCCAGCGCTACTGTTGCAGTCATTAGTATGCTTCAAAAGAATTTGGAATATTTTTTTTTTTGTTAATTTATTTTGCTTCTTCCACACGCTTGGCCACGCACATTTGGTCCTTATCTTGAAAAATATTAAAAATATTCATTAGTTTTGGTATGTCAGCACAAAGTCTTTTGCTGCACACGAGGCGGAACACGGGAATTCTGTGTTTGCTGAAAATTTAATTTTTGTATATTTAACACTTAAATTTGCCATAATAAACATAATTTTACTCGTTTACCTGTAATTTTTGGCCATAATATTGGCGTGTTTTATTTAAGAAGGCTTCTTTAATGGCCACTAATAAGCCATAATTAGCCGCGTTGAAAGTGATTTCATCTCGGGCGGAGTTTAATTACAAATTTGTTTTATACCATGCAGTTCAAATTGAAAAAAATCAATTTAGAACAAACAGTTACAAAACCATTTAGTTTTATGTTTTCATTTTTAATCACTCTTCAGACCAGCGAAGGGCATCCCGAGCACACTTGCTGAAGAAGCAATATGAACTCAAAAGTGTGCCGAACACTGCTCTAGGTGGAAGGATGATGCGGAAACTTCCTAACACCAAATTAGAGTAGATATTTTCTCTCATCGTTGCACCTGTTTGGCAATCATAGTGTTTTCTCTCTATCTGTCCTCATGTCATGTAAAGAGCCCTGTCTTTCAATAGAAAGTGGTGTGGAGGTGAACTTAGGGTGTTTTTTTTAGACGTGTGGGTTTCAAGCAGAAATAAAACGCATATAGTTAATGTTATGGACAAGAATTTAGCTTTATTATAAAGATAAGAGTTTGCCATTATGTTTTAAAAATGATTTCGGGCAAGTGGCCGCCGCGGCTGCCTCGAATAAATTCCAGCCGAGAAGCCCAATTTTCGACCACTTTTTGCAGCCATTGGGGCCGTATGTCAGCAATAACGCGCCGAATATTCTCTTCCAAGGCGTCAATCGTCTCGGGTTTTTCTGTGTAGACAAGCGACTTCACATAACCCCACAAAAAATGGTCCAGCGGTGTTAAATCGCACGATCTTGGAGGCCACGCCACAATCCCACGACTCGAGATAATGCGCTCACCAAAAGTTTCCTTCAATAAATTGATTGTTTCGTTGGCTGTATGGCATGTAGCGCCGTCTTGTTGGAACCAAAGGTCATCCACATCAACATCCTCCAATTCAGGCACGAAAAAAATCATTAATCATGGCTCTATAGCGTTCCCCATTGACTGTAACAGTATGGCCGGCTTCACTTTTGAAGAAATATGGACAAATGATTCCCTCTGCCCATAGAGAACACCAAACAGTGACTTTTTGGGGATGTAACGGTGTTACCAACAATGGCTTGTGGATTATCGTCACTCCAAATTCGACAATTTTGCTTATTAACGTACGCATTGAACCAAAAGTGAGCTTCATCGCTGAACAAAATTTTCTTGTGAAAATCGGGTTCGGAGGCCATCTCGTTTTGGGCCCATTCACCCAACTTGCGATACGCTTGATAGTCGTTCGGCTTCATTTCTTTGAAATGCCAAACGAAACTGAGTATAAATCAAGTGACAGCTGTCAAAAAGGCCAATTCTGAAGAAAGTAGTGCCAGATACAGTGAAAACAACACGTCTAAAAAAAACACCCACATATAATGTTAATCCCTAGATAAGCTGTATAGATCATCTACAAGTTGAGTATTGGTCTTTATGTACAACTATTTAACGACTTGGAGGATAATATATCCCAAGATATACAAAAGAGCTGTTTTTTCCTAATAATAAAAGAAAATGTTGTCTAAGGGTTTGATTAATGTTGGACCATAAATATTCTCACTTTCTATAAACATATTTGAATGGAAGAATCATATATGTTGGGGGGTACAAGTTACAGTTTATATGTAAAGAATTTTCTCACAAAGCCAAGATAGATATTGCTTTGAACACCCTTTGGATGCTACCTTAAAATCTATCCAAATTATTATAAAATTATAGATTAGAGATTTCTAAAGCCGATTTAGTCCGACCGCAAGAGAACCTGTACTCTACTAGTGATTGATGACTATTTTTAACTTGATATCGAAGATTACCCTTGTTATTAAGTTTTTGTCATATGGCAGAATTCTATGTGACACAATAATTTAAGACTCCAAGTAGAAATGGAAAATTTTTTATCTTAAGTTTCCCATAATTCTGAATACTAATCGTGCCTTAGATCGTCATTACCATATTTTTTGGAGCCTGGCATCGAGCTAAACTGCATGGATAGTAAAGTTTTCCACACCATGTTCGCCTGCAAGTCGGCAGATTTTGTATATGTACTCCATTCCGAGACCTACATCGATTTCGATGCACGAAGTATGCAGCTGTTTGTGGTCAACTATGGTAGTTCCACATTTCTGGGAATACAACATTATAGTTCTGGAGTCACCAAATGTTCTTAAAATTTTGCTTGTTACTTCGTGAACAAAGTATTTTAAATCCTGTAATTTGTTGGTAGAATTGTCCCCAAATTCTACCAACAAATTACCAAAGGAGTAAATTAATTACTTAGAGAAGGCTTCGGTAATCAGATTAAGTGTTTGGCATTGATATGAAAACCCGAGGTGAGGTTACTTTCTACCGACCCGGTATCACCAATAAACCTTTTAAAGATGTGGGCTTCGATATCATCAATATACTTTATGCACTGCCATCAGAGCTTCCTGGAGTAAATAGCCAAGCTTAGTATAGCCATATTCTGCCGAAAACAGTTAGACACAATGAATAATCTAAAATTTTTGTATATAACATAAAGAACAGCACTAAAATGCCGGATACTGTTATACCCTTGACTCCTAGTTACATTAATCAAGTGTCACATTTCCAAACGCTTCATGATTAAGACTGTTTCGTCTACATCTCTTGCGGTGGGGAAGCTTGAACAGAAAAAATCTGCTTCCATTTAAATCAAGAAATTGTTCGTATTAACGTTTAAAATAGCATTAAAGCAAATCATGGAACGATTGCTCACAAAGCAGCAAAAAATCTAAAATCACTTTTGAAGTGTTTTGTGTGGCTAACTGGGTTTTGAACTATACTCGAACACCACAACACCTCCAGCCAGGCGGCCACATTTTAATCTCTGTTTTTATTTTTGTCTGCAGTCTGGACAAAGTCTGCGGCACTTTATTTGTAGTCAACCAACCAAACAACACCCTCATTTCTTTAAAGCCTTAAACGAAGCTGGAAGGATTGTAGACGGTGAAGGCGGTAGGCAAAAACTGCTTTAAAAGAGGTTCGGAATTTCAACAAAGAAAACTGAAATCAAGGCAAAAATAATATAAAATAGAAATAGAAAAGAGAATTAAAATGTCTAGAAAAATTGTGCATTAAATAAATGAAACAGTTAAGTAGACAGGTCAGTCAAGGGTAAAAATTAAATGCAGAGCAAGCTTGTAGCGCTCACACTCATCACCAGAAGAACCCGCATTTGCTTGCACAGACTAAAAGCAGCTTTTGTTGCCTTAGTTTTTAATCTTTCTGATGGCTGAAATGGAAAGCATGCTCAGCGATAGTAAAAGCAAGAGTGGAATGGAAAGTTTCGGAGACAGCAAAGGAATGAGCTTTTCTCATTTATAGGATGCTAACAATATGGAAGGATTGCATGTGCAAGGATAGAGTGGTGCAACGGTCGGATAGGCATTGCATAGGAAATAGCATGTTGCATGGAAACACGGAATTGCAAAATATTCATATATTTAACTACAAGCTCTGAGGAGGGTTTTATTCACCTGAGCACAGAACATATTTATTGGCATTAGTATGCCCAAAAGTCATACTTTCCTTTTCAAATACAGGTGAAGGCTTTAATCGGCTCAAAATTGAATTTAAAAGCTGCATATAAATCAATCCAGGACAGACTCAATTCATCAGAGTACTAAACTGTATTCTTCTATATCTCAAGCAGAAATTCGTATATCCAGAACCCATATGAGGCTCTCATATTTCTATGTAAGTACATACAATTTACATTATAAAGTCCACACAAATATACTCTCTATTTTCATTCAAATAGTAAGCAAGGAAGCAAGGAAAAAACGAAGCAAGGAAGCAGCTAGTTTCGCTTGTTCCTTTATGGTTATATTTCTGCTCTATATAAAACAATAGATCTTTAAATTGGTATATGCAATTTTTAGAAAAAAAAAAAACAACTAAAACCTTTCTTATTTTCTTATCTTACTGATTTAAAGTTGTCCAAAAACTTAACTTCTCGAACGGAAGCATTATGGAATTTTAAAACATGCACCGTAGATTTAGATTTAAATTTACTTAAGGGTTTTATACACCGCGACCTGAAAGATCTATTGTGACGCCCCTATTTATTTGAAAGGTGAGAATAGTCTCATCCGCAAATCTTCTGTCAGGTTAATTATCGACAGAAATTCATATATTTTGGAGGAATCAAGTTGAGGGATCTTGCTCATATCTAAGATATATTCTCCAAACACCTGCGTCTTTTGTATGCCAATGGTCGACATTCTATGATCAGGTGCAGTGAGGTTTCTTCACTTTCTCCACAGAATCTACATATGGCATCTGAAGGTATACCCAACTTATTCATGTGGTAGTTGAGTCAACAGTATCCGCGTAAAATGCCTGTGATGATTCTTAATTCACTCCGAGGCATATTTATTAACTCCTTAGCTCTTTTAGGATTAAAATTTCCCAGAAGAGTTTTGGACTGTCTTAACCACGGAAGACTTTCCAGGTTTGACTTCTTTTTGCATCTGTACACTTCTTCAGAAGACCTCCAATGGTATTGGATGAGAGTCCATAGAAGGGTTCAGGGCCGTTGAAAGGAGAAGCCGCAGCCTTTCTAGCTAAGCTATCAGCCTTCTCATTTCCCTCTACTCCTATTTCATAGTTCATACTGTCTAGGGAGTTCAGCCCAATACAGTCTCGTACAAGTTTTGACCTCACCAAGGGTGGGCTAAAACTTGAGTGCTGCTTGACTATCAGATAGTATCACGATGTTTTTCCCCCCGATATTTCCTGTCAATGTTGATCTGGACACATCTTTCAATAACGTGAATCTCCCATTGGTTCCCAGTAGTTGGTTCTAGGCCCCAATACTCCTGCCCCAGTTCCGTCCATTGTCTTAGAACCGTCTGTATACCATAATATACACCGTAAAATACCATAATATGCACGTCTGTATACCATATTATGCACCGTTTCTTTTAAATATTGGAAAAATTGAAGTTTTGTTTTTGAGTAGTCGAATCAAACAATCGTTCCAGAGAAGGATTGTTATTATTAACTGCCTTGCTGCTCAATATAACAATGGATCAATTAAATGATGTACTAATTTGTTACTTTCAAATTATTTTCTGGTGCTAATTTGAAAATATGATCCCGGTACTTTCATTTCCAACTATTTACTTCATTAACTAAATTCCATTCCCCTACAAAATACTTCTGTATAAACTACTCTGGATTTTCTTTAAGGTAGTTGTCAAGCTAACTTCGTATTCAAATTTCAAATTGAAAAGTTTGAAAATAATAGAAATAATTAAAGTTTTAACTATGCCCTCTCTGCGTGCATCGGTGTAATTTTCTTGAAACTAAAAAACTTTTCCACAAAAAACTTTCATTCTCAGCAAATAAAATTTCCTTTTTTATGTATAGTTTCTACATGACGGCGAGTAATTAAGTGCGGTGGCAGTTGAAAAAGGGGAGGAGTTGAAAGTAGCTCATATTGTGCGACGATTCCTCATGAATTATCCGCGCCAGTTGAAAGGAGGCAGTTAATTACTTTTATTTAATAACTATTTTGTTGAGGGCGTTTCGTTGCCTTATTAAAGCTTAAGTTGAGGAATAGAGTGGGGGAACAGGTGAAGAAACGCGTTAAAAAATAATGAAGGACATCGTTTGCTGGTGAAAATGTAAATAGAAAGGTAGTGGTGGAAGAACTTTAAAATTGTTTAACTTTCATACGCCATAGTTACACTGAGAATTATGAAGTGATATAATTTATAATCCCTTCATGCAAACTTTTATGGTCTCAAAAAGAGACCATAAATGTTTGAGACGGAAATGTATGGATAGAATAGAAAAAAAAATAAATCTATTCCATTCACATATATCGAGTTAGCATAAAAATACAGTCTCCTAATTCTCACCACCATCACAAACATTCCTGATGTTTCAGCATATAAAAATAGCTCAACTGGTTCACAAAACAACTGAAGCCAGTTGCTCATGAAGAGTGCTTTCTGATCTGTTGTGTCTATTCATTTATGATAACAATTTGTCGTCTTCAATCTCAATTGTTTCAACACTAATAAATGGAATTAAACATACTTCGTTTGTCTTTTAATCAGCTAATTATTAACGAGTTGTTTGATTAGTTTACTTACAATGGGGAAACCAAATTAATTAAAATAAGCAAATAGGGCTCTGAAAATAACAGAGTAATGGAAGAATATAGTCTCAGTCATTAACAAGATAATGTTAATGTTTCTGTCTGGCGGTGAGTTGGACGAATATGGTCTCAGTCGTTAACAAGATAATGTTAATGTTTCTGTCTGGCGGTGAATTGGACGAATATGGTCTCAGTCGTTAACAAGATAATGTTAATGACTGAGACCATGTCTGGCGGTGAATTGGGTTGTTATTTTTTCAACAATAACCGACGTTAATATACCTCATTATCGGGATGATAACGAAACACTTATGGCATATTTTGTAAGTTACGTTCATAGACGGGGGCCACTTTCAGCTGAACGGGGAACCATGCTCCAAAAGTCGCAAAACACTTCATTTATTCCACACTTGATTTGTCATGATTTTTTTTACCTACGGATATCTTCCTCTGCGGTTACGATACGATTTATGTCTTCAGACAGTCTTCGAATCCAGTTTATGTTCATAATGGTAGTTATTAATTGAAGAGACGTAACACTTCAAGCAACATGAGCTGAAAAGAATGACTAGCTTAGGGTAAAAGCAATACAAAATTCATTTCTATATGATCTGTTTTATATTAAATACATACGATTAAACCAGAACAAAGAACAAAACAATTCTCAATCTAAAAACTCTTATTCTGTTCTTTCCTCTGAATGTTTCTATTGTAAAAGTGACGACTTTTATGTCAGTTATAGGCAGATATTCGATATTTACGACACCACGCAGTAGATTAGACTAGAGACTAACACTGTAGTTCCTGATGGTTGAACATTTAACGATGAGTTTATCACTGAAACGGACACATATGAAGGGTTGAAGAATATTATTCAGAAAACTTTTTAAGATTGAAATTTGGTTGAAGTGATCTAGTTTAAAGCGGACTTTGTCAAGAAAAAAAATATTTGACCAAAAAAATTATATTTTGACTTCTTTTTGCCAGACTTATCATAGATAGTTCTCATTTTCATCAGTCTCTAATATTTAGTTTGTTGCTCTGGAAAGAACAGTTTTTCTGAATATAATTTTGTAAGAAAGAAGGAAAGATCCAATTTGAACATATCAGAGGTGAAGGGAACACAAATAATCTTCACCCCCTGAATAGAGACAGAATTTTCCAGGATTTTATTAAGAAGAGTGTGATTCTTGCTACGATACTGGTCTCAGCACTGAAAGATAAATCGTCTCAGCTTCGAAGAAATGAAATAAACTTACTAAAATTTATACTTATTAACTTTCATAGGAAGTCGCAGTTCTTCAAGAGATGCTTAGAAGAAAGCTTTACTACTTGTGGCATAATAAAAAATATATATTTGAGTTAGTAGCTCCCACATGAATTTTGGCAATTAACTTTTAATTTTCATTTTACCAAGACTTTCCGTTTCTTCATAGTTTTCTCTAACAGCAAACCAGAATTCTGCCCTTGGTAAGCCATAAATTGTCTTTATATCAATTTGACATTTTTATTTCAGGCCTGAACATCCAAACGCAGCAATACATTAGGCTAACTAGCAGCTTGCCGAAGATGCATGCACGACAATAAAAAGCACGCGTAAATTAAATAAATTATTTTGGTCAACGCAAAAAGGCTAATGATGCCACCATAAACATAATTCATGTGATCGTGAAAAAGCGGCAACGTACTGCGGCCGGCAAGGAGGAATACCAACTAAAATAAGAGACAAGAATGCACGATATGAAAAGCAAAGGAAGATTTTGCAGCAAATGAACAACAAAAACAACAATAATAAAAATACCAAGCATTTTGTACAATTTGTGCCTCATTGGGTTCAATAACAATACCTCATCTTCAATGAAGTACATTCTACGCTGCGAAAGCGGCAAGACGCAGGATGAAAGAGGCAACCAGCACCAGCATCAACCAACGAATACAACAAGTCCACTCCAGTCCAATCGTCCAATCCAGTTGTCCAGTCCAGCAGTTTATGGGCTCAGGGAGACGCACTGCAGAAATAATTGATGTTTCCAAATGCCACTAAATTATCAATTGACCATAAATTTGCTCATTACGCGAATCGTATACAACCTCGTAAAGGGAAGGAGTGCTCAGCACTCGCACAGCACTCTCCTAGCGTTGTACCACAAGGTTCAACAGGGGATGCGATGGCGGAGGTTGGCGGTATTCCCGCTTGCATATAAGCTTCAGTTTGGGTTAGTGACTGATATAGTAACAAATCGTTCGCGTTGGTGCATCATTTGCCAAAGCTGCCACATTAAATAATTTGTTAGTAAAAACGGAGAGAGACGGCAAAAGTTATAGAAAACCCAGCACGCTCGATTATTGAAGGTGGCTGTGTGACATTTGTTTACTTCAAACGATCAGTTGGAGTCAGGATAGGAATTGAGAAGTGAAAATTTATTTGGTTAGTACTAAAGTTGCTTTGAGGAATGTTCTCATAATTTTTGGACGTAGGAGTTTACATTAAAAAGTAGTCATTTTGGACATATTTAGATTCGATTTTCTTGAAAATTTGTATCATTTACGGTAGATCCAAAACTTTTTTGAGCTTCTTAGTATATTGAAACTAATTCTAATTGGATTTCGAAAATTCTTACCTTTTCAGAGTTGATAATTTGTTCAGAAAGTAATTAATGTATTCTGTGTACATTCAATGTATTTATCAATGGTAGGAATAAACCTATTTGAATGGCGTCATCGGGCAATTCTATTTTACGCTAGAAGTACACGTCACTGAATCAAGCCTTTAATGAAATGATAATGAGCCTAAATCAGACTTCTTCTCTTGCATGACTTTTAGCTCTTTGTGTTTTTCAATTTGTTTTTTTGTTGGATTCCTTTTGTTTAACTTATTCAAGTTTGGTTTTCTCTTTGTGTACCTACAATCCAAAAAATGTTGAGCGGGACCATATTCTGAAGCTATTCTTTTTTTCTTTCATTTTTTTCTAAACTTGTGGCACTTTGGTTACAGGACCGCTGATCCCTCAGTCGATCAAAATATTCTAAATTTATTAAGAATGATTTTACTGCCTGTAACAAATATGCCATAGAGCAAGAAGTACTTCTTCGTCTTATACCTAGAGGCATCTGCGAAGAAGATTTGCATTCGTTATTCATGGATAGACATGAATTAAGGTTAAGCATTCTAGTCACAATTACAACGTTTGATATGTATTGTTTTTACTTTGTCGTTTTCGCTAATGCTATAAGTAAACATTTTCACCTATATACCTCTTATAAGTCATCAATTATGTTATCTCTTTTTCACTTATGGACCCAGTTACACATCTTCGATTGAGTTGGAATGATTCCTGGCAAATTGAATATAATGGGAATACTACCCTATAATCAGTTGTTTTACGACTCTGAAGCAATTGTGATACTTTTGCTTTAAAAAGAAAATTGATAATTATTAACCTTGAGTCCTAAAAGAAATTATGTCAGCAGTGGAATAAATTGCAGTTATCCATAGTTAACTTACACTATGTACAATGCACATTGTGGAAACATAATTTATTGAAGTTTGATCTCCTTAAAAAGTAAATGTTTTATAAAAATCTAAAAAAAACTTTCACAGATATAAATCTGTTTTCATCGGTATTCTTAATCTCAAAAGTTCGGATTATATATTCACCAAAAATGGAAAGCACTGCTGCAGAATATTATGCGTTTCGAAACAACTGGCTCAATCTCCTACAATGATATCAAAACCTGGCAAACGATACTTGGTTGTGATTGTATATCAAGATTTGATAAAATGCAAGACTATATAGAAAAAATACGTGAAAACGGAACTATGGAGACTAGAAAATATGAAACCTTCCAAAGAACGTTCAAACTAAGGGAAGTCTTAAAACAACAATCGGTACATGAACTTTCTTTTAGGTATAGGAAGAAGACAAAACAAGGTGAGGCGAGAAGTATTTCCTTAAGAAGCCTCAGAGACCAGAAGTAACCAAATTAATACAAAATGTTTTAAATCTTTCTCTTCAGTGTAGAATGAAACTAACTTCGATGAAAAATTTATAGTTAAGAAAAAAATTGATTATATCAAAATAGATTCGAAGTGCAAACCAGGAATTTTTCCACAAAATGGTTCATAACAAATACTTTGGATTTTCCCATTTCAGTTTGTCGTTATCCGTTTCCTTGAGGAAGTCAACTATTAACTCCTCTCAACATCATCCATTATCATTTTGATATGACCAAAAAGATACGACTACAATTTCTTTTCTAAAAAAGAGCTACGCAAAGATTGTGATACATTCCCTGCTAAGTAGATTATGTTAGGTTAATATTTGAGGAGAACAAGAGAGAAAACTCCATATAACTGTATAATTTATACATACAAATTCGGGTTTGCTTCTCTATTGAAACACCAAAGAATGACTTATTCCAAGTATCATTACTTTTGACGAAGGAACCCGAATAACCATGCCAAACCTTTGAGTGATTCATCACCCTTTTATTTTGGATTAGAAAACTGATATTCTCAAACGCAAGAAAATTTTATGGTGAATTTTGTCAGAACTTTACTTTACTTTTGGACGTTTCTTGCTTTTGGTTCTGGTGTTATTGGGGGTATCTTCAACAGCCAAAGAGCATAATTTAAATTTCTTTCCAATAAGGAATCTCTGAGCCTAAGCACTCTGAGCCTCTCGTTGCAACTATTCCTAAAACCGCTTGTGAATCTCTTCAAATGGCTTGCTTGACATAAACTAAAAAATGCATTGCACTAGCATTAAATTTGCTCAATTTAAGTGTAGCACTCCATGCGATGGAGTAAAACTGTTGTACTTCGTACTGAACGAACAATAAACAAAGACTTAAAATGTTCGTGTCTCAATAAACAGCATCATGAGAACGCTTTGCCAAGGACCAAGTCAAAACTATTAAAGTCATACATAAGTTAAGCCTAAGAAAACGACCTCAGCGATCTCGGCACAAGCTCCCAACCCTCCACACATAATCACATATACACACACATTATCCACACAGATGTATGCGCACAATTTAAGTCACTAATTGAACGCTTTGCTTGACACATCAAATAAATCACACAATTTTTAGAACGCAAGGCAACGCGGCCCCTTAGCATTGTCCATTGTGAACGATCTCGCATGTGCGGCGCGATGACGGTGCAGCATGCTGCGTTCAACTTTTTGCGCACAGGATGCGATCGCTATACATGTACGGCGTTCACAATGCAAGGTGCATGCGCCGCCGCTATGTTTATGGCAATAATATGCCATAAAATATAGAAAATTCACAATGGACAAAAAACAAAAGGAAATATTGCAGCACACAACAGCAGAATCAACAGCAGCAGACGGCGCAAAATGAGCAAAAACTGCACGGCAGAGAAATGCGGCAGCCACTGAAAAAGCTTCCGAGTGAATGGTGCTGTGAATGTTTCTTTCCTTCTTGCCGACTCGCTCAAATTCAAACAATGTCTGCAAAGAAGCGATCCTCACGAAATTTACGTGTCATTCTTGTCCGTTCATTTGGTCGTATTTAGAAATGATGTTGCCTGATGCACTTTGTCACAGTTAATGTCGCCCTTGAAATGCTGCCGCGTAGAATTGACGTAATGAGTGGAGGCCCATTCGCACGTACGTGGTTTGTTTATGGCTGCTTGAACATTAGTTTTACTCTCTTCTGAATGCCCATTGTGGGTTGTGCGCGTAATTTGTCTAAATTGGCGTAAAAATATTGACTGGCTGGATGACTCAGAGCAGGCAGTCGGACCACGAAACCACTTGCATTCCCATAGTAGTCAAATAAGGAATAGAAAAACAGAATAGGAAAAAATAGAATGTATATGAAGAACCATGGTTGTCGCTTAAAGGGCTAGGGACACTGATACATAATAAGCTCTTATGGAACATTATTCAGTTTGCTCATTTGTTACCTTAGTAAAACTGAAAAATTGAAGGTTTTGTTCAGCCAACACTAGATAAAGAGATCACTATTATCCAAGGAGGTACAATTTCTTGGGGTGGTTCTTGATAGTAAGCTCACCTGGGTTCCGGCATATTTGGATATTATGGGGAATAAAGTTGGGGATAAACTTGCGAGTAAAGGACCTGATACCAATTTTACTGGCCCAGAACCCGTTCTGTAAACTAACAACAAAACTAAATGTTTATGTCTCTTGTAATTGAACACTCCAATCAATGGCATATTTATTTTTTTGGATATATTGTCTCTTTTTTATTAATGGTTCCAAGTAAGTGTTCCTTTCATAATTGTTAACGACATATCCACATACCTCACAAGGGGTGAGGGTGAATTCATTGATTTGTGGTTTTTTCAAATGCAACCAACCTTGACCGTCAGTATGTTAATTGATGTACTAATTGTACTTTTAGCCTGCGTGCGTGTTGCTTTGATCCCTTACAAGGACACTATCGCTTTACGAATATTACTGCTATAGGCATTTCAGTGAGTTGAACACACCACCTGAAAGTTGGGAGTTGATGGTTTCCTTTTCATTATTCGGTGACATTGACAACACACAATGAAAACTTAATTGAATGTACTTTGGCTGACTGTAATCAAATAAGCTCGTTTGTTCGATTGTATCCTTGCATTAAATACTCACTCATGTTCTGAGTTTTGTGTCTGCAGTAGCATTGACATTAGTTTTGTCACTTTGACCAGAAGTTTGAGTTTACACACACGTGGATTATAATCAAGGAAACCTTTATAACTGACCTATTCTACAATGCCCAGCACCTTTACCATGATCAGGTTCCGTTATTGACGGATTGTTTGTTTTTATTCATGCCTTGTTACCTTGCTAAATTCACATAAAAAAGAGGCTCTCAAATACTTCACCCAAAAACCTTCAAACGAAGCGCCAAGCCTTTGGGGAAAAAACCGAAAGTTCTGCAGACAACCGCCTGTGGAGTCAGGCCCTATGGCGGTGCTCACACACAATTTTCGGCACAGAATGTCATTTCAAAAGCCAAACCCAAAGCAGCACGAATACGTATTTCATTTTTTTTTTATTTGTTTGTTTGTGTGTGTTCCGCAACTGCTGCGTGCAGTCTGCAAAGTTGTGATTTATTTGTCGGGGTTTTATGTATTGTTGGCGGCAACTGCCTCCATGGAGGCTCACAGTTTGAATATACTCTCATATTTTTTTTTTATTCCCTCCTTTTTTTAGCATTCGTTTGTACGAAACTTTGCATTCATTGCATTGGGAAGCAATCTGCAGCACAATAAATTACCAATTATATTTTCATTTCATATTTTTCCCCGTTGATTGCAGTGAAAAGAACTCATTGCCTCAATGGCTCACTCGTCGGCCATGATGGCTGGTCACATATCGTGCGTCGTCTCGTTCGTCCCCGGCGATTTCGTTGCCATTCGATTCGTTTCGATACGATTTAATATTCGAAAAGCGCACGGAATCAAATTAACTGCTTAATGAAAAGTTTTTGTATTCGCTATGCGCCAAAGAGAACAATAATGTTGCTGAAATTGCAATTTAAAATGCAATAAATTTAAATGAGTAAAATCGAATAGTTAATAAAAGCAAAGAATTGCTTAATCTGAGCAAAGATAAGAGATCCTCTTCTTTCACTTGATGTGAGATGTGCGAAAGATGATATTATAATTCGTCAATGACTGCTGCTCTACGAGTACGTTGAAGGATAGGTAGACGTTCAGCCGTGGGGTACATCGATTAATTGGAAGCTGTAAATTCATAAAGAAGCAGGAGCAAGATACGAGATATGTCACTCAAAGAGGAAACGATATTCCTTCACTTTCAGCTAATTATATAGTATGGACAGTGGAAATTTATATCAATGG
This sequence comes from Clusia tigrina, assembly GCA_920105625.2. Lineage (NCBI taxonomy): Eukaryota > Metazoa > Arthropoda > Insecta > Diptera > Clusiidae > Clusia > Clusia tigrina. Next base: position 27,820,751 of record OV050030.1, on the reverse strand, counting down.
GGATATTTTCACACTAACATCGGAATACAGAAAATACAGATCCAAACAATGTGGAAATAGATATAGATACAATTAGTGAAAAGCTAAGGAATATTGTTTCTTTTTGAAGTGAATTATGAAGATTTTTTCTATTACGATAAAACTGAAACAATGGATATTTATCCTAAATTTAATACATAATTCCAAAGCATACTATATATCGTACCTGTGCATAAACTCAGAGGCTGAAAAATTTTATCTTGGGACAACTGATTGGCAAATTAAGCATTTCATAGATTGTTTGGAACCTAAGTTCTAAATATGACTTCCCGTTTTGAAGGAAATGTTCATTTCTGTTCATCCCAACTATTTCATACTGCCAAGAAACCACAGTTAACCATGGTATAGAAAAGTAAGTTGAACTTGAAATACACTCATTCTCCCCAGCATTCACCCCATTTAATCAGCGATAGTTAAAGTACCGCAAAAGGATGCAATCTGTATATATCTGTGAAATTGCTGCTCACATATCTCAACTAACGTGTGCGGAATGAAATACGAACCGACACATTAAAAGTTTCTTATAAACTTAAAATTGATAGAAGATTAAGTACACAACTTAAACTATTTTTATAAAAAAGAATCATATCCACAGCAATTAGCCCTGCTTATATTTTGAGGCACTTTCCGCATAGCCTCTTGAAGCCCCTTTGTATATATTTTGGACAACTCTCTTTTCATTTTTGTAATCAGGCAATCGATATCTTTTGGCTTATAGCCCTTTCCATAGACATTTATTTTTAAACTTGCCCAAAAAGTTTCAATGGGTCTTTGCTGAGGCACGTTTGGGGGGTTTTTTCCTTGGGTACAAACTCAATGTTTAAATTTGTTAAAGCAGATCGTGTGGCGTTGGCATAGTGAGCGGATGCCAAGTCTGGCCAAAATATTGTTTTGTCGTTCTTATGGTACTTATTGATGAAAATCTTAAGTACTGGAAGACATTGGCCAATGTACACGTCAGCATTTACTGAACACAGGTTCGCTTATTCCACATTCACTTTTCGCCAGCCATACTAAAACCTTCTTAGGAAACTTTGTTTTGGCAATAGTGGTTACGTTTTCAGGTGGTTTAATATTCGGAAGCTTGAAATAAAATTTTGGAGTCCATTCATTGCCTTCCACAGTGAAATAACTCTCATCATCCATTATGCAAATATACGGAGACTTTGAAGCAAACAAAGTTTTTGAAAGAGCGCGTAGTCTGTTTTTAATAGCTGCTGACTGGTTTTCGGAAACTGCTGGGACAGTTTTTTTTGCACACTTAATGACTCCCATATCTGCTATATACTTTTTAATAGTTTTTTTGTCAACATTGTACTTCTTCGCTAGTTGGCGATACGATTTTGCTGATCGGGCCACAATTTCCTGCTTCAATTTATCGCGAACTTTGCTGCTCTGCAGAGCAAATTTTTTCCCGAACCGCGTTTTCTTTTTAATTATTTTCCACTCTCGAAAGCATTAATCGTGTTATAAATAAAAGTTTTTTTAAAGCCCATTTGAGAAATATGACGAAATGCCTCATATTTAGTCGCGAGCGGATTATTTTTACAAAATAAACAAACCAATTTTCGACGCTCCACCTCTGTCAATGACATATTTACGACTTAAGTATACATAATAATAATTTAGCTTTAATAGTTTGCCCAATGGCCGACACTGCGACCTAAAAGATCTTTTGTGTCATACTACATTTGTCATCTATGATCCATGTGATCACAATTGTCCGATCTACTATGCCTTATAGGTTTAGTACCGGCGTTTCTTCCGTAATGCCATAGCATTTCGTACGTTTGGTGATGTCAAATCGTCATAATAATTTATCAGGATCTTTTCTACCTAGATGTTCCTTCTCTTGAGAAAGGAAGTAGCTGAAAGTCATGTTCCTTCATTATCTTTTCCGCTTTATGGATGAATTTGAGAATGTCCATAACCGGAGCATTCTTTAATTCCTCCAGAGCCTACTGGTCGCGGTGGAATATATTCATTCTGGTTCTTGCCAACGCAAGGCAGTCGCACAGTATGTGTTCCGTGGTTTCATCTTCTTCTAGACAGAGCCGGCACTCCGTATCATCAAGAATGTGGATTCTAGTCAGGTGATATTTCAGGTAATAATGATCTGATAGAATACCTACTATTTTTCCTACAAGTATGTCTGCTTTGCCCTCTACCCCTTTCCAGTGTGACAGTCTGAGACTATGACCCCAGCTATCTATCCTGGATTTAGCCTCCGCCCAGTTGGTACCACAGTATGGCTCCGGACCTATGAGGCTTGCTGCGGAACCGGCCCTAGCCAGTTCGTCAGGAATTTCGTTGCCTTTGATCCCCGAGCGACCCGGGACCCAGCAAATTGCAACCTTATTTGTTGCACCTAAAGATTGTAGATTGTTGAATCATTCGTCCACCAGTTTCGATTCTAAGGAATATGAAGCTAATGCCTGTAATGCAGCTTGACTATCTGAATAGATAGCTATGTGTGCGCCCTTGATACCCGTTTTCAGATTTGTCCTCGCACAGATTGAGATTGCTTGAATTTCAGCCTGGAAGACGCTAGGCCACCTGCCCATTGGTTCTGAGATTTTGGTATTTGGTCCATAGACCCCTGCACCGAATTTGGTGCTTGTTTTTAAAGCGTCTATGAACATTCTAGACTTCTAGGGTCGACCCAAGGTCCTCCTATGTCCCATTCATCACGGTCTGAGATAATATTCTCAAAATTGCGATCAAACTGTCGTTTTGGAATCATATAGTCCGTTATTGAGCAGATTATGTTTTGATCTGTTATGTTATTTAAAATATTGAAATGACCATAGTTATGAGGCTCTTGTCTAGACAAGATATTCATCTTTAATGCGCTTCTAGCAGCACAATTTTTCACGAATGCGTGAAGTGGGGATAGTCCTATTATGGCCTCAATAGCAGCGGTTGGGCAGTTTCGCATGGCACCGGTGATTGCCACGCAAGCCTGCCTTTGAAATCTTGTAACTATTTTCTTACCAGATTCTTTTGTTGTCTTGGGCCACCACACAAGGGATGCATAGGTAATGATTGGTCTAACCATCATTACATACATCCAGTGTATCATTTTTGAGTCAAGACCCCATGTTCTACCAAAGAGACTTCGACATGCCCACATTGCTCTTGTGGCTTTGTTTATCACCGAGTGTAGGTGAGAGTTCCAATTCAGTCGCTTATCCAGAACTACACCTAGATATTTGACCTCATCGGAATATTCTATATTGATTCCCTCAGCAGCTATTGTACCAAGGCTCAATTTTAATCTGTTTGTAAAAGGAACGAGAATGGTTTTATGCATAACCCCTCTGCGCGACACCATTCTGAGATGAAGGCTAGAGCCTGATTCATAATGTCGGATACTGTTCTTTCAAATTTGCCACTAACCCTACGTCTCCACGGGCAATTTTTGATGGCATGCCATTGGCAATTTCATGCAAATTGCCAATGGAGACTCCAAATTGCTTCATGTTGGCAATTTATGTTATGAAATATGTTATGCCATAAATTGCCAATGCGCTGTGTTGCAATCAGTTGTCATTTGGTTTGTTTGACAGCCTTTTTTCATTTTTTCGTGACGCTCACAGTGGAAGCATCGTCGGACATTTTCGTTTTACCGCATCTATTAAATTAATAAAAACGCTAAAATGAATGGAGACTGTGCATTTGCATTCTTTGTAATAAAGGATTTCAAATATTGCCAACCTTTGCAATCGAATTTGACAGATGTTATGCCATCAAAAATTGCCCGTGGAGACGTAGGGTAATAATGACAGCAAGATCGTCAGCATATCCAATTGCCTCAAAGCCTAACCCTTGTAGTTTGACTAAGAGATCGTCAATAACTAAAGACCATAGAAGGGGTGACAACACACCGCCTTGGGGACAGCCTTTCATTGCCTTGACTGATACGGCCTCGTCTCCAAGAGATGAGCTAATTTCTCTGCTTTTTAACATCGTTTTAACCCACCCAACAGTCGGTTTATCGATATTTTTGCAGAGCATAGCCCCTCCCCCCCCTATAGAGTCGTAACCGGTATTATCAAAGGCGCCCTCGACATCTAAGAATGCACATAAAGCAATTTCCTTGGAATATTGAGCTTTCTCAATCTTTGTTACAAGGAAATGAATCGCTCCCTCCGTGGATTTTCCCCTATTATATGCAAACTGAGATTGGTGCAGAGGTGCTGTTCTGTCTAGCGTTTCTCTAATATGTATATCCACCAATCTTTCCATAGTTTTTAGAAGAAACGACGTGAGACTAATAGGTCTGTAAGATTTAGGCAGGTCGCTGGACCTCTTGCCCAATTTTGGAATAAATACCACATTGACTTTACGCCATATGGATGGTATGTACTCCCTGCTGAAACTGTTCCTAAAAATATCAACAAGTGATTCAAGCATTATATCCAGTCCTCTTATCAAGAGGGCTGGAAAAATGTTATCCTCACCTGGTGTCTTGGTAAATGGTTTAAAGGACCCAACAGCATACATACTAAAATGATCTTTGATGGAATTATAACTAGAATAGTACCGTTATTTTTTTCTGATTTTGTTTTGCTGTAGCTATTCGTTTTGCACGTGTAATAGCTGTTGGAAGTGAGTTCATATTTCATTCCGCACACGTTATTTCGTCTTTCTAAGAAAATGCTAACTACATGATATAGAAAAATAAGTTTACCTTAAAATTGACTCAATCACGCCATTTAAAATAGAGACACCTCAAAGTTCGCTTACCGGTGAAAGCTTTCCTTTACTTCTTGTCCGCCAGACTCAATTAGCATTCGGTGTATAAATTTGAATCCAGCTGCTTTAAAGAAAATTATTTACTTCGTATATTGAAGCTTATCCTTATATTTTTATTCCACTCTGTACTCTTAAAATGAAACTTATTACTTATTATTACTTGTAATTTGTTCATTTCCTGCTGCAAATCATGTACTCTTCCACACTTCTCATACTCTGTCATTATCTTCATCACCATTGACATTTATAGCGAGCGCATTTCCTGCATACCAAATACTCAGAAGAAAAAAACCGCTACACATGCAGACTAAATTGCTTACTGCATATGGAAGCTGGCATTAAAAATGGCATATGCATATATGACGCTTATTCTGCAGTGTTTCTGGAAGTTGCAGGACAACGGACTTGACTGTCGTCTCGTTTAGCTCACGCCCCTCACAGCGAACAGATTCAGTGCAAATTAGAAAATATGGTAAATATTTTGGCCAACAATGTTCCAATTCGTTTATAGCACAGCAACTTTTGCCATTTATGTGCATATTTTGTATTTTAAACACATGCAGTCTGTCATCGTACGAAGCACCGTGTATATACTCGTACAACGCAGTGTTAATTGTTAGCAGGAGACCCTTCACTCTTATACTCGGAACTCACACCTTCAACTCATTCGTATTCAGGAAACAGCACTGGAACTTCCTTCAATTTGTATATAGAGGAGAAGTCAAATTTTTAATCCTTTTGAAGAGTTCCGTGGAATTCAGAGGGTAGAAATTAAAATGAAGCATGTATATCCTGGTATATATCCTGTCGCTCAATGGCGTTGTATTGTCAATTCCTCTTCCTTCTTATTTGGAGATTTTTTATTTATTTACAGAACTTACAGAACTATGGCCATCAGTTAATATCAAGTAATTCAAATAGTTTGAAGTTAAAATTAGTTATAAAATGTTTGTAGAATAATAGAGGAAGAATTTTAAGTCGTGAAACTCAATGGTAAAAATTGGAAATTTCAACAAAAAATATGTTCATTACCATATTGACTCTATGGTTTCTTTATTGATGGGCTCCTTAAATATGTTACTCGGTTGTTGGTTTTGAGTATTTGACTTCTTTTACTGTTGAACTGTGGGAATGTATTAACACAATTTGAGAATTGCAGAATTAAAAGATATATTCAACATAATTTTTATATGGAGATGATGATTATAGATGAGTTTAGTCCTTTTTCCCACAAGCCTACATAAAATAATAATGAAGTAATATGCAGAGATGTATATTCGAGATGTAACCCCGTATGGGCTGAGCAAAGTTTGTTGAAAACTTCATAGAACTTTGATAGTAAATCTAAAAGCTAACATATCAAAGTAGAGAAATTGGTCCACAAAACAGTAGAGGGAAGGGATACTGAGATAAAGCGAGATGAAGACAGACAGAGAGATTGGAAAAAATGGAGCCAAACATTGTGCTTCTCTATAGAATAACGAGTAAAGAAGTCTGAAGTCGGGTTAGACCGACTACGAAATACCCTTTACCTTTTGTTGTGCGTGCGAGTTCAACAATGAGGATGTTTTCTTCATAAGTCATCATTAGGAGCATATTCACGGTAATTTTTGGTAGGGTACCTTGAAATGATTATATCGACCCCATTTCTTGTACGAGGCTATGGCTTTGTAGGGTCCATATACGTACTAATATAAAATTTCGTAAAAAAATATTGTGTAGGCCGAAAGTTATAATAATATGTCAATAGTGGGCGTGGCTGTAAAAATAACACGCCCATTTTTAGTGTAGGGTTTAATGTTACTACCCGCAACCTTCAAGTAAAATTTCGTTGAAAAATCTTTAATAGGAACCTATTAATGATTTTTGGTTAATTGTGGGCGTGGCATTAGTAATAATCTGCCCATATTTGGAATGAATTTGGAGGACGGACAAAATAAAAATTGCTTAGAAAGTGATTCTGATCATATCTGTATATATACCAGGCCTCCTTCTCGAAATTGCAGCCCCTCTCAAAAGCACAAAATTAGTATACCCTCTATTTACCTTTTTTAAAGGTAAAGGGTGTAAAGAGCGATAATAATCATAATAGTAAGGCAGGTCTACAGTAGAGAGTAACTGTTGCAACTGAATTCGGGTGCAAGGTTAATACCATGGAAGTCTATTCTGAATACTACAAAATTACATTGGTGTATGTAAATATTAAACAACAGTCGTCTATGACATCACTCCATCCAATTTTGCGGAAACTTGTGATCTCCCGATAGACAATTTATGGTTTTCCAATGAAAAAATATGTTATTGTATATTTCGTTTATATCTATGGTAAAGAAAAAGTAGAATATTATTTCACTGTAGAATTAGTAAATCTATTGTGTAAATATTGGTATAGTATTTTGATAATTCATGAGCCACTGACTTGTATTTTATGATGTTACAGGTCTGTCAATTTAAAAGTAAATATTTAGAACTTTATCCAGAAAGTTTTTTCCTTGTTTAATTTTATCTTTTAACTGTTTGGCTATTTAGGAGCGGCATCATATCACACTCCGTTAGAACTGCTGCATATAATAAATATTTATTTTTTTTTGTTTACTAAATACAACTAACATACAAAGTATGAAAACTAATAGAAAAAAGGAATGATGGATACTAAGGCAACTCTAGCAACAATTAAGGATGAAGAGACAATGGAAAATTTCTTTGCTAGAGCTGTATTAGTTTATTTCGACAGTAGTTCCAGTTGACGGAAGAAGTCTCAACAAATAGTGCAGAATACCTATAGATCTTAACTGATCGAAAGAAGATACTAAATACAAACAGCAAGGGACAGTGTTTGAGAGAGGTTGTAGTACAATTCCAAGTCATGGCCCCAAAGCTAAAATTAACTAACCCACTTCCTGACACGCTGTAACCAAAATTGATACAATAATAGATTGAAAGTTTCTTCACCAGAACAAGAAACTAAAATAAATTCTGTAAACGAATTCATTGTGCATCAAAATACTTTTCTTTACAATCAAAGAGCATTTGTATTATATGCATCCATTTTTAGATGTAGCATTGGATCCACAGTTTCAAGAGCACTTCAGGGAATTGTGGCTCATTGACTTTACCACATCTACGCTAATGAAATGCGGTCCACATATCTTGTTATTCAAACATTCCAAACGAAAGGCTAAGCTATGTACTTGCAAGATTTCTATGATGTTCGGCACGAATTTTTGTCCGACATGGTCGATAAATAAATAATAATTTTTTTTCTATTACCATCTATATGTTTACCGAATCTTTCTTTGTCAAAAAACTAACAGTAATTTTTCTAAGAATACAATATTACATTTAGTTATCTGGGTAATATCCTCAGCCACTGCATCGAATATTTAGTGGTTTCACAGCACGCAATCAGACGTTATTAAATCAGGTCTAAGGTATATATCCCTTTGAGGCGTCTCGCCAAGCAGTTCCGGTGACTTCTGTTCCTCAAGAGCCATATGTAGCACCGGTGATCATTTTCAAATTCTGCGATTGGGGGCGTTGAAGTTTCTCCCTGTTTGATGAACACGCGGTGCCCCACAATTGAACCCCATATGTCCATATAGGATTAATGATACTAGTATAAATTAGTACCTTATATCCTAAGGCAAGGTTTGAATGCATATTTAGTAGCCAGTTCAAGGTATGGAGTTTCAATTTGATGTGAGCACACTTTGAGTCCAGGTTAATCGTTTGTCTAAGTGGATTCCCACATTCTTTATGTTGTGGAATGTTTTGACCATTGAATAGGGGGGCACTTGTCCTTCCTTAAGACAAATTTTAGGTATGCACATTTAATTTCGTTCACCTTTTTTGGGGAGGGTTTATAGTTAACGTGAGTACTTATAAATTTCTCGTATATGAGCCAGTCAGTGGATCTATTTGTCAGATGAATACAGTTGGAATTTGAAGACACTGATGAGGTTTTCAGATGAATGAAGGTTGGCGAGTGGTCAGACGAGAGATCAAACGAAGTCTCAGCGGTAATGTTTTCCTTTTTTATGTTTCTAAACACACCGAAATCAATGAGGCTTGTTGTTTTGTTGATATCAGACTGCCAGTAGGTTAGCTCCTCGGTTCATATAATGTCTAGACCCAAGGTACTTGGAGTATCTTAAAGTTGTCTACCTTCCGGCTACTATGAAATGCTTAGGGAATTAAATACAATGAAAACTTTCGGCTAATGAATAATGAGAGTAGTCCTAGGATTGAGTTGACAACTCCCCCGCACAAGCCTTTGAGAGCGCTGAGATAATCATACACATGCCGTGCATAATACCGTGCTCCACCTGCCTGAAATCCCCACACAAATTCGAATAATTTTTTTTCTTCCTCTTTGTATAAATTCGAGAACAGCTTCTGCGGAAAAGAATCCCTTACGATTGACTTACGAATAATTTATGGTGTAATAATGAAATTTTAGCACATTAACAAATTTCTACGCTGGCAGACATGCTTACAATGCCATTCATTACAGAAACCGCATTTAAATTAATTTTCTTTGGCAGAGGACGAGAAAAAAGAAACAAATGGCAAAAGCAATCAAAGGATTTGCACGGTGCGAAATTTATGGTGACTATTATTTTTAACAGTGAGTGCACTATAGATATGCATATGGATGCACACACATAGCTGACTCTTTCCCGCACACGCATACACTGACGTACACCAACATGGTTGCTCATAAATTGTCTGATGGCACTCGAAAGGGTTTTCATTAATTTGTTGTTGTGCTTGAAATGATTTGTTTCCTTGGGTGAACAGTTGAATAAAGAATGCTCACACCCCACCTCCTCCCTCCGCCAACACACACAGCACAGACAGACAGACTGGCAGGCAGACATTTAACGGTATGCGACTATCGAATGCATTTTCGCGTACGAATGCACGTGACTGCACAAATGACATTGGATGGGTCCATATACACATGCCTGACGACAACTTCGCCCACCATAATACACGTTGGCTTTCCTACTCTTTGAATACTTATTCTTCACTTCCCATACAAACGGAGCAGTTCTGTTATCAAAAATGTGCGTATAAACCCCAGTCGATGCGTTTGTGCAATGGAATTCGGAATTTTAAGTCGCTGCAAATGAGCATACGGATACGTGCGTGTGTGAGATGTGTGTGTGTGTGTGTGAGGTGCGTGTGCTTCCGTATGTTCCTTTGTAAATAGCTTTTGAATTCCACGTTCGACAATTTGGGCGCTAATTTAAGTTAATGGCCATTGTCGTAAATTACATTAATTTTAAACGGAAATTTGCACAGAGTGCACTGTTAACGCATTACAACACCATTCGTATGTGTAATTAGGCACCTAGTTGGAAAAATACGGACGTCGGTTAGACAAATACCTTATATTCCAAAAGTACCCGGTATTTGTCAATAAAACTAAAATGGTTCTATTATTCAATTATGGTGTGCATTTTATTCCCTTCAAATTAACCTCCATGGTAATCAATACACATATTTCGTAAGGCCTTCATTGTTATTCAGTTGAACTGCCATCCAATCTCTGTTAAAGATTGCTAAAGATGAGGACCGTCACATCGACTTGAAGTGGTTCCAATAGTGGAAAATCGAACACTGTAACTTTGATGAAAAGGGGTGTATGATTATCTACTTAAACCTTCTCAACAAACTCCACGCGAATGACATTGGAATGGTTTCTTTTAGCCAAAGTAGTGATCAGATGGGAAGCAGTTCCCTTATCAAGCAGCAGGAACTTTAGTGTTATTCATTCTAAGCTTAAGGCCTAAGCTGACAAAATTATATATGTACACATTAGCTTAAAATTTTTAATATTAAGTTAATTTTTAATAATAATAATAATAATAATTCTAGAAAATTTCGAGCTGTATTTTTATTACGGAAAAAATATTTAATAATTGGAACATACACACCTTAAAATGTCTGCGGCGAACTCTTCTAGGCAGGTACGAGTATATGATGAATCCTGGATACGAATATTGCATGTAATTTATCCAGGTTAACAAATTTCAAAGGAATTTAATTAATTTTACATATATTAAATATTAAACTAGTTTTCTTAAAACTCAGATCTAGATCAGTTTATTCTTTATATTGATCAGTTTATTCTTTATAAAAATAAAAAAATTAATTGTTTCAATTGATTAAGTAATTAGACCGTGTTACAAGTACAATAGTGACCCCAATTCTAGATTCAAACATCGGAATATATGAAACACAATTCAATGGATAAGTAGACACATTTATAAACCAAGTTATACGAGTATTAGAAGAGAAATGAATATAGACTGTTGCTAATCCAGTCGCTATTAGAGAGAATTATAAGTAAAAAGCTTAAAAGGAGTGACGTCATTATTCTCACAAACTTTCAAAGAATGGTCCAAACATTTTCTCGCTGGGATACGTTTATATAAGTGCGTGTGTAAAAATGTGTGTTTGTCTACGCATAAATTGTGGAAATTTATTTCCACTTATTTTAATAACAAAATTGCTGCCTTTTAATTATATTATTATCAACTTTAATTTAATCTTTTGTTTATTCATTCTTTTTTTCCTATTTGTTTGTAATTAACAAGATTATAAAAATTGTCCAACCCTAAACGATAATACGAAAGTTTGCATAATGCTGCTGAGGTTGGAAATTAACTGATTATACAAAATACTGTAACGGAGTAAATTATTGTTTATAGTTATAACTAAACTAATATTTTAGTGTGTAATAAGGAAAATATCACTTGTTTCAATGTCAGCCACAATAAAATATTTTTGTTTAAATATTTTTTCCTACGGAACTGGTGTTGTTTTATTATGTATATTTGTATATAGATTATATAAATAATTTAATTTTGTATAAAAATTGTATAATTATATTATGTAATCATAAATAATTACTAAATTATTATTAAATGAAAAAAGTATTAGGTATTTGTATGTAGCTACACTCTATAGAATCTCCTTCAGAAACCTGGAGAGAACATATCTTAGCACTACTGTAGACTTACCGATCCGAATGAGTGGATCTGATCCAATGATTCTAAGAGGATCTAATAGATATATAATATTTTTAGTGATTCAAGGTATTGAGTGATTTAGTGATATGAGAAAATTAGGTATTTAATCTTCTTAATAGTCCAGGACAACTACAGTTACCTATCACGCCCTTTACAAAAAAGGAAGTACATAACGCTGTGCACAGGACACTGAATGCGAACCGGGCTATGACCTGATAACAGGTAAAATCTTGAAAGAACTACCAAATAAAGGAATAAAATACCTTACCTATCTCTTCAATGCAATAATTAAATGTGGACATTTCCCGCGTCAATGGAAATTGGCCGAAAATATTGTCATAGCTAAACCCGGGAAGCCGTTGCAGGAAGTCACTTCTTATAGACCTATTAGCCTTTCGCCAACTGTTTCTAAAATGTTTGAATAGCTCTTGTAAAACAAACTTTAACCAATTCTGCTCGAAAAGGATGTAATTCCCAATCTTCAATTTGGATTTAGGGAACAGCCCCCACAACAGAACAAGTGCACCGAGTGTACAGCATAATAAAAAAACGCTCTTGAGGAAAACCGTTATTGTACTGCTTTCCTAGATATAGCAACTGTTTTCCTAGATATAACACAGGCGTTCGATAAAGTATGGCACCCTGGCTTACTCTTTGAACTGAGAAAGTTACTACCTCAGACGTTTTATGATATATTAAGATCATATCTTGAACGTCACTGAACTGTTCTCTGTAAAGTCGGGTGTACCGCAAGGTAGTGTTTTAGGTCCTGTGCTCTACACAATCTACACGGCTGACTTTCCACTGACGGAGAATACAGAAATCGCAACCTACGCAGATGATACTGTCATAATGGCTATAAGCAGCAACAATATAATCGCTACAAATTATCTCCAATAAAGCTTAGATAAGCTCAAAATCTGGTTAAATAAGTGGAGACTTAAGGTGAATGCAACTAAGTCTGTACAAGCAACCTTCATCTTAAAACAGAAGACTTGTATATCAGTGATGTTAAATGATTGTCAACTGCCCCAAAGAAGAAGACGTCAAATATTTAGGGCTACATCTTGAGCGGCGTCTGACATGGCAGAAGCATATTTTTACGAAGAGAAAAACAACTTGGAATCAAGCTTACTTCTTTATATTGGCTCTTGGGGTATAAATCCCAGTTATCACTTGAGTATAAACTGCTCCTTTATAAAGTAATCCTAAAACCCATATGGACATATAGTATACAGCTATGGAGTTCTGCGACAAAAGTCAATATCTCAGTCATTGAGAGATTCCAAGCAAAAGTATTACGCATGATAGTAAAGGCTCCGTGGCTCGTCAGAAATGAAATAATACGTCACGACCTTAACATCACTACACACGATCGATGAAATATCAATATACAGAATTAAATACCGGGAACGATTAAGTAAGCATCCTAATGTACTAGCGTCAAATCTTCTGGAGAGGACAGGCACAACACGGCTACTGAAGCGAGCAACACCACTCAATTTATAATAATAATTTTCTAATGCAATAGTCCTGAATGTATATGTCTTACCTTATGAGAGATTAGAGAGATTAGCACTGGCTCCTCTTCCTCTTGTTGCTTTAATTATCTTTGTGTATTTATTTATGTGGTTATTTATTATTGTTATTTAATTTGATTATTGTCCCAAGGAGTACAATGCAAATAAAATTGGAGTTAAAAAAAAGTAATTTTTCAGAACTATTATTTCAATTCCGCCCTATGCTCCGACTAGGAGCGATATTTGACTCTTTTTATATTTTGTCCTTTAGTTAACTTTGTTAGCATAAGTATAGTTTTATTGTGTCAAATGTCATGGAATTGATAATAATTATTTCAACTATTGCACATACTGCATTGGAACTGAACTGTAAATTATTTACCAAACTGGATTTGATGGATATTCTGCTGGGTTTAATCTTACGTGGAAACTGTAGGTTTTATTAGCAGTATGAAGTTATGTTCTGCAGAACTTATGAGGAGCTACTTGTAAAGCTCATATGAAATAGAAATACACCATCGTTTCTTTCGAGCTAAATAATGAAACCTCTTAGTTCATATTTAAAAGTTAAATAAATTGAAATGTTGAAAACAACGTGAAATGGATTGGAAGAATTTCGGTACCAAAATCGCCTCTGAAGCAAATGTCGCATTCATTAAGTGATTAAAAATATAACCTGTTATTGAAACAAAAAATGATGCGAAGAAAAAAATATAGTTAAGTACGATATCAACTGAATAAATTGATGTTCTACCAAACAGATAGTTTTTGATAAAATATTTATGAAGAACGAGATTCCAATGCCAAATAAAAATGTCAAACCGTCGATTGTTTCATTAACTTTTCTCTTTGGAATTTTCAATGAGAACACAATTCTGGTATGTATAGGTCTCCAGAACAGTTTGACCCACAGAAATTACATCACGATGGAAAATTGTTTTGGAGTAGCAGAAGTAAATGAGCGTTAATGATAGCGTTGTTTTCCTCTCTTTTACGCATAACCAACCATGTTTCACATTTTAACTTTGTTTCCGTGGCGTGGTGAAAGCAAACCTGGTTGGCTTTAAGGATTATTACGAGTTGAAAGCATTTTATGTAACTTGCGAAATATGTGGCTGGATTCTAATTCCACTGAATTCTCGGAAAGTCAATTATAAGTGGGAGCTCTATTTTTAATGACGTATTACAACATTGTACCTTGATACACAGTGATACTGCGAAGTGAACTTTCAACCCTTTGACAGATTATTGAGGTTAACAAATGCGTACTGCCATACGCTGAAACCCTTTGTTTGTATTCAATCACTTTTTAATATTTATTTCAATGATTATTGTGCAGGCTGTTAATTATGCGAGCAATATATGGGAATAATGGTGTTGTAAATAAAAAGAACCAAAAAAGTCCATAAATAAAGATAGCATAAATAACACACAAAAAAAAACAACAAAAAAATTGGAAACCATTCGCAATTAATTTATATTAATGTGGAAAATTAATAAATGTTTTTTTGCAATTCAGACTTTAATTGAATGAGGAAAAAACAGCTACGAGGTGTTGATGGTGATTAAAAGCAACTGCTCTGAGGCTTTCAGCATGCATTTCGGTGCGCTCATGCGTGTATAATTTAAATCATTTTAAAAAATTCAATTAAAAATGTGTACATATTTGTAATTACATGAGATATAACAAAAGCATATGGAGTGAGAATATATGAACGGAAAGTCTTCACAGTCATTCCTATCAGCTCAACTATACGCGCAATATACTCAAATTTTTTACCGTATTTTATAAACTACCAGCTTCAGTTACATAAATAAATTCTCATTTGAGATATCATTGGAGCGTTTACTTTGGTCTGGAATGTCTTAAGTTTTTAAAGAAAACATGTATTCAATGTTGAGTAATATCAAAAATCATCCATAAAATTCTCGGATATTTTTAGCGTTTTACTTCCCAATTGAAAATAATCCCAAGATCCTAAAGTACAAATAGCAATTTAGTATACCCACTATACGTGTAAATTACACATAAAAGATTATTAAAATAAAAAGGTTATCATCAGAAGAGTTAACTCTCTGAATAATCTCTTTTAATGCAGAAACATTGACCCCCTTACAACTTACAGCCCCTTCATAGTTTTCAAAATAAGCACCAAAAACAACAAATAATTCAAAGAAATTCAATTGAAGAAGACATAAATTTCATTATATTACCATGTTGAGTGTTCGCTTCACCCACAAACTGTCAAAAGATTGGTTTCACACATCATGATATAGAATCATATTTCTCTCTACTATTGTGTTCATAAACTCTCAGCCGGAATCGAAAATATATCCAAATATAACATATAGCAAAACCACTGCACCCTACGTTTGTCTGTGAACCAGTCGAAACAGTACTTGTGTGTGTAGGGGGTAATTTATGCCGTTTCTGTTAGCTACCTGAGTTTTCTTTAAGGTGGCCCATTTTCTTATGGAAAAATTGAACTGTCGATTAAGAATTGAATTGTATAATTATATAAAAATATATATATAATAATTATATATATAATTATATTGAATTGTTAATTAAGTTGTCGAACTTTATTACTTGCATAATCCGTTTTTATACCCTTTACCTTTAAAAAAGGTAAATAGGGTAAACTAATTTTGTGGTTTTGAGAGGGGTTGCAATTTCAAGAAGGAGGCGTGGTAGGAATAAACATATATACACATATATGATCGAATCACTTTCTAAGCAATTTCTATTTTATCCGTCCGTCTGTCAGTCTGTCCGGCTGTCCATCCGTCCGTCTGTGGCCACTTTTTTTCTACACCGTTAGAGCTTTCTTAATGAAATTTTGCAAAAGTATAGTCTGGACCAGCTTGCAAAAGTATAGTCTGGCCCGATTTGAACAAAGATCACGCCTACCTCCCATATAAGGATTTTTTTTCACCCTTTTTTAAAATGACCGAAGTTAGTCCAATTGATGGAGTCGTAACGCAATTTGGTAGTTATGGAGATGTAGGTCCTACTAAACACCATCCAAAAAAGGGGCGGTATATATTAATTGCAACGCCCACTATTAACAAATATTAATAACTTAATCTGTTGGAGATTTACGGACGAAATTTTACGGGAAGTAACATGTGGACATTCTAAAGCTATCTGCAATGGGGTTGATCAGGGTGAAGACACGTCCACTTTTGATATAAGAAACTTTCGGGTCCAAAATTAAAATTAACCCAACTATGCTTGTATTGATGCCATCAGAATAAAAATTGGCAAAAATATACATGGGGTAGATAATAGTGTGTGTGCAACGCCCACAATTAACCAAAAATCATTACTTGGTTCCTATTAAAGATTTATGAACGAAATTTCACAGGAAAGTTGCGGGTACCAACATTAAACACCACACAAATAATACAGCCACGGCCACTATTGGCATATTATTAGAACTTACGACCAACACAATATTGTTGGACGATATTTTATATTAGTACATATATTGATTCTAGAGAAATGGGGTCGATCAGATAAAGGCCACGCCTCCCACTGATACAATCAATTCAAGGTACCCGACCGAAAATTACGGTAGATATGCTCCTATTGATGACTCGCATGCGCAAGGAAAGGTGAAGGGTATTTCGAAGTCGGTCTAACCCGACTTCAGACTTCTTTATTCGTTATATTAAATTCGTCACACTTTTTTCACTTCAGATTTTGGAAAATATATCTTTTGTGAGAAGAGCGATTTTTAGATGAAATTGGCAATCCAGAATATCTGAATCAAATATGGAGATATGGTATCAAATACATCAGTGATTTCTGATTTGTATTTGAATCGAGCCCATCCATACGATTCAATAGTTTTGGTCCTATAGGTTCACCATTATCTGCATATTTGCAGATCTGTATTCTCGTAATGAACATGAGGCCATTTTTTTTTTTTTTTTTTTTTTTGGGTAGAGAGGGTAAAAATGCGCCGCATCATCAAAACTGTCGTCACAGATTTGGTATGTGAGAATTGCACCCACTAAAACATCCCCCTCCCTCGCTGAGAACATCTCCCCACCCTGGAACCCTTTTTATACTTCCTTCAAGGTGGAGATTCTCACTTCGTCCCTATTGGACTCTCAACATTATTCCTGCGTCCAGGTCCCGCTTTTTCCGCCGGAGCACATTTTCCACATATTTATCTACGTGGTCCCAGTTTTCTTTGCTGCTTAGCATAACTTCCACAATGTTCTCGGTGGCTAAGGTTTCCCCGATTTCCATTTCAAGCGTGGTGCGCTCTGTTTGCCACCTTGTGCTTTTGAAAAAGGTGTACTCTGCATCATCCACATTGCTGGCGCCGTATATGCACTCAGGCCCTCCAATTTTTCCCATTCGGTGTAGATACTTGCAGAAGTATCCGTGACCAGACAGTAACTGCGTGAGGTAGAAATTCACGGTTCCGGCTGTTCCTCCTATCCAGCTCGATATGTCGGGTATGAGTCTCGCTGTCCATCTTCCGCGACTCTCGGCGGCCCATCGTTCCTGCCAATGGTGAACGGTTTGTCGCTTTATATACTGCGCGGTTCCTCTGGTATTCTTACCCATCTTGGCTTCTCGTAGGTGTTTTCGTTCGAGGGCCAAGAGATCGATAGGGATTAAGCAGCTAATTACCAGAATTGCCGGCTCCGATACAGTACCGTACGATGAAGCTACTCGCAGAGCTGCGGTTCGTTGTACGGACGATAAAACTTTTCTTCGGGCATGCACCTTTAGCTTGTCAGCCCACAATTCGCTACCATACAACAGAATGGAGTGCGTTGTCATCATCAGAAGCTTCCTCTTGATGGATGTCGGCCCTCCGATGTTTGCCATTAGTCTGCTGAGAGAAGCCGTTACCCGTGCTGCCTTCGTCGCCGCATTTTGCATTTGCGCCCAGTAGGTGAGCTTGGAGTCAAGCTGAATTCCCAGGTACTTTATCACCTTTTGTGTCCTGATGGTCTCGGAGCAAACTCTCAAGTCGATTTCTATTGGAATGTGCTTTCTCGTGAGGAATAGCAGTTCCATATTTTCCGTGGCCAACTTCAAGCCATGTGAATCGAGCCTCCTCTGGGTTCTGATCATGACCTGGTTCAGCTTTCTTTGGGCGTCTTCCGAGTCGCGTGCGGTGATGACAGCCGCAATGTCGTCTGCGTATCCGACTAGATGAGTGTCATCTGGCATCTGTATGCGCAAAATGCCATCGTAGCTTATATTCCAAAGGTCCGGTCCGAGGATGGACACTTGCGCTGCCCCTGACGTGATGATTTTGCTTCGGGTGCCATATTTGGTCTCGTATAACAACATTCTATCTTTAAGGTAGCTCCGGATTATCTTCTTCAAATAAGCTGGTATCTGAAAACGATTTTCAAGTGTCTCGATCATATCCACCCACCTAGCGCTGTAGAAAGCGTTTCTTACGTCTAATGTAACAAGGAGTACCACTCGTCTGGAGTAGTGATTTCCTTGCTGTGCCGCTAGCACACTTTCTATGACGTCTTCTACGGCGCCAATTGTGGACTTTCCTGGTCGAAAACCGTGTTGTCGAGTGGATAATCCCCTAGCGTTTTCAATGGCTGCTGCTATTCGGGGTTTGAGGAGTCGCTCCAAAAGTTTGCCCGCGGTGTCTAGCATACACAGTGGTCGATATGCTGACGGTGATTCAGGGCTTCCTTTTCCCTTGCTGATGAGCACTAGCCGCTGTCTTTTCCATACGTCTGGGAATATTCCTTCTGTCAGGCAGGCATTATACATATCGAAGAGTACTTGGGCATGGCTATTTGACACTATTTTGAGGACTTCTGCTGGAATACCGTCGATACCCGGTGCTTTGTTGCTCTGTAGGGTTATGGCGGCTGCTTTAAGTTCGTCTTCCGTGAAAGGAGGTGGGACTTCGTTGACCAGCACTTCCGATTCTTCTCTTAAGGCATGTATAGGAAATAGAGCGTTTACTATGTTTTCCATAGAATGGTCTTCTAGTTGGGGTGCCGATACTCTTGCTCCAAGCTTTTTCATTACGACTTTATATCCCAGTTCCCATGGATTGTTGTTTATGTCGTTTCGGAGCTCCTCCCATTTCTTCTCCTTGCTGGTGCGAATAGCAGTTTTGAGGATTTTCCTAGCAGCTTGGAGATCTTCTCTTTCGGCAATCGCGGATCCAACACGCCTGGCCCTAGTGTATTTTCTTCTACACCGCAGACAGACCCGTCTGAGTTGAGCTATTTCCTCTGTCCACCAGTAAACGGCCTTCTTGTGTTTATTTGGTCTTATTTTCGGCATCGCTTTGGTACAGGCTCTCTCTATACACTGCATCGTCTGCTTCACCTTGCTATTAACATCGCTAGCGTGGCTGTCTAATGGAATGTTTGCCTCCAGCTCAGCAAGTAGCACTTCCGGATTTGACTTTGATACATTCCACTTGCGAGTTCCGCGTCCACTTATGTTGTGGTCATGGTTGCTTGGCACTTTTTTAATGGAAAACGTAATGTATTGGTGATCGCTTCCATTATAGTCTTCTAAGACTTTCCATGTACTTACTCTGTGAGCAATGCTCTCAGAAGCTAGTGCAATATCTGGAATTGTACCCACGCATCCTGGTCTTCTAAAAGTGGCAGTGGTCCCTGTATTTACGATGACCATTCCCAGTCTCGCGACCATGTCCAGTACCCGTCGGCCCCTTGAATTGGTTGTTTGCATTCCCCATTCAACTGCTTTGGAGTTAAAATCGCCAGCGATGATGAGTGCTCCTCCAAACTCCTGTGCTTTATCTTCGATGTCATCGATCTTTTTCTGGAATACTTCTGCGCACATGAGGCCATAGGATCGCGCTTATTGCAAATGATGAGTTCATGTGTATACATGATTTCAGAAAAAAAGGTGATTGGTAAGTCAACCTATTTAAATTAATTTAATGAATATGGTTTCCTTAAAGAATATATGAGAATACGTTCATAAATGGAATAGATTTTTGTGGAGGAATTTTGAATTTGATTGCTAGAAAGCTGCGCATACTATCCATAAGAAAAAAAATATGTATATAGTCGCACTTATAGCCTTTATATATATTATAACTGATATAATACAAATATTGATTAATAGATAACTTTCCTCTAGCATTGTAGGGTAATTCTGTATGTTGTCGCACTTATAGTCATTATATATTGTATATCTGATTTAATATACGAGTATATATACATATTGATTAAAAGAAACTTTCTTTTAGCATTATATGGAAATCGTATATGTAGAAGTACAATTAAGAGCCACTAATATAGTGCATTGATTGGTTCTAGTTGCGATTATTTTTAGGTCCAATTTCTTAAAATTCGTACAATTATTGTACAAATTCTTACAAAGCCCAGCTAACATCACAAGGCCTAGCAGTGATGTCACATTATTCGTTAAAGCAATCTGTGGAAATTGAGAACCTTAAAGATGGGCGAGATCTAGGTAGTGGGTTTACTCTTCAGCGTAAATGAATGAAATCTTACACTGTCTGTAATATGTTGGTTTTTGTAATTTGTTTGTACATGTATGTTTTCTGCAATTATAAGGGAAGCAGTTCAATTAGTTCAATTCACTGGCATGAACACCTCTGAGGATCAACATTTTAGCAACTTTATCAGCTCCTCCAACACGGCTATGCCTCTTATCTAAACACTGAGGAAATAAAGAATTTGATTGTTCACCATGCAAACTTTCCAATATATATTCTTAAAAATTTTTGAGTAGTTTAATTTGACAAAATAGAATGAACAAAATAAATCTAAACTCAAAAACAAACTGCTTATAATTTGTATTTTGAGATCATTAATGAGCATGAAGTTGATAGTACAAATTAGATCACTCTTTCGAATCTCATATATGTAAAGTTTGCTATTCCCAATGAAAACATAATTTTCTTCCAGCAGAGTACAGATTGATAACATGGCGTAGAACCATCTACTTTCTTGCTGAAATATCTGACGTAATATTTGCGGCTATTAACAATTCAGACGCTAAAGCCACGTGCTTTGAAGTGGCGTGCTCTTTGAAGTGGCTTGTTTCCCTGTCTTAAGAGCCTTTCCTAAGGTATCGTAACTGGTCCCCAATAAATTTTTAATATTCTAGAAGTGTTTCATTTCTATGTTTTCGACACCTCGGAAGATATATAAGGAATGGCGTACCATTTACTTCACATGCAACGGCATTTTTAGCCCAGTCGTAGACAAGAATGAGCACCACCAGTAAACACGAAATTCGCCCACTTCAAAAATATTTTCTTTGATTGCTCATTACCGTTACTGTTCAGTTATATAATTTCTACCACTTTAAAATACTGTAGCTGAATTGCAACACTTCTACAAATGTGTCCTTTTAAGGATGTGCAGCCATTTACAGCTCATTGAAGTAGAAGACAATTCTCATAATTTAAACGCGCTTGAGTTGGCATCACTGACAAGTCAAGTGCGGCACCTCAAGTTTTTTCAATATACATATCCACACTGCAAAACACACACATATTCTAACATACGATTACATACCCATGCGTAGGAGTCGGAGCACTTCATAATTACTCTTCACACCTCATAATCCATAAACAAACACATTCGCACACACGAAAACGCGCATCTGCAGGAGCCCATAGCCTACTCAAGTAGATTTTTTTCATATTTCATTCAAGCCTCCTTCTTTGTTGCAATAACATAAGAGTCGCAGCCAACAACAAGAACAACAACAACTACATTAACAAACACCAACAAAGGCAAACAAGACGACTTGATAGGCTTCTTGTCAATTTCCTTTACGCTGCTTTGGGGAATTCCAGTTACCATTATTCACTTGCCGTCTTCCTGCCAACCCATTGGAGGGCCATTAGCGTAACGCATTTGCCTATGTTTGATTTTGCAATTTTATACCACGCAATCGCATGTGTTTGGCTACGAAAGATTGGGGCAGTGGGCTGTTAGGGGACTTCCTGACGCGTGGACTGCTTCGAATTTTTAACGCTATTCCACTTTTGAACTTTTCCTGTTTTATTGTCACTTCAAATGTGTTGCTGAGTCTGTCTTTGAGTGCGTGTGTGTGAAGTGTAATTTGGAGTAAACTTTGTCAGCTCAATTTATGATAACTTTTTTTCCGGAGGTTTCCATTAAATTGGGAAACGATGAGCTCTGGAAATATTTGTTTACAGCATGAGAGGAGATAAATTTATGTCCTACCGAAAGTCTGCTTACTTTAAATAAACTTAAGAGTTTCGGAATATTATTTATATATGCGTTGGTTGTACAAATTTCAACACAGCTTTTATATTTCTTCACGATGTTTTCGTGAAATTTTCATATACTAAGGGGCGACCGCACAAGGTATCACTTTGCTGGGTTCCCGGACATAGCAATATAGGGGAATGAATTAGCGGACGAAATGGCCAGAAGGGGCTCTGAAATGGACATTAACGAAGCAGATACCTCAATACAAATCCGGATATGTGAACTGTTTAGGAACATGATGAATTCATTCATTATGGCAGTGACAAATAACTTATGGAATAATCGTGACGACTGTGAAGTTTCAAGGGCCTTATGGCCTAGGTTAGACATGAAGAGAACGAAGGTTATCTTAGGGCACAACAAACCTGCAGTAATGGTTCTTACGGGGGTCATTACCGTGCATTGTGCTATCGCACCAATGCTTCAACGTTGGCGTATTCCGTCGAGCGGGCTATGCAGGAGTTGCCATGATGAAGAAGAGATAGAATCGAGTCATCAGTTTTTATGTCAATGTCCAAGACTACAGTTGAAACGACTTCAATGTTTGGGATCGCGCTTCTTCACAAGCTTGACAGAGATAACGAAGGTGGAGTTAGCGGATCTTCTCACTTTCATCTGGAAAACCAAATGGTTTAATAGGGATGTTACTTCCAATGTTTTGGGAAATCGAGGGTAAAAACGAGTATGCCTCCTCTTAGCATTTTTGAAGGCAGTCACAATGGACATAGATGTCTCCGAGTGGAAGTGCGGATACGCTTTTGCAACCTAACCTAACCTATTGCCATCCCAGCATATCTATATATTCAATCGTATTCATTTATGGAGATTATGACGTTCTATATTAGTGAAACCAAGGATTACAATCTTATAGGTTCATCTATTGTCTCTTCCAATTAAAAATCCCATAAGAAAATTCCAAGCTATGACAAAACCACAGCTATTAAAAACGTCATCCCACAAATCAGACAAGAACAAGGATACCTTGCCACACTTGCTAAATACCTCTGTAAGATTAATGACTTGGGAACACGTCCGTTTTCATCATCCTAAAGATATTGATATTCGGGATGGCAATAAATATATTGTTGCTAAAGAAGTAAATATTGCTGTTACAATTATTTGGAAAGAGTCATCAATCCTTGTTGAGGAGAGCACATCACTACGAGCTGACGATAGCAATTCCGTCTCTTTGCAATTGAAATATTCAGATGAATAACAGCAGACCTCGGGAAAATGGAGACCAGTAAAACCAACTGTATCAGTAAAACCTCATCTTTATCTATCTACTATTTCTAGTTCCGACTTTCACTAGTTCCGCTATGGTAATAAGGGGTATTGGTAATAACGGAAGTCCATGGGATCATTTCTCTGTGGATAACAGAAATGTTTCCATTCTAATTTAGAGTAGACGAGTTCAATCCACGAAAGATTGAATTCTGATGTACTCTTTATACATTCAGGAGCATTATAAAAAATGCATTGAAACTCCTGAAAATATGCTGCACATTTTCAAATAATTGTGCATACTCAATATGTGTGAAGTTTATATGGGAACTGGGCAGCATATTCTTAGGTGCCTCATATAAAATGCGCATCTAAAAATGTGCTGACAGTACGAGTATTCACTTCACATTTCTGTCGTATATGGGAACAGCCTCATTTGGTTATCTTTTCTTTTGAACTTACAATAAGCATCCCTGGTGTGAGGGTCTGTTGGTCAGAATACCTGTAAACTCCAGCAGTTGCTTGCATATCATAACAAATGAGACTTCTGTTTTGAAAGCAAACTTTGCAAATGACTGCACAAGACGAAAGGCACTGCAATGAAGGATGCGGTTAATATGCAGCAACCAGCCGGATGTATTGGTATGTATGTAAGTGAATTCTAATTTAATTTATTATTAATCAAGCTTACAATTAATTGCAACAGTTTCTCGTAAACAACTGCAAGGGTACTACTACTGAAAATTGTTTAAAATACAGAAATATGTTAATTCGAGGGAAATAAAATATTTTCATAGCCAATTAAGGCACTCAAACAGATGAAAGGAGAGTATAAGGAGCAGCGGACATGTATCCAGGATACTTACTCTGCAAGCAATTAAGTATAATCACAGACTTGCCTGACGAGCGGTGTTTTGTACACACTGAGCACTATGGAAATGCTAATGAAACGACATTGTTTGGAATGTTTCTGAAATGTTGAATGGTGAAATATTAGTTGAACATTGGCAACAAGGACTTCAATTTGCATAATGTTGATTTTCCGCCGGTTGGACACAAAATGTTTGTTATTTGGTCAGGTTAGGCGTAAAACAAAAACCCATCGACACGAGTAAGAGGCAAAGGAGCATACATTTTCACAAAAGTTTACTTTGGTTTTACTTTTTTGACCCCAAAAACAACAGCAACAAAATGTACAATAACAACAACAAATCAGTGATGCGATTAGGTTTTCCAGCAAATTCATTTGCAAGTTGGTGGCTCACGACCACAGCCACCTGAATGGATCGGGTCGGTTATTTATGGTAAATAAAAAAAATCAGATTGAAGCATGCCGCACTGAAGGTGGAACAGAATGTAGCAGCATTGCTGCGCAATGGAAACACATTAAAACATTGTTTTTATTATTGCTGCCAAGTGATGCATAAAACTGCGAGTCTATCTTTTTTTGTGTGTTGTCTTCCCTTTAAAAGCACCAACGCCTTGTTACAGTGTGCAAGTGTGCGTGTGTCCATCAGCGGTGATGCAAATGAAAACACTTTGTCTGCTTGTGGGTATGAGTGTGGGTGTGCGTGTGTGAGCAAACAACATGATGGCCGCGAAACGTCAGTTGTTCCTCAATATCTCTTTCAACTTTTTGCTTACCATTTCCTCCCCACTACTCTCACCAGCCATTCCATTTTTTCCACTTGTTTCCACTTTTTCTGTTATTGCTCGCTCGGCTTCATGTGTCCTATCAAGCGCACAATATGCAAATTATTGTTATGAAAATATTTTGTTGCAAGCTTCTCGCAATTTGCTAAATATTACGCAATAACGTTGGGGAGATCGCACACAAATTATGCACAAAGGTGTGTGTACTCGTATACGGGGGAAGGCAACTACATCCAGCAACGCCTCCGCCCGTCCAGTCTGTCTGTTGTGGCCGTGTGAGTTGCCACTTGCTGTTTGCTTTATTCCGCATGTGTGTAGATTTTTTCTTTCCGTTATCCTGCCGCTGTCCTCTCGCACATACGCTTACATTGCATACATTGGCATGGGGCCGGTGTGGCCATGTGCAGCACACATCGCGTCATTTTTTATGACTTATTAATTTTTGACAGCTGCGGCTTATTGGGCTGGAAGTTGCTTATGATTGATAGCGGGGTGGCTTATGTTATTGATGAGCTTTAATCGGTTCATACATTAAGGCAAGTACATCTGTCTCTGAATGTGTGCTTTGTTGAGTATATGTGAGGTGCAGTATAAAGTCTTTATTTTGGGCAAAAACCCCCCAAATTCTGGGAAAAATTATATTAAGAAATCTGAAAAAAGAATAAAGTACGTTTTTAATGGAAAATGCATCAATTACCTATGAGTTATTTTGTATAATTAATTTTTTTATTTTACTTTATATTGATTTTGTAGCATAAGTGTTGACTTGGAGTAATTCAAATATTGAAATTAAAAAATGAAATTACTGCGTTTCCGAAACTCAATTGATGATATTAGGGATGATATTAGTAATTCATCTTTTGTACTTTCCCTACTTTATTCAAAGTAAATTGAAAGAAAATCTTGTGACAGAAAGCTTCGAAGGACTTCTTTAAAACCTATCAAATAAATTACTTCCAGTAAGGACTTTAATTGGTGAAGTTCATAAAATCAATTGGATGACACTTAAGTTTGGTTTTATAGTTCCTTGTTAAGTCTACGAGTTCTCTTTGAACCGGTTATATATTCAGGTCCCGGTGAATATTTTCATTTATGACGAATCATGGAGCGCTCGTGATCGTTCTCAAAACTTTGGATTGAGCCATTTGAATTCCTTGTAAATTTGATACACTTGTAGTGCCCCAAATCTGGACACTGTAAGTCCAAATTGGCTTAATTAAAGCACTTCATATCCCAGTCTTAGCTTCGATTTTTTGTTTATAAGCCAGTACAAGGAACCTACCCTGAGTTTCATTTGGATTTTTTTCGCTTCTAAATGCTTTCTCCAAGTGAGCCGTAGATCGAAATGCACTCGTAAGTTTTTGACCTGTGATGCCTGCGGTATTTCGTTTCCATTTAGGGAGACTGCCGGACAAGACCGGGGGTTGAGGGTAAATGTCACATGTACACTTTTTTGCTCGTTTACCTTGAGGCGCCTGTCGCCTATCCAATTTTTTAAAAATGTTCTTCTAAATCCCGCGAAGCTATCCGTGGATTTTTGGTGAGTGCCCAGGATAGCTGTGTCATCTGCAAACATCGAGATAAAGAGGTGTTTATCAGTAGAATTAACAGTATACAAAGTGTATAATATAGGGCCAAACACACTACCTTGTGGCACTCCAGCCATAATTTTAAAGTCCGGTGCTAGGAATTCTTATATTTAATTCTGAATTTCCGATTTGTTAAATATGACTCCAGAAGCCTGTGCAAAGTGCTCCGCAGAAACTTTCTAATTTTATAGATAAGTCCTTCATGCCAGACTTTGTCAAAGGCCTGTGCGACATCTAGGAATATTGCTGAGCAGTACATCCTTTGTTCGAATGCTCGTCTTATTTCAGGAGCAATGCGCTGCACTTTCTAGATAGTTTCATGATGCTTGCGGAACCCAAATTGCTGATGAGGAATAATTGAATTAAGCTTTTATGTTCGTTTTTCCAGAAATAACTGCTCGAGCAATTTAGAGAGGGTTGGAAGGAGATTTATAGACCGATATACTTGATTAGGGTCTGGTTTTGGTATCATAATTATTTCGGATGTTTTTCACGTTGTGGCCCAGACGGAGTATTGCATTGAAACCTCGGTAGTGAATTCGAAAATTGTTCATACATTCACGTCAACGGAACTAGGGATCACTTACATAGAACAGCTTTTTGAAGCGATTTTCCAATTGAAACTTGTTTTGGAAAGAAGCTTAGAAGTGGAAGTATATGAAAACTGAAAGAATAATTTAAAAAAAAAACGCCACAATTGCAATTAAAATAAAAACCATTTATGAAAGTTTTCATTTTAGAGTCTGTTGGCAAATTAGAGGATATTGTTTTATTATTATTTTGAGTCACCAAAAGTTTTTTAGGCATAATGCTGCGAATCTGTATAGAACAGAATCTTTGTGATTCTTTATATGACTCAGTTGTCGATTAAACTCAATAGAAATTATTTGTTTATCCCTATAAATTTCGTATGTAACTAATTCTGAAATATTTTCTGGCAAGAATTAGAGAAATTCTCTCACCAACACAAAAACCAGATACACCTTTGTTGTTCTAATTTTTTTGCACACTCATAGCCTGTTTATTCTGTTGATAATATGCATGATCCAAGTCAGATATCTCAGACTAACTTATCTTATCTTGCAGTAGGAAGAAATATCTGGGGCGTTACTGGCAGAGACATTAAAGCAATGAACACCCAACTCAGAACTAAGCTTCCTTAGAACTTTTGGATTAATAGAAGACCTTTAATAGATATATGCAGGAGGAGTACAATAGATCAAATTGGTCGTGGTACACTTTCCCCTCTTTATTTCATGCATTCATTCATTTATAACTTATCTTATTCAAGTGTATTGGAGACATAATGGGTAACCAAGCATCTGCCACACACAACGGAATCCTGAGCAGCCTTGAGGCACGGACAATAATGCGGGCCTATTATTTATATAATTATTGCCTGCTTACAAAAATGAAAATGGCCTCAAGCAGTTTGAGGAAAATATTCGTATGTTAATACAAAAAACGTCATTCGTATTTTGTGTAATATATAATAAAGACATTCAAAGCAATATTTACTAATAATCATTGGAAGATATTTCCTTTTGACGAATATTAAAATTTATTATATGTCCATACCGCCATGTATAAAGTGAGTAGCGTCAAATCAACGTCTTAAACAATTATACAGTGGGGCAATCTGATTATATTACTAGTTTTTGGCAAGAAAATTATCTGTGAATATAGGACGACATTAAAACTCGACAGTAAACTCTATAAAAGTTAAAAATATACAACAAATATGATTACTAGCAAATAGGTATGACAACAATGATGCAAGTTGTCAGTTTAAAAGTTAATATTTTTTATTATTGACTCCTTCCAAGTAGTAAATAAAAAGCTATATGTATGTAGGTACGAAAATAGAGTACAGACAAAAATGCATACAACTGCTGATACGTGAATGAACGAGTGAAGGCATGTACTCGTATGTGATATACAATTGACTATTGTCAACATGTGCCATACAGTATACCCCATCGATAGTCACTTTTGTGGCAGCAAAAAGTCGACTTATTAATGTTTTCCCCCCAATTACCAGTAGCACTAAATGTAAAGCACAGCTTTAAAAATATGAGTTGTTTGTTGCTTAAAATAATGAATTTCTTAAATACGAACAAATTAAAAAAATATGATAAATAAATATAATAAATTATTTAAAAAAAAAATAAATAAATAAATAGAATATTAAAATGCATTACAAAATTATTAAAATTTCAAAAAGACAAGAAAAGTACCAAAAAATAAATCTGAAAAAAAAAAAAAAATAATAATAATTCGACACCTCATTTTTGCGTAATGTTTATTTTATTGCATTTTAATTCAGTTTTATACAGGGTGGGCCAAAAGTCACCATGGGGTTTAAAAATTTAATAACTTTTTCGTTTATGCATATATATATATATATATATATATATATATATATATATATATATATATATATATATATATATATATATATATATATATATATATATATATATATATATATATATATTTTTTTTTTTTTTTTTTATTATATAAATAACACCTGGAGAATAAATAATGGAGAGATTCACAACTGAACAAAGAAATGTTAAATTTCAACAGTTGGCCAGAAATGAAATCAACTTTATTGAAAAACTGATTATGAGTGATGAAGCTCATTTTCATTTGAATGGCTTTGTTAATAAGAGGAACTGTAAGTTCTGAGGTTCTAAAAATCCAAGAGCCTTTCATCGACGCCAATTGTACCCCTTCAGGTGTAGTATGGTGTGGCATTACATCTGAAAATAACATTGGGCCTTACTTCTTTGAAAATGAAGATGGAAATGCTTTAACCGTAAATGGAGAGAAGCATCGGTTTATGATAGAACATTTTTTACGTCCTGCTTTTGAAAACAGACCTGAGATGTAGTTTCAGCCACACTGCCCAGACTGCTCGAGACAGTCAAATTTTTGGAGAGCGAATTATTTCCAGAAATTCGGAAATTAATTGGCCAGCGCGTTCGCCAGATTTGTCAGCACCCAACTATTTTCTTTGGGGTTATTTGAAGGAGCGAGTATATGTGAACAAGCCCGAGACAATCCTTGAACTCAAGGCCAACATTGTTTCAGAAATTCGAGCGCTACAGCCACAGATTTTGAAATATATTATGGAAAAGCCCATAATTGCGAAGCTGAAAACGGGGGTCATTTAAGTGACATATTTTTTCGTACTTAAAAAATTTCCATTTTACATATTTTATAATCTGAAAAAAATTAAAAAATATATAAAAGAAAAAGTTATTCAATTTTTAAACCCATGGTGACATGGCCCACCCTGTAGTAAAATCCATTTGTTCGTAGCAATACTCGCATTATGTTGTCTTTCTATCCACAAAAATATACGACTGCATTGGTTTCACTTAAGCATTTCCTATCTTACCATTAGTTTTCACTGTTTCCAGTGTTGCTTCAAATCACACCTTTGCTTCCTGTAGCAAATAATTTTCTTAAATATACAACTTTTGAATAATGTGTATGAAATTTTTATATCAAAATTTCGGTGCTTTTGTGAATGCAACCCCAAAGCTTGATTTATTGCTTGTTTATGTCGAAATATGGTAAATTTCCGTCAACAATTCTCTGCCCTTGCAACAACCCGTTCTACTACTTGAACATATTGCGCACACATTTCACATGTCAGTGTGACCAGGGCAGTTGACATTGTATTGAAATCAAAATAATAAATGTTAAAGTGAATGGTCACAAATAATGGTCACAAACCAACAAAAGCTGCGAATGGCACTGAAACCAAACTCAACATGAAAATATATTAAGTTACGCCTACTTTGGATATGCAACCAAATTGTGTGAATGTGAATTGCCTAAAACAATGAGTGTCAAGACACACACAGATATTATGTGAAAGAGAGAGACGCGGCAGTTGGAAAAACCAGCCTTCAATCAAATATGGCGCAATGCTATGCAACTGATGTGTCATGAC
Source organism: Clusia tigrina (assembly GCA_920105625.2). NCBI lineage: Eukaryota > Metazoa > Arthropoda > Insecta > Diptera > Clusiidae > Clusia > Clusia tigrina. The sequence continues at coordinate 27,789,697 of OV050030.1, read as the reverse complement.
AAAACAAACGAGTTGCAGAACAAGTTGCAAGGAACAGCCACAAAAACAGCAACAACTCGTGTGAAGGCAGCACGAATGCGCCCCGCAGTAGGCAGCAACAAATTACAAGACACATTTGCACATGCTTATTAAACACATGCGAGTACGCACAAATTGAAGCGCACTTTTAACGCGAACTTCTCTGCTTAGTTCGTTAAATAGAGCTGCGAGTTGGTTGCTGCAGATCTTGTTGTAGTGGAAGTTGTTGTCGGAGTGTTGCACACTGACAGCCCCTAAGCGGGTAGAGCGTTGCGGCATATACTTTGCCGTACTTAGCAATAAGCCAGAATGAAGTGTGTAAATCGCTTGTCATTTGCCTCAGTCGTGTGTTGAGGAATGCTTAATGCGCCTTTGGCAAGAGTAGTGCTTAATTTGTACATCCTTCTCTCACCATCTCTATCTCTTACTGTATTTCCCACTCTCTCTCTCTCTCTCTCTCTCTCTCTCTCTCTGGCTTACTGTGCAGTTTACTCTTAGCTTCCTCTTTTGTTGCTATACCCTACACCGTGTTGTTCAGTACGAATATGACATGTTTCATATAAATATTTAACTTTTTCTATCACAATCGTATTGGTTGGTTCTCAAACAGTTGACCAAAGATTCCAAACATGTTGACAGGGTTCAAGCAAAGAATATCAACGTAGTTACGTTGATGTTCTTTGGTTCAAGCCTACGGCAATCCACCTTTTGACAATGCAACACCATCTCATAAAAGTATTTAAATCAAACCGTTTGACGACATTTCCACCGTAGCTTTTTCGGAGGCACACCTTACTCAATATAGTTTCAAATATTACATTTATATCCAATTATATACAGTCCCTCAATGTATGCGAAGAAGGAACTAATTCCAAAGTGTACTGACGCAGTTGAACATTAATAAAAGTCTCTTGATTGCTAACTAGTATTTTACACCAATGTAAGAAGTTTCTATTGCCCCAACACTTGTTAGATGGTATAATGAAAAATTGAACCACCACGACGTATGAGTCACTTTCAACAACCAGGATATATATATGAGGACGTCCTGAAATTTTATTTTATCTGAAGTTCCGTGTTTCATATTTCGTGCATAGCTGTTGAAATAAACCATTCATTTTGTCTTCTAAAGAAACCAGTCAACGTTGGCTGAATAGTCTCTACAGAGGCAAAGGAAACTTTGAAAATCCACCTCATTTAAAAGCGCCAAAAACAACAGTTGTGTCATCTTAGGCTCTCCTCTCAGGTAGAGTATTCTTCAGTCGGCCTCACCTGATCCACAACTTCTTGTCCTGTTTGGAAATTTTCTGCAATTTTTGACTTTGACATGGCATCAACGCGCATTTCCGTAATTTATAAAACTTGCACCAGCGTTGCGCTAAATTCTCGCCATCATCAACTGCAACAACTGCAACAACAATGAGAACAATAACAACAGCATTGCGCAGCATAGTCGCCCGGCTGCAGAATGTACTCAAGCGTCCGCATGTCCGCCATATGTAATTAGCACCTATTGCGAAATGCTTATTGCCTGCAACGTGTGCAACAACAACAACAAAAACCACAACAGCAATAACACTAATAACAACAAGAAGAAAACAGTTTGCTGCTTGCTTCCATTGCATTTCAACAAGTTTTGCGCTTTGTTTATAGCAAACATAGCGAGCGTTGCCGCTGCTGCTGCTGCTGCCTTCGCATCGTCCCACCGCTTTGGGCTGCTTCCGCTGAAGTGCGCAAGGGTGCCTATTTCGGCTTTCGTTGCGCCTTGATGAAGGCTGTAATTGCTTGTTAGTCAGTTTGACATGAAAGGTGTGCATTGGTGCCCGCTCGTTGTGACGTGGAAGTTGCACATTTATGCATATAGCAGCAGCGGCGCGTACGAGTAAATGCGATTACGTCAATTTGCAATGTGACCTGATGCAGGGAGTTTTAATTTTTATAAAAGGAACCATCAACTCGGACACTTACAACACTCTCGCAAACTCATACCAGTTGTCTGAGTATCCACACATACGCATTGCAAAAGTACCCGGTTGCCAAAACGAGCGCTAATTGAGAATGATAGCGCGGCTATTCTTGGCAGTGGGCGGTTTCCCTATTAGCTTCAAATCACTTTTTCTTTTCACAATTCGTTTTTAAATGAAATGAGACAAATTGCGTAGTAGTGTGAATTAGCGAGGAGGTTTCAAAGGGGGCTTTTTATGACGCTGTCGTTTACAATCCACTTTCGTTTCCATTAAATATTTGGAAAGCCACAACTCTGGCTCCACATTGGTGCGTCAACGTATTTTGTTAGAGAATTTTTTTATTGTAAGCAAGGATAATGGACTCTACGATCTCTGATGGAATACAGTCCATAATTATAGAGATCCAAACGATTTTTTTAAATTAGGTTCTTTCAGCAATTCTTCAGAGAATTACAATTAAACTTATGGACTTACCCTAAATTTTCTGGTCAAACTGTTGTCTTCCACATTGAAATCGAAAAATTTTAGGTTTATTCGAGTTAATAAATTGTACAATTCAAATATAAAGTCCTGTGTATAATGGACGAAATTTTGCTTTGCTCTTTGGAGTTGACTTAAAGTTTCCATCCCCGTTCAACTATTACACATGCAGCCCTGGATGGGGAGGAGTAAGTTTTAAAAGTGCATTAGTAAAAGAGTTTGAGAAACCTTGAAGTCTGTCTCTTTGCGTCGCTTGTTGTGTGCTCTAGCACGCCTACTATCACTGTGTAACTTAGTGCAGCAGCAACATCGATCTTTATTATCAGCTTTGAGTATAAAAACCATTAGCTAAGCGTCTATTGTGATTTGTTTTCCTAGCATACCACAACCAGCGCAACTGGAAATGTAATAGTGTAACTGGTAAAAATGATAGAAATTTTATATCTGATTTTATGCTACTTAAAATTATGCATCGATAATATACAATTACCGTTATTATACACACGCTAATCACAAGAAATGCATAAAAGAACTTTCTTTACTAAAGCATCACCGAACTGAAATTAAGACGGTGAAGCGAGCTCAATTAAATTGTGTCCAGTTGCTTTCGAGATTTGGTCGACACCAGGATAGGACGAATCAATACTAACCAAGTTAAGCAGATTACAATGTCTCGCAACTCAAAGCATAATCGAAAAGTGGACACACATATTAAATGAGTATGGAATTCATTGCCAACAAATAGAAACTGATTTCATTGTAATAAAGAACAATATTATCCAAGCTTGACCCAATTTCATCCACAGCTAAATTTTTAATGGTATAATAACCAAACACCTGATTTTTTGGAATGCAACAAAAACCCAGTAGAGAAAGCTGAAGTAGGGTTACAATAAGATAAAAGATACCTTTTCCTTTATTAACAATTCTTGGGGTAAACCTAACTGTGTAAGTAGGCCAAGATTGATTCATTGTGGCACTACAAAAAAGGGGATTAAAACTACTCCTACAAGAATTCTGTTAACCACCTAGTGCTGTGGATGAATCTGAGCTTAGTCCTTCCAGATCATTGGGAAACAGACTGCCAACAAACACCCTAATAAAGCTCCTGAAACTAAGTACTCCTGGATCAGTATAACTCAATACTTATAGTATGAACTTTGTACAATCGTTTTTTTCTGAATTTTGTATGAAGATGGGTTTGGTGTGAAAGGAAGGTCATAATTTAATTTTGAGCCTTTACGTAAATTTTGTTGATAAACTTTTATTAAAAGACGTTTATAGATCTATACGAACTTAAAGAATTGCCTGCATATACGAACTCAAAGAATAGCCTGGTTTGTTAAACCCTCCATTTTTGAAAAGTTCCAAATATCGTTGATATATCTTTTATAATATGTGTGATTTCTAGACGTGGCAGTGGGAAGACGCTCACAATTTTTTTTAACTCAAGCTTTTATGGAGAAAATGTATTTTACCCTCAAAGTTTCTTCTTATAGCATCAAAAATTACAGAGTTAATTTGAAATCAAGTCTTGCTGGCTTTTTTAAGGGTGGCAGGTGAGATATATGTCAGATCCAACCCTTTTTTCTGATTTTCACCTATATATTGTATTAGTCTGAAGAGAAGAAAGTGTGTGAATTGTGGTTATGGTTGACAATATACACCACTTACACTAATCGTGGACTCTAGCTGCGATTCTCATGTGTTTAACTACCAATTATTATAAATATATTCTAAATAGAAGCGTAGCTATGATCGTGATTTTAAATCAAGTGCTGAAAATTAATAGGAGGCTACCATGATCTCTGTCTGAGTTTCGTCATAGATATATTAATCTGAGACTGTATTACGACTTACTCCAAATCACTTTGCTAAATTTAATTAATATATCTCTGATGGTTTCCAAAGATCAAAAATTCTTCACAATAACTTTCACTGAAATCGATTTTATTCTTTCGAATTGGACTTAAGATTGTTTATTATAGTTCCAAATCACTGAAAACCAAAACTTTTATTTCCAAACAGAGAAAATTTGAAGAATAAGAAATTCATTGTGTTGACTAATGATCCAATAAAGTTCGTCATAACGAAATAATCAAAACTTCGTTTATTCGCAGAATATAATTTTTGGTTCTATAAGTTTAGAGGCAGAGTTCAGTTACTCCTATATAATCCCACTTTTATACCAACAAGAGCTGAATTTGAGTCGTCTGATAAGATATATTAAAGTAGATTATTCTTAATAAAGTAATCTGCTTACAAGGTTTATCAAGGATAAAATCAAATACTATTAAAAATTCCAATACAAGACTTTTTAAACAAAAGGATGTCCCATTTTCAAATTTTCTATTTTATTGCATGAAGTTCGAGATCTTTAAATCGGTTACAAATTAAAACCACAGCTTCTATGTCCATTGCAGGAGGATCCCTCGAGAGTTTTCAGATACAGTCAACATCATGATCCCCCCAGATGGTAATGAATGATTGCCTAATCACATCAGGTATGGCGAATGAGTTATCAGGCTTTCTCCTCGAAAGAGACCTGAATCCAATGCGACTCTCTTTTTTAGAAGACTTGCTTCTAATTATTCTTAAAATTGACAGCCTTGCAAACCTTCGCATTTGATCTCCTGTACATCTCACAGTAGGCTAAAGAAACCACCGCCCTACATCTCAGATCTTGCCTTCTGGATGGAAGGCCTACCGAATTCTAC